>CM014277.1:6471027-6548483 GCA_004135705.1 Alloteropsis semialata | reverse complement strand
AAAAAAAAAGGACCTTGCGCCTCGCCCAAAAACATCCCCTTACCAACTTGCGCCCCGCCCATCAGGCCATCCTAGAAAAAGCAGCAACGCAAAACGGAACATGGGAACGCGCTGGACGGGCGTCTGCGGTCCAGCGCGCGCGGGGCAACGAGCTGTACCTCTCCCGGCGGGGCATTCCGTCGAGCACCAGCGAGGCGGCCCCGTGGCTGAGAAAGGCCGCGACACGAACGCCGGCGAGGCATCCATCCAGGCGATGACGGCGGGGGTGCGGTGGCGCG
This sequence comes from Alloteropsis semialata, assembly GCA_004135705.1. Classification (NCBI taxonomy): domain Eukaryota; kingdom Viridiplantae; phylum Streptophyta; class Magnoliopsida; order Poales; family Poaceae; genus Alloteropsis; species Alloteropsis semialata. Next base: position 6,548,205 of record CM014277.1, on the reverse strand, counting down.
ATAAGGGAGGAGAAGAGGCACCGATCGGCCGGCCAGCCGGCGGGGTACCCACCGACGGACCGTACGGGCGACGAATTGTTCGAGAAGAGGCGCGTCGGCTGGAGAAAGGAAGACGGAGAGAGTGGCGCAAGGAGCGGAAGCGAGTGGTGATGGCGGGCCAGCTTGGGCCTGCGGTATCGGAAGCGAGCGGCTGGATTTGGGCCTTGAAGGCTGACAACGGTTATGGCCCAGGTTAGTTGTCATCAATCATCTCCTCAGGAACTTTGAGGCCCAATTGGCCGAAACAGGCCTGAGTGTTTTTCTCTAGGAAAAAATCGTAATACTTTTCTATTTGGAAAAAGTCCATTTTACCTCCCTCAACTGTAGCCAAAGTCCAGCTTTCCTACCTCAACTCCAAAACCGGATAACACACCTCCCTCGACAATCAAAACCGTTCACTTAACCTCCCTGCTCCGGTTATAAGCGGTTTTCAAAGGCGAGTTTGCCTTTTTCAATTAAAATAAATCTAGTAAATACCAAATGAGGTTATTAAATCACGAAAAATATTCCTAAGCTTCTAGAAATTTTTAAAAAAACATAGAGATAGTTTGAGATATGATAAACCCAAATACAATTTAGATCTAATATTATTATTATTGAGATATGATTAGAATATTCTAATATTATTATTATTGCAAAAAGTATTTAAGATGCAACTAGACATAGATTAGAATATTCTAATAATATTATTATTATTTCTATTTTTCCATTTTGCTAGAGCTAAATCTAAATTTTAGAAGATTTTTTATGTTAGCTTCTTCTAAAATTTAGATTTAGCTCTAGAAAAATGGAAAATATAAGAATAAAAATAATATTAAAATATTATAATCTACGTCTAATTGCATCTTGAATACTTTTCATAATAAAAACATGAGACCAAGCTACATGAATACATTCAGCATAAATGCATTCAATGTTAATATATTTTACATTTATGACAGTTACATCTCATATTTGTATTATGAAAAGTTTCTAAATTTTTTTAGACATGAATTAGAATATTGTGGTTGTTTTCCAATTTTTTTGGATATTTTCTTATTTTACTTGAGCTAAACATATTTTTTTGAAAGATTATATATATATTCATGAGATCTAAATATGTTATTTGGGTTTATCATGTCTCAATCTATCTCTATGATTTTTCTCACATTTCTAGAAGCTTAGGGACATTTTTTTGTGGTTTAATAACCTCATTAGGTATTTACTAGATTTATTTTTAATTAAAAAAGACAATGCCGGCTTTGAAAACCGCTTATGACCGGACCGGGAGGTTAAGTGAACGGTTTTGAAAGTTAAGGGAGGTGGGTTACCTGGTTTTGGAGGTTATGGAGGAATGCTGGACTTTTGGAATGGTTAAGGGAGGTAGAATGAACTTTTTCCTTCCTATTTTCATATATGCGGTAGGATGCCTTGTAAAAATAGGAAGGCCATATGTTTCCAAACTCATCAAAACACTAAAGACATGGTACACAAGACACCAATGGGAACCCTGTCTGTCACTCACATTCTGAGCTCTTGGTCTTGGTCCTCCCATCCCCTGGGCAAGCAAAGTTTCCCAGCACCGGTTGTTTCGATTCCTTGTGGTCAGAAAAAGAGTGGACAGCAACACAACTAGGCAGGTAGCCTTGATACTCTCCGCTTGGATTCCCATAGGTCGCCTCCATATGAGTCGTCGTATGTCTTCCAGTTCCACCTCGGGCACGCTTGCCATGTTCCAGCGAGATCGACCACGCCGAAACCAACGCGTCCATCCATCAGGCGATTCCATTCCACCTACGGGCCTACAGCCCAGTGCGTGCACACAATTTGCACGCCGTGGACGGCCTTGCCATTTCTCAGTCTCTCCGTTCCCTTTTCGTAGTGATGAGCTTTAATTTCCTCTTCGTCTTCCTTCCCTTGACACGTGGACGGCCGGCAGATCTAGGATCCGAGTATCCGACCGACCGCCGGGCCTTTTCTCTCGAGTCGCCGTCGCCGTTGCGGTTCGCTTCTTTCGCCGCACCTGGACCTCGCCAAGACTCGCGTTTCTATCTTGTTCGTGCGCGGCTCAATCGATCGGTTTGCACGCAGCGCTTGGACACTTTTGAGGAAGGGATGGCCAGCCACCATTCGCGAGTGATCGGAGATTCGGAGTTGCCAAGTGCTGAACGAGCTCTGGTTCCTTCCACTGCTGCCACTGAAACAGTACTACAGGCGTACAGCTAACCGCAGACGGATGGAAGCTCTGGTACGTCCGATCGGGACGCCACCAACTGATCTTTAAACGCCGGTCCACTGCACTGGCACTGGTGCGCACCGTGCTTCCGTGATGCTGTCTGTCTTGCTGATTCGTGGACGGTCTCGTAGGCGGACATAAATCACCACTTCCAAACAAAATTCTTCTGATCAGTTGCCATCCACTCCCGTCCCGTCGCAGTTTCCCCGAGCCTTTCGGCGCCTACGATGATTGCAGTTGCAGGCCGGCCCCGTGTCCAAGGCTCGTTTACGGATCAACCCTCTGTACCATTTGCATCTTCAGTCGATCACCACCACCTGCGATCCACAGCATCGATTCTATTCTCGTCTCTGCGGCTTCTATGCGGATGTGGAAAGCACAATCGTGACTCGTGAGACAGCAGCCATCAGGAGCAGCAGGAGCCAGTGGATATCAATATCATCGCGTCCAACCTGCAGGCAGGGCCAGACCTAGACACAATCACACAAAGATTTGGTCCGCGTGGTTATCGCATACCGTAAAAAAGAATCTTAAACAACTGCAAACGGAAGAACCTCCGGCTTTGCATGCTCACCTGCCACCAATCAGAACCGTTACAGAATCTGAAGCAGAGAAGCATGTAGAGTTTTCGTGTGCAGCCAAGCTAGCCGCCCCATCCTCGATCGGCTTAGTGGACGGACGGCCGATTCGACCCCTGCCGCGCTCGGATCGTTGACCTCCGGGGACAAAGCGGAAGGGCCGAGGATCAGGGAGATGCTTTTTCCTTCCCCTGCTTTTCCCATGGTGAGCTGAGCACCAACTGAAGCCGAGGTCTCGTCTCACTCACGTCTCAGAGCATCTCCAGCAGTCTCCCGTTCTCCAATCCAACTACCGTATTGGGATAGTTATTAGAAAAATAGTACTCTAGTAGATCCTCATTATCTTTCCTTTTTCTCAATAATTATTGGAACAAATCAATAATCCACCCCAACTCTCTCCAAATAGAGGGAGAGTTGTGACTCTCCCAATACGGTAGTTGGATTGAAACAGAGTTATTGGAGAACTGCAAAAGTAACTCCCTCAATAATCATGAAAGAGATATTGGGACATCTCCATTATGTGATTATTAAAAAATGGTTATTGGGTAACTGCTGGAGATGCTCTCAGTCAGCCGCACGATGAGGCAGCTGCGACGACGTAGTAATCTGTATGTATCTGCGGTATCGGTAAAGAGAATTAAGATACCGGATTATAATGTGCGGGGAATAATAGAACAGCCTTGCATCACCAGAGAAGATATGGTGCGTGTATTTATATCCCTCTGTTGGCGATCAAAATTGGCACAAGGACAGCAAGGCAGGAAGAACCGGTGGAACCGGATTTTCAAACCAGTGGAACCGGTTTGGTCCACTGTTACCCGTCTGACAGCCAGACCGGTGGAACCGGTTTTGGGAACCGGTGGAACCGGTTTTCCCCGAGTCCTAGTAGGATTGGACTCTTTTGTAGATCCGAGTTGTAATAGGACTTTCCTTGCAGGGTACGACCTCCCCACCCTATAAATATGAAGGGTCACGGCCGATTGAGGGTTATCCAATCGATCAAATCAATATACCTTTACTTTTTTGTCATTCTTCAAACCCTAGCTTTTCCAACCCTAAATTCTGTTCGTTCTTCGTCTCTACGGCGTTTTACGGCGCTCTGAGTGGCCTGCCGATCTCAGAGAAACCCTAGGCGCGCCTGCCCTGACGGGTCCCTCCCGGGCCGGCGATCTTAGGTCTACGCAGCTGCCTCCGTAGAACCGGTTTCACCGGATCTACAAACCGGTTTCACCGGTTTTGCCTGGGACTGCTGCAGTCGATCGATCCGTTGCGGATCACGCGCGTTCTAGCGCAAGTTCGGTGTGTTGACCAGAAAAGGCGTCAACACATTTTTGGCGACTCCGCTGGGGAATCTGGAAATCTTGGTTTTAATAACCGATTCTGAAACCGGTAATACCGGTTCTGCTCAGGGGCGCCCGAAAATGTTGAAGCCTATGCGTCCGGAGATTGGAACCTGGAAAGTCAACGTGGCCAAGGATCAGGGAAAAGTTGCAAAGCCAAAAGTGACCTATGACCAGTTGTTTTCCAAGTATGCAAATCAAAGGCCAGTTGATGAGGATTGGCCGGCAAAAAAGAGAAAGAGGTCACCTCCGCGCCAAGAGAAGCTAATTTCGCCTCCAAAGGCGAATAACAGGTGGAAGGGTGACAATACAGGTTCTTATTATCAGCAGGACCAGTATCAAAACATGCCATGGATGCCTCCGTACCACAATCATCAATATCAAGCATGGGATCACAATGGGATGAATATGCCTTATTACCCTGCGCAGTATCCTCCTTTTCATCCAGGATGGGGTAATAACAGAGTTCCTGCACATGAGAGGTTGGAGTATAACCGTTCGGCTCCTCGTCGATCAGGTTGGGACGTGCCACCTCAAACCGGCGGAACCGGTTCTGTAAACCGGTTAAACCGGTTTTTTCAGAAAAGACAGCCTTCTCCTCCCAAGCAAGTTTATCAGCCCAAGAAGATGGAGAAAGTTGTCCAGAAGATGGAGGTCGACTAGGAGAGGACTACTGCTGCTGACATCATCCAGATTGGTGACTTCCAAATAAATTTGAAGGACGATGACAAGATGCCTATGATAATTGGTGATGAAGTCAAGCCATCAGTCCAGGAGAACGTCGCTGCAGAGCCTGATGTGGGTAAGAAGGTTGAAATTGACAGAACTAAATACCTTATGCCTAGATGGTGTCCTCCAGGTTTGACGCGAACACAAAAGAGGAAGTTGCAGCGACTGCGTTTTCAAGACCAGAAAGAGAAGGCACTGGAGAAGCAGAGGGAGGAACACTTCAACAAGTACAGGCCAATGATCCCTCCAGGCAAGGGGTGGAAGAAGACCGAAGCTCCAGAACAGAAACCGGTGGAACCGGATTCCAAACCGGTGGAACCGGTTCTACCCCCTGCGCCGTCCACTGCTGCACCAGAACCGGTGGAACCGGTTCTGAAACCGGTGGAACCGGTTTCTACTGATCCAGGTCCATCTCGAATTGCCTCTGAAATTTATGTTTCTCCTACGTTTGATCAGAGGTTGTCATCGGATTCCCAGCACATGGACGATGAACAGCTAGTTGATTATGGGTCGTCACCTGAACATATGAATGTTGATGCTAATGTGGTGCACCTATCTTCGGATTATTACATTATTCCGGAGGATGAGATCGCTCATTTAGATTTTGGCCCGAAAGAAGCTATATTTAAAAGGTCAAAGGATTCTGAAAATCACTTGAAGGCGCTGTACATGAAGGGACATATCAATGGGAAGCCGATTTCAAGGATGCTTGTTGACACTGGGGCGATTGTCAATTTGATGCCTTATGCTGTGTTCAAGAAGGTTGGTGGACTTGATGATGAGCTGATCAAGAACAATATGACTATCAGCGGTGTGGGAGGAGGCGAGCCTATGAGTGCTAAGGGCGTTGCTTCTATGGAGCTCACCGTTGGGAGCAAGACGTTGGCTACCGCTTTCTTCGTCGCCGAGACCCAAGGTAACTTCAATTTAATATTGGGTCGTGATTGGATTCATGCAAATAGATGTGTACCTTCTAGTTTGCATCAATTTCTTATTCAATGGGTAGACGAAGACATTGAGGTTGTGCATGGAGACACATCGGCTTGTGTTGCAGTGGCTGATGGTTCTACCATATCTATGCATGATCATGTTAAGTGCTTGACAGGTTTAGATATTTCTGATTATGAGATGATCAGTTGTACTAGAGATGGCTTCGTGCCTGCTGTTCTAAAGCCGGTTGAGTATCGGCTAAACCATTTGATTTGAATTAATGAATAGTTCAGAATGGTTGCAGCAGAGACTTGAGCACTATCGGGCACAAAAGAACGATATGTGTGAAGCTATTGAGGACTTTGATGACATGAGTAAATTAGGACAAGGCTTTACGTCGGCTGATCCTTTAGAGGAGATTGATATTGGTGATGGCACTATACCTAGGCCGACGTTTGTAAACAAAAATTTGAAAGCTGATTATAAAGCTGAATTAATCGAGCTGTTGAAAGAGTATGTTGATTGTTTTGCATGGAATTATCAAGAGATGCCTGGTTTAAGCCGCGAGTTAGTTGAACATCGGCTGCCTATTAAGCCTGGTTTTAGGCCTTTTAAACAAACTGCTAGGCGTTTCAATCCTAACATGTATGACCGAATTAAATAAGAAATTAATCGGTTGTTGGATGCAAACTTTATTAGGCCTTGTCGTTATGCTGAATGGTTATCTAATATTGTGCCTGTTGAGAAAAAGGATTCTGGTAAGCTCAGAGTTTGCATTGATTTTAGAAATCTTAATAGAGCTACTCCTAAAGATGAATATCCTATGCCTATAGCCGACATGCTTATTAATGATGCTTCTGGACATAAAGTTATTAGTTTTCTTGCTGGTAATGCTGGTTACAATCAAATATTCATGGCCGAAGAGGATATTTCCAAAACGGCTTTTATATGTCCAGGTTTTGTTGGTTTATTTGAGTGGGTAGTCATGACCTTTGGTTTAAAAAATGCTGGAGCTACTTACCAAAGGGCAATGAATCTAATTTTTCATGACTTGCTTGGTTTAATCATAGAAGTTTATATCGATGATATTGTTGTTAAATCGGCTGGTTTAAATCCTCATTTAGCTGATTTAAGACTTGCTTTTGAAAGAATGCGTCGATATGGATTAAAGATGAACCCACTTAAATGTGCATTTGGTGTGTCGGCTGGAAAGTTTTTAGGCTTTATTATTCATGAGAATGGCATAGAGATAGATCCTAAGAAGATTGATATTATTAAGAAGATTAAAGCTCCTATATACAAGAAGGATTTGCAGAAATTCTTGGGCAAGGTGAATTACTTGAGAAGATTTATTTGTAACTTGTCTGGGAAGGTTAATGCTTTTACTCCTATTCTTCGGTTAAAAGATGAAGCCGAATTTACTTGGGGGCAAAACAGCAAGAAACTTTTGAGAAGATTAAATATTACTTGTCTTCGCCGCCGGTCATGAAAGCTCCTAGGAGAGGAATTCCATTCAAATTATATGTGGCTGCTGAAGATCAAGTAATTGGAGCTGTTTTGACTCAAGAAACCGAAGGGAAGGAACATATTATTATCTATGCAAGTCGTCGATTATTGGATACCGAAACGAGGTATATTTTTATTGAAAAGCTTTGCTTGTCATTATATTATGCTTGTACCAAGATGAGGCATTATTTGTTATCCAATACTTACATAGTAGCTTGTCAAACCGATATTATTAAATACATGTTGCATAGACCAATTTCAAGTGGTAGAATTGGTAAATGGGCTTATGCTCTTATTGAATATGATTTGGCTTGTGAATCTTTGAAATCAATGAAAGGCCAAATTGTTGCTGATTTTATTGTTGAGCATAGCATTAATGATAATGATCTAGATATCGGTTATATTACTTTTACCCCATGGAAGTTGCATTTTGATGGATCAGTTTGTAAGAGTGGTTGTGGCGTTGGTATTATTTTTATATCACCAAGTGGTGCTGAATTTGAAGCTCTTAACCGATTAGAAAATGATTGCACTAATAATCAAGCCGAATATGAAGCTCTATTATTCGGACTAGAGATTTTGCATGACATGGGGTGAAACATGTGGAAGCATTTGGTGATTCTCTGCTGGTTGTACAGCAAGTCAATAAGGTATACCAATGCTTTGATGGACTTTTAAATTCATATCTTGACAAATGTTTAGACATGATTGCTCAATTCGATGAATTCTCTATATATCATGTTCCAAGAGATGAGAATCCAAGGGCAAATGCTCTGGCTCAGCAAGCGTCTGGCTATGATGTTCAGAAAAGAAATTTTTATGAAAGAAAGCCGACACTTTAGCCGAGATATCTGTCCAGGAAGAACCGGTTTCACCGGATCCAGGAACCGGTTCCACCGAAAATTCCGGTAATACCGCTTTTGGAACCGGTGAAACCGGTTCATCCGCTGACAGCAGTAATTCGGTCCATGAGCAATCAAAAATTAATGAGGACGAAGTTACTGATTGGAGAACACCTATTGTTGAATATTTGCAGAATCCTAATCATAAAGTTGACAGAAAAGTTCGACGATGGGCATTTAAATTTATTTTGGTTGATGGTGAATTATATCGTCGGACGGCTGAAGATTTATTGTTGAAGTGTTTGGATTCTGATCAAGCTAAAATTGCAATGGGTGAAGTTCATGAAGGTATTTGTGGTACGCATCAATCGGCTCCTAAGATGAAGTGGCTTTTGAGAAGAGCGTGTTTTTATTGGCCTAATATGATAGCTGATTGTTTTCGGTACTACAAAGGATGTGAAGAGTGTCAAAGGTTTGGAAATATTCAGATGGTTCCAGCAGCTTTATTGCATCCTATTATCAAACCTTGGCCTTTTCGAGGATGGGGATTGGACTTTGTTGGGCGGATTCATCCTTCTTCATCAAAGGGACATCGCTTCGTGTTGGTGGCTACTGATTATTTTACCAAGTGGACCGAAGCGGTACCTTTGAAGAATATAACACATCGGGAGGTAATTGAGTTTATTACTGAACATATTATCCATAGATTTGGCATCCCACAAACTTTGACTACTGATCAAGGCACTTCATTTATATCAAAGGAAGTTCATGAGTTTGTTGATATGTATGGTATTAAATTGCTCAATTCATCTCCATACTACGCTCAGGCTAATGGTCAAGCCGAGTCTAGTAATAAGATCTTGATCAAGTTAATTAAAAAGAAAATAGAGAAGAATCCTAGAAGGTGGCATGAGGTTTTATCTGAAGCTTTGTGGGCTCATCGTATATCTAGACATAGTGCTACTAAGGTTACTCCTTTTGAGCTTGTATATGGTCAAGAAGCTGTTTTGCCTGTTGAAGTGAATTTGAATGCTTATCGGTTAGCTAAGCAAAATGATCTTGATGCTATTGATTATCATAATTTGATGATGGACAATATTGATGAAATGACCGATAAGCGATTGAAAGCCTTGAAGGAAATTGAGAAGGACAAAATTCGAGTTGCTAAGGCTTATAATAAGAAGGTAAAACAAAAGTCTTTTCAGGTTGGTGATCTCGTTTGGAAGACAATTCTGCCTATAGGATCGAAGAGCAACAAGTTTGGTAAATGGTCTCCAACTTGGGAAGGTCCATACAAGGTGATTAGAGTGATCTTCGGTAATTCTTATATGGTGGAAACTTTGCAAGGTCAGCAGCTGCCGAGAGCTCTTAACGGAAGGTACTTAAAGCAATATTATCCAAGTGTTTGGCAAGAAGCTTGATTTTTATGGCCGATAGTCTTAAATATCGCCCTTAGAATAAAAAAAGGCCGATGAATTCTGTTTAAACATCGCCCTTAGGAGTGTTTCTTGTGCTAAAATGTTTTCTGGTACGCAAGCTTTACCAAAAAACAGGGGGGCATATGTTGGCGATCAAAATTGGCACAAGGACAGCAAGGCAGGAAGAACCGGTGGAACCGGATTCTCAAACCGGTGGAACCGGTTTGGTCCACTGTTACCCGTCTGACAGCCAGACCGGTGGAACCGGTTTTGGGAACCGGTGGAACCGGTTTTCCCCGAGTCCTGGTAGGATTGGACTCTTTTGTAGATCCGAGTTGTAATAGGACTTTCCTTGCGGGGTACGACCTCCCCACCCTATAAATATGAAGGGTCACGGCCGATTGAGGGTTATCCAATCGATCAAATCAATATACCTTTACTTTTTTGTCATTCTTCAAACCCTAGCTTTTCCAACCCTAAATTCTGTTCGTTCTTCGTCTCTACGGCGTTTTACGGCGCTCTGAGTGGCCTGCCGATCTCAGAGAAACCCTAGGCGCGCCTGCCCTGACGGGTCCCTCCCGGGCCGGCGATCTTAGGTCTACGCAGCTGCCCCCGTAGAACCGGTTTCACCGGATCTACAAACCGGTTTCACCGGTTTCGCCTGGGACTGCTGCAGTCGATCGATCCGTTGCGGATCACGCACGTTCTAGCGCAAGTTCGGTGTGTTGACCAGAAACACCCTCGTAGCGGTTTCCATCTCGATCGGTACCTGACTGGCTGGATCCTCACCATGGGTAAGACGAAAGCTCCCTCATCTCCATCTTGTGTGCTCTGGGTAAGAATAAAATCTCTCTCGTCTCAATCTTCACCTGACCGACTGAGTCTTGCCACCTGTGTATGTAAACATAAAAGATCCTGCATGCACCTACCCGCTACACTCGAGATAACCTCGATTTCCAGCCTTTCTCCGGACTAGTGGAGATGCACGTGCCGCAGGCACGTGTTTTTAAAGAACATAGTAAATAAAAACTTGTACTCATAGAAAACAAGTAATAAATATTTTCATATTTACAATGGAGATGTATTTTCATATTTACAATAGAGATATACTTTTTAAATAAAGATTATATAACCATATCTAAATTTTCCATTTGTATAAATTGGTACCCCCGATCTAAACACTCCCTTTCCTCTCTCTTCTCTCACTCACTCCCTCGCTCTCTCTCTCGCCTTCCCTCCCCGCCCCTCCCCTTCAACCTCCCCCGGCCCCGTCCTGCCCCACCCCTCCCTCCCTCCCTCTACCCACCCCTCTCTCGCCCCTCCCCTCCCCGTCAAGCCCCGCTTCCTCCCCCAGCCCCGTCCCTCCCTCCCCCTCCCCGCACCTCCCTCGCTACCTATCCTTCGCCCCCTCCCCGTCTCATCCCTCCCTCGCTCCCTCCCCTAGCCTCGCCCCGCCCCTCTCTCACTACCCCCTCCCTTCCCCCTTCCGCCCCGCCTCCCTCCCTCCCCCTAAGTTGTCCCATCACTAATATCTCTCTATATCCCAATTCTTTGATCCGTCTGTGATCTCTCTCCTAATTTTGATTCGTGATAAATTGAAAAATAGAACACTCTACCCTCCCTCTCTCCCCGCCAAGCCCTCGATCCTTCTCCCCTCCCTCCATCCCCCCCCGCCCACCTCTCTCTCTCCTTCTCCTCCCTAAGTTGTTCCATCAATAATATATCTCTCTATCCCAATTCTTTGATACACCTGCGATCTCTCTCCTAATTTAGTATACCTATAATAGCTGCTTCAAGTGTTTTTCCAACCTTAAAAATTAATAATTATTCTATGCACCACCGTTGTACATGCCTATAGTACCCGCTTCAAGTGCATTTTATCTCTTTGTTCTATCATGTATAATCTAAAAACAACATTAGCAAAGAAAACACGTACAACAGTGAAACTCAACCACATGAACCCGCGAACAAAAAAAATAAAAAACGAAAAAGGTTGAGAAAAAAGGAAAAGAAAGCGAACAAAAAATGGAAAAAAGGTATGTACAAAGAGGGGTAAAAAGAGAGAGAAAAAACACTGGAAAGAAAGAAAAAACGCACGCAACTCCCTCGCTACCCCTCTTTGCCTTCCGCCCAGCTCACACCGCCGCTTTGCCTTCTAGGCCACCCAGCTCGCACCGCCGCTTTGCCTTCCGGGCCAGGCCTGTGAATGGCCGCGACACTGCTAGATGCCCTGTCGGACGCAGAGACGAGCAGCTGGGTGCCGGGTTTGCTCTACCATGGGGTAACACTGGTCGCCCCCTCGTCGTGACGGGCTTCCGCGGCTGCCGCATCGCCCAGGACACGGCGGCGCCGCGCCTTCCGCCACTGCCAGACTTAGCCACAGGGCCGCACTGCAAGCCCTGCGGGGCCTCGCCGCCCTCAACCATGGGGCCGCGCCGCTGAGCGCGACCACGTTGAGCCAGGTCATGGGCCACGCCAGGCGCCGACAGCCGCCAAAGCGAGGTAGGGGCCCCACCGAGAGGGCGGCAACCGCAGCGTTCGGGCATGGTGGTGCTCCAACCGGCGGCCTTTGGTGGCCCCGAGCGGAAGGGCCATGGCAAGGGCAAGGTATCCATGGCAGCTGGGCGGAGCACTTGGCGGTGGCATGTGGTGGCTCCAAGTGGAGGGGCTATAGCAAGGACGCGGCGCCCACGGTGGCCGTGTGGAGCACTGGGCGACGGCCTCTAGTGGAGGGCCCAATCTTGACTTGGCGTCCATCTTTGGTGGTCCACAATGGAGGCGTCGAACCCAACCGGGCGGCCAAAGGACGGCAGTGCAGCACTCGGCTTCTGACACAAGCTTCACATGGCGGCGGTGCTGTGCAAGTAGGCGAGGGCGGCGAGCTGCAGGAAGGCGAGAACAAGAATGGTAGCAGGAGCCGCAAGGCCTCGCTCTATTTATAGGGTGCAGACGTCGAGAAAATCATGGAGGGGATAAATACATGTGGATTGCCCTGCGTGCCAAGGATCTGCGCCAGGAAATCACGGAGGAGGTAAATGTGTGCGACAATTATGGGCGGGGATAAATGGTGAGCGACAATTATGGACGGAAATAAGTGGTGAGCGATAATTATTGACAGTGATAAATGGTGAGCGATAATTATGGACGGAGATAAATGGTGAGCGACAATTATGGACGAAAATAAGTGGTGAGCGATAATTATTGACAGTGATAAATGGTGAGCGATAATTATGGGCGGGGATAAATGGTGAGCGACAATTATGGACGGAAATAAGTGGTGAGCGATAATTATTGACAGTGATAAATGGTGAGCGATAATTATGGGCAAGGATGAGTGTGGGGAAGGGGTGGGTCCGGCGGGTACGGCTAGAAAACGTGGTGAGAAAAAATGGGATGAATCAGCTAGGAAACAACTAAGGAATCGTTCTCCCCCCCCTTTTGGTCTTTGTCCTGCCTTACGGGTGGGTCCAAATGGGCGTCTAGTAAGGTGAGGGTAGGTTTATTGTTGTGTAGAATTTGACATCAAATCTCTCACTCTTTATAGTATAGATTTAACTTGACTGCATCTTGTCGTTTTTCGATCACCCAGCCGGTGCCACTCAGGGCTTGTTTAGTTTGGAAAATAGATAGTATTTGTCGAATCATAAAAATGGGATATCGAAAGAGGTATTCGGATACAAATAACAAAACTAATTACACAACTCGTCTGGAAATTGAATTTCAAATCTATTAAGCCTAGTCTAATCATGACCTAATTAGGCTCAATAGATTCGTGTCATTAATTCACGTTTCATACCCTTAATTATTGTTCTAATATTTAATTAACATTTGATGTGAAGAGTCAATAGTGGAAACTTGCCGATTCAAATAAAGGTCTTGTTTAGATTGGGTGAATTCGATTGAATTCAATGATTGAAGATGTATTGGGAATTGAAAAAATAGAGAGAGCACGTAGTTCAATGCGTTGCCTTTTGATTGAATTGGTGCCAGGGCCAAAGCCTCGGATTACTGCTCACGCAGTCAGTCGGTTGGTCGGTCCGTCGGTCGGTCAGTCACCAAGACAGCAGTAACTTGCGCCGTAGTGGCAGCACGTTTTCCAATTTCGACGCGACCCAGACCCAGTGCGCGCCGGCGAGGCGATGGTCGACGATGTGTGCAGCTGCAATCTCAGTAGCTTCAGTTCATCTGCTTCCGATCCCATCCCACCAATCTCCACATGCACGAGCGTCGTCCTGGGAAAGCAAACCCGCTCTGATCCGTCGTTCTTGCCCCCGATCCGCAGTATAATCTCCGGAACAAGATTAGCATGAGTGCATGACACTGGGTATGATCGGACGGTCGATTCGATTCGATGTTGTATCATCTAGGAGTAATGCTCATCCCCATCAGCAGCAAAAGTTTTTTTTTTTAAAAAAGTAAAATACATGGACGGTCCTCGAACTTGTCTCGAGGTGTCAACTAGGTCCCTGAACTCTTGAAATGCATTTTTAGATCCCTAAACTTGTCTGGAGGTGTCATTCGGGTCCATAAACTCTCAACATGTATCTTCAGGTCCCCAAACTTGCCTCACTGTGTCATTTGGGTCTCTAAACTCTCAAGGTGAATTTTCATATCTCTGAAATGATCAATAATTAATTGTATTCAAAATAGAATATTTATTAAACTATTTTGAATACAATTAATCATCATGAGTTAACAAAGACCATTGGATTATTAAAAAAATCAACAATGGATATTATAGTTTTCTCGTTTAACACGAAAATATCAATTCTAATCTTAATATTTTCTACTAACTAATTATATTTTACATACGCTTTGTATAACTTTATTAAGATAATTTGGTTCCATTCTCAATTAAAATCAAACTAGCATTTTTATTAAATTTAAAGTAGCAAAGATTTTTTTCATCAACTTAAAATAGCAAAAAACTTTTTTATTAAATTAAAAATAGTATATTGAGAGTTTAGGGACTTGTTTAACACCATGGGACAAGTTTATGACCTTAAAATGCATTTTGAGAGATTAAGGACCTATGTGACACCTGGAACAAGTTCAGGATATGAAAATGTATGTATTTTGAAAGCTTAGGGATCTAGATGACACATCGAAACAAGTTTAAAGACCGATGGTGCACTTTATAAAAAAAAATATCAGGTCCAGCTACTCGCGGAGCGAAACATCGGCAGACGCGACGCTGCGCGCTCCGCTGATGGGCGTCTCTGTCCGCGAATCAACAGCTACAAAGCCGCAGCCTCTACAGTTGTACGATGTGAGCTGTGAGCTGAGCACCAACTGAAGCCGAGGCCTCGTCTCACTCACGTCTCAGTCATCCGCACGATGAGGAAGGTGCAGCGACGCAGTGATCTGTATGTATCTGCGGTATCGGTAAGGAGAATCCAGATACCGGATTAGATCTGCTTGTGCGCGGGGAACAATAAGCGAACCGTCTTGCATCATCGGAAGATATGCTGCCTGTGCCTGTGTGTATCCCCCGGTAGCGGTTTCTAGCTCGATCGGTACCTGACTGACTGGATCCTCACCATGGCTATAAGAAGAAAGAAGCTCTATCATCTCAATCTTGTGGTCTGGGTGAGAATAAAAAGGTCTCTCGTCGCAATCTTCTCCTGGCCGGCTGACTCTTGTCTTGACACCTGTGTATGTAAACATAAAGATCCTGCATGCATCTACTGCTACACTGGAGTCTGGAGATAACCTCGATCTCCAGCCTTTCTCCGGATCTGTCTGCGTCTTGTCCAGCTTTGGATCACACGGGCGGTGCCATTCACGGGATTACTGCTCATGCAGTCAGTCGGTCAGTCACCAAGACTGGCAGCACGTTTTCCAACTTCGACGCGACCCGGACCCAGTGCGCGCCGGCGAGGCGATGACCGACGATGCGTGCAGCCGCACAGCATTTCAGTAGCTTCAGTTCATCTGCTTCCGATCCCATCCCACCAATCTCCGCATGCACGAGCGTCGTCCCGGAAAAGGCAAGCCCGCTCTGATCCGTCGTTCTTGCCCCCGATCCGCAGTATAATCTCCGAACAAGATTAGCATGACACTGTGGGTATGATCGGTCGATTCGATTCGAATCGATGCTCTACCATCAATGAGTAATGCTCATCCCCATCATCATCATCATCAGCAGCAGCAGCAAAAGTAAATAATAAAAAAAAGGTTAGCTCCAGCCACTCGCGGAGCGAAACATTGGCACAAAGGCAGGGCCCGGGGCAGCAGCAGCTCGACGCCAGGCTGCGCGCTCGGCTGATGGGCGTCCCTGTTCGCGAATCAACAGCTAGAAAAGCCGCGGCCTCTACAGTTGTACGCGTGGCGACCATGCGCCGGCCGCCGGCGACCTCGGGATGGATGGCGACGCGGCCGGACGCGATCTCGATGCGCACGCATGCTCTCTCCTTCTGTCCGGGGAAACCCTTGACGGCGACGCGATTCAGGGGTCAGGTCAAGATTCCGTCCCCCGGCAGTGGAAAAACCTTCGGTGCCTGATGGCGCCATGGCGGCCGTCAGGTCACCACTCTGATTTCGCTGCCCGCAAGTCCATGACGTTGACGCCTCCACGAGTTTTACTACTCGGCAACAAAATCGCAATGGATACCATGGCTAGTTCCGTTAATATTCACATTTCATCTTGCAAATTACACGATTTTCTGTTCTTTTTCCTTCTCTACTTTCTTCAGCTAGTCTTTTTTCTTCTCTCTCTCTCTCTCTCTCTCTCATGCATGTTAGATTCATCACCACTAACTTGATTGTTGATAGACATTAGTCATAACCTAATAAACCTATTACCTATGGTAGATCAAGACAGAGCTAAGCGGGTTCGATCGATCTCTGCCTACGTTTACACCCACTCTGCTACTGCTAGACCCTGCACCCATCGTCCTGCACCTTGGCCCCGCCGCTCTCCTCGGCGCCGTCGTGGCTGGCGTGCACGCTGTAGAGCGCGTAGACGAGCACGGCGGCGGCCGAGAACAGCCCGAACCGGACGTACGACGGCCGGTCCAGCGACCCCAGCAGGAAGACGTTGAGGAACACGGACGCCGCGGGCACCCACGGCATCCCGGGCACGCCCCACAGCTCCGGGGCGCGGGCCTGCGGCACCACCGCCTGGAACGCCGCGACGGCCGCGACCGCCGCCGCGGCGCACGCCGCCAGGAGCCCAGCCTTGGCGCCGCCCGCGGGCGCCAGCTGCCACACAAGCGTGAAGGTCAGCGCCGCCAGGGAGAATCCGCTGAGGAACGCCAGCGTCGGCCACGCCCTCCCGCGCGGCTGCGGCTGCGGATGGCCCGCGCCGCCGTGCGAGTCCGAGTCCGAGTCCGAGTCGCCCACGTAGCGCCGGTACACGACGGCGTTGGCCACCATGTAGAAGACGAAGAGCGTGCCGATGGAGACGAGGTTCAGCAGCACGTCCAGCTCCGTGAACAGCGCCAGCGCCGCCGTGAACAGCCCTGGTCATCACATAGACATTGTCGACAAAAACCAGGGTCAGCTTCGATTCATGCATGTGATCCGTTGACTCGATTCAGATTAGATTTGACTAAGCATTGACGACCGGAAATCCGTGTCCTGTCTGCTTCATCCATCACGCGATTCCCCATCAAACCAAGCTTTGTCTCGCTCACTAGAAGCCGAGAAACTCGCGGCGGCTCGTCGCTGTCGCCTCATGTCATCACTCACGAGACAAAGCAAGCGTTGACCCAATGGGTCAACGCGAAAGATCTTCAGGATCAGCGCGGCCGCTGGTGATCACGAGAGTCAGGCAGGCAGGCGTGTACGCACCGAGGAAGACGGAGGCGTTGACGGGGGTGGCCGTGCGGGGGTGCACCCGGGCGAGCCAGGCCGGCATGACGCCGGAGCGGCCGATGACGCACAGGTACCGCGCCTGCCCCAGCATCGCCACCATCAGCGACGTCAGGATGCCGAGGCTCGCGCCGCCGCCGATCACGTTCGACACCCACGCCATTCCCTCTCGCCCCTTGAACGCCCCCGAGAACGGCGCCTCCGGGTCGATCTGCACGTCATCAGAAAACACAAAAAACAGCATCCAAACCAGGTGAAAATTTGCCTCCAAACTCTAAAAAGTTCGCGGTCTGTTGTGTCCAGATGCTTTATTCGATTCTCCTAGAAAGTTTGAAAGTTAGTCGGTCGTGCCTGCAGACTCGATCGTCCCGAATCACACGACCAACATCCCCAAAAGCTGGAGGAAAAGGAAGGCCGGACCCCGGTCATGGAACCGGATGCCAGTGGCATCAACTGTGCCGACCTCATGTTCTCATCCGATGAACCAGCCACTTGGACTCGGACAACATATTCCAAGAATTGTCCTCTGCCTCACCAACACTAGCAAAGAACAGACATGGAGTATGCCTGAACGGGCATGCTTATCAAGTTTGAGATCTCGGTGCTGAAAGCTTTGCAGCAACCAATGATCCGAGCATCTTGGAGTGAAGCACTGAAGCTAGAGGACGTCACACTGACATGTGGGACTGGAAAGGACAGAGCAGTCACAGAGCAATGGAAAAGCACGTACCGCGTCGTACGGGAGGAGCATGGACATGGAGGCGGCCATGAGGCAGTAGAGCGCGGTGACGACGACGACGGAGCCGGAGACGCCGACGGGGATGTCGCGCGCTGGCCGCTCCACCTCCTCGGCCATGGTGGACACGGCGTCGTAGCCGATGTAGCTCAGGTACACGGCGGCGGCGCCGTTGAACACCCCCGCGGCGCCGTGCGGGAAGAAGCCGCCGGGGTTGCGGGACGGGTCGGCGGGGCGCGTCAGGTTCCGCGCGTCGCCGTGGATGAACCCCATCGCGATGACGAAGAGGATGAACGCCACGTGGACGACAGTCAGGAACAGGTTCAGCAGCGAGCTCTCCTTGGTGCTGCGCCCATGGATGGAAACCCGTCAGCGTTTTGCCCATTAGCAACAAAAATGGACGCGTCTCTGAAATCATTTGCCATTTCTTCATTGCTGCGTGTGGTTTTGAGAAGAATTAAGATGTTTCTGAAGAACTATTGCTGACATTGTCAAAAGATAGAAAAAACACATTGCATGATCATTATGCCAGAAAGGAAGAGGCAGCTCGATTGAAAAAGGGGGTGATGGGCAAGATTCTATCCTTTCTGATAACAGAATATTAAAGTTTTCCAAAACAGATAGAACTGGAGAAACGAATCAGCTCAACTTGCACTGAACATCTTGGATCCTAGCCATAAAACAACTTGCAGAGCAGAACAGAGCACGCAATGAAACCAAACAATCCCAGATGCCATCAAAACTTGTACAAAAAAAAGATATATAAATAAGGAAACTAATTAAATTGTCCCAAATGGATATTAAATATTTGGATGGGATTCTGGACGCTCTGCAGAAAAGAACTCCAATATTGCCAAAAGTTCAGTGCCAGCAAAGCACACAAGAGACATGGCAAAGAACCAAAGGAAACGACAAGTAAGCTGACACCTGTAAGCCAAACTTCTTTAAAAAATATGAGCAAAGTTTTTCATACCAAAATATTTCAAAAGCTAGGATTTCAATGGATGACGCTATCATTTGGCATCTGATGAGAATTGTAGTAACAGTAGTCAGCAGTAGTAACAGACCTGTAGCAGATGCAGACGGAGATGAGGAGGATGACGCCGACGGCGACGAGGTCCACCTGGTTGAACCCCTCGGGGAGGCCCGGCACGGCGATCCGCCACTTGCTGGGCGCGTCCACGCCGACCGCCGTGCCCAGGTACGCCGTGAAGCTGCGCGCGACGGCGGCGTTGGAGAAGACGTACTCCATGATCAGGTTCGCCCCCGTCAGGAACGCCGCGAACTCCCCTGCAAACCACATCACCAGAAAATTCAGATTGTGCAAGGATGGGATCATGGCTGAGCTGAACTGAACTGAACCGATGAATCTGATACATATACTGAAGTACAAGTCGGTGTCTGAGTGTTACATGGCAGGGAGAGCAACATCCAAACCACAGGATAGTTGTAAAGGTGGTTGTGACAACGAGCGGCACGGATCATGGGTGGATCTTTTCTTGCAAGAAAGTCGAGGTCCCATGGGGGAGGATGAACCAAAAGGGCGAACCGCTCGATCGCGAGATGCGGCGAAAGAGACTTCCAGCATTATTTTTGATATGGTTGTATGCGTGAGTCACTCATAAAAATTGTTGAAAGTCACAATCAAACTTTTTTCTCTGTTGTTCATGTTAGTTTCTGAATGTTTCTTAAGTCTAAATAAAGAAAGTTAAGCTTGGATATTTAGGCCTGTGCTGAAATCCAGACATGTTTCTCCCAGTTCAGTGATGAACAAAATCCAACAAACTGAGAAAGCCAAAACAAATCTAACAACCATTGAGGAAACGAGAATTTAGAGAAACTCTTGAGTAGTCAAACAATCAAAAACAGTATCAATCAAATAGTACCGTAAAATATTTATACATTATACAGGTGTTCTAAGTTTCAGCCAAAAGAAACAAAAGGGACAGCTCAAGGATACTTTAAAGCGGCCTCACTCATACACTCTAGCATGTACTATACTTTTTAGCAACTGGACGAGCTGAGAGAGAGGGGAAGAGAGCACGTAAGCACTTGGCAGATAACCATCAAATATTTAAGAGAAAGGAAACATCTTTTTCCAAACAGTCAAGTATATGTCGTCAGTGCCCAATGCCATAAATCGCACGAGCAGAACCAAACCGAGACAGGAATCGAAAAGCTAAACAACTCCCGGATGAGAAACGCCAAAACCCAGACAGAGTTTTTAAATTCTAGACTAGAGAGGGCTGCGTCTCGATCGCTGCAAAGCCGTGATATTTGGGCATGGACGGGGGGCGGCGGCGGTGGCTCACCGAAGGTGACGCGGAGGTAGCTGAAGGCGCCGCCGGCGACGGGCATGTCGACGGCGAACTCGGTGTAGCAGAAGGCGGAGAGCAGCGCGCAGAGGCCGGCAATGGCGTAGGACACGACGACGCCGGGCCCTGCGTACAGGCGCGTGGCGCGGCCGGTGGTGACGAACACGCCGGCGCCGACCATGCCGCCGAGGCCGAGGCCCACTAGGTCCCACGACCGCAGCGCGCGCGCCATGCGGGCGCCGGAGCGCGCCCGGACGCGGCTCATCTCCTCGCCGGGCGACGTCGCCGCGCACGCGCGCCGCGCCAGGCGGCGCGGCGTCTGCGCCAGCGCGCGCCCGTACGCGCGCAGGCTGGTGAAGGAGCCGCCGCCGTCGGAGCCCGCCACCAGCGCGGCCTTGTCCATGGCGGCGCGCGGCAGGTGGAAGGGACGGGGGGCGTGATGCGGCCGGTTCGCCGGGGGATCGGGCGGGAGGACTGGAGAGAGTGGCGGACAGGGAGAGACCGGCGGAGGCGGCTGAAGCCTGAAGGCCAGGTGGAGAGGTGGCCTGTATTTAAAGAGGGCGCGTGTCATGGAGGTGGAGGGGTGGTGACTCCGTGTAAATGAAAGCGAGCAGAACGGTAAAATGTGAATACCGTACGGTAAATCTCCATTTATTGCTGTGTTTAAATTCACAAGAATTTTATACGCATTTTACTGTAGCAATTCTTATGTGAAGATTTGAAGGACTAAACATGATTTAATTATAAAAATAATTATACGGATGGATGGGAAATCGCGAGACGAATCTATTAAGCCTAATTAATCCCGGGGGTGCGGGATTAATTAGGCTTAATTGTTTCCTCGAAATGCGTGAAAAACTTATCTTACCTTATCTCATGGATTTAAAGGGCCCAGATCATATTAGGGGAGTAAATCCTTTTTTTGAAAAAAAAAACACAGATGCTGAAAAGAATCAGAATCTCATGTTATTTTCGGTGAGCACTTTTTGAATGCAGGCATGGTACTTAGCGGTCTTCTAACCAAACAGGCCGAATATATCATGCTTGTGGTGTGAGGTGATGGGGCAGTAGCTTCCCAACAGCTAAGCTGAAAGCTTTGGCCACCCATTTTCTTGGTTGCAGAGGCTAAGATCTTATAAGCCGTGCCAAGAATCTTGTACAAGCTTTATTTTATGCATCGATTGTTCGTTTTGGGCAGCATAATGAAGGGCTTATAGCCAATCCACATAGCAAGGAGACAGAAGAGAAGGGGTCTCATGAAAGATCCTAGGTTCACACGTGCTCCGTGAAATATTTTATAACATATGTAACTCTTTGCATAGAAGATAATTTTTATAGATATTGCTAGTCAAAGCCTCCTCGCAGACTGTTTTGGTATAATAAGGCTATATTTGGGAGGTTTTATTTTTATTAATTAGTATTTCTTCCGTCCCAAAATAAATGTTGTTTTGTCTTTTCTGGGTGCATAGTTTTTACCATGTATCTAGACACAATGTATATCTAGATTCATAGCAAAAACTATGCATCTAGAAGAGCTAAAACAACATTTATTTTGGGACGAAAATAAAAAATAAAAAAGTATGATTTTTTCGATCAATTCAAAAGTCGAGTAGAGAGAATATATGAATTTATCTCTAGCTCGAATTCTTCCTCTTTTCATATCCCTACCTTTGATAATGAGTTTTATTTCTTTAGTAGGTACAATAACACTATTCTTAGGAGCCACTTTAGCTCTTCCTCAGAGAGATATTAAAAGAAGTTTAGCCTATTCTACAATTGGGTTACATGATGTTAGCCCTAGGTATAGGTTCTTATCAAGCGGAGAGGGTATGCCATGTAGAATTTTCATGAAAACATGACAGCAAATTTTTTTAAATAGAGAGAACATGTGTTTATCTAGATGAAACCGCTGGTACATGAAACTTTTAGGGCAATTATAATAAGATGAGGCGAGCTATATGAAGTAACGAGTGAGATTTGTACTGACTTGAAAAAGAGAGGGGAGGAGAGAAGAAAAGTGGTATGTTGCAAGCCTGTAGCACTGGCTCTTGAAGGACTGCATCACGAGCTCCAACAAATTTGGTAAGAGCAGAGAACGAGAGAGAGAGAGAGAGAGAGAGAGAGAGAGAGAGAGAGGGAGGGAGGGAGGAGAGATGTATCTATTTTTTTAGCCAACTATTAGGTGGGTGGACTATTAGATTGGCTAAAGACGAGATGACAGCTACTATTGTGAGCTTATAGACAATGTTGTCTTTCCTATTGGATTAGCCTAATATAATATCAACTCGTCTTTCCTCTAATCTTTGTATGCATTGTGAGCTTATAGACAATGTTGTTGGACATGCTCATGTACAAACCGTATCCAACCAAGCTCCAAAGTAAATTCGCCCATATCCAAACAGTAACAGCACTGTAACTAACTACTTCTTGTGTCCTAAAATAAGTGGTTTCTAGATTTGTCCTATAAACCATTTTAAGTTTGTCCAAGTTACTTAGACACCAAATAGGTATACATCTTGAGATATTCATTTCATACTATATGCCTATTCTGCGTTATCAATGTTGATATTTTTATTTATAAATTTAATCAAAGTTAAAATTATTTGATTTAGGACATTATTCTTTACAGAACGGAGTGAGTACACTTGTACAGGAGCCGGTCCTAGTCGTTGGGAAATGGATGGTCAGAATACCGGACAATGTAAATGTGTGCGTGAAAAATCAGGAGGCTAGTGCCTTTCCTTTCTTTGATGAGAGCAATTAAATATCGGATATTCGACCGCTACAAGATTTTTATGAAAGGGATTAAGCTGGCATTTCATATCTTCTCCGTGCAATCAGTATAGTAGTAACTTCTGTTAGCAACCTGCTGACGTGGTGGCTATTTTGTGTGTTTCCAATCAAGATTTTCAATAGCCCATATCCATGTATTTAATTTGGTCTCATTCGAGTCAAGATTTAAGAATGTGACAAGGCAAAAACGTTAGAGAAAATTGATGAGGGGATAGCCATTTCCCTCCATTAATTTTCTGGCATGCTCAAATAATCCGTCCAACAATTTATTAAACTGGCCAATCCGGTTCTGGAACTAGAGAATAAACAATGTTTAAGATATATATATATATATTTGAGTTGAATTAGCATATAGTTGGAATATATACTAATCTATAGTATAAATTTATTATTTATCTGTCATATTCTCTCCTAATAGCTAAATGTTGGTGACGAGGCCGGAGCTGGCGTCGATGGCAGAGGCGCTAGAGATGGTGACGGAGCGGACGATGTACGAGACGTGTGCGTGACCGCCGGTGGTGTTGAAACAGGGGATCCAGCTCCCCCTGCAGCTGCAATTGGCGCCACCGAGACTGATTGCTCGGCCGTCGTGATGACGAAGTCGCTGCAAGGTGGATCCGCACCGCCAGCCTCCCAGTCCCAGCTCGCTCCCTCGTCGAAGATGGCATCTCGGGTCACGTGCACACGCTTATTCACCGGGTCGTAAGCGCGATACCCCTTGACGCGCTCATCGTAGCCGATGAAGATCATGGCGGAGCTTCGGTCGTCGAGTCTGCGGAGCTGTGGGCGCACGTCCTTGACGTACACCACACACCCGAATGTCCGCAAGTGTTGCACGGCCGGCTTCCTGCCATGCCATGCCTCGTAAGGCGTCATACCGTCTAGACTCTTGGTGGGAACGCGGTTCAGCAGGTACACTGCCATCGTGACCGCCTCCCCCCAAAACTCCGCTGGCAGCCTCCTGTGCTTCAGCAGCGCGCGCGCCATTGCCACCACGGTCTGGTTCCGCCGCTCCACGACGCCGTTCTGCTGCGGGCTGTGGGGCGCAGTGAACTGGCGTTGCACACCGTGCTCCTCACAGTGGCGTGCAAACTCATCGGAGGTGAACTCACGACCGTTGTCGGTGCGGATGAGGCGCAGTCGCCTGCCGCACTCTGCTTCCGCCATAGCTTGGATGCGACGAATTGAGGCTGCCGCGTCACCTTTCCCGGCTAGGAGGACCACCCACATGTAGCGGGTGAAGTCATCGACCAGCAACAGGAAGTAGCGGCGTCCACCGGGTGTCGCAGGCGTGATCGGGCCGCAGACATCGCCGTGGACAAGGTCGAAGCGTCCTTCAGCTCGGAAGTTCGCCTGCTTGGGGAAGGGCGTGCGTCGATGCTTGGTGGTGATGCAAATGTCGCAGAGCTGGTCCACATGCTCGAGCTCAGGCAGCCCACGCACCATCTTGTGTCGGGACATGCGCTGCAGCGTGTCGAAGGAGATGTGGCCAAACCGATCATGCCACCGCCATGCGTCGTCGTCGTGTCGAGCAGCAAGGCAGATGGGGCGCGCGACGTCAAGGTGCAGCACGTACAGACGGTTGGCACCGCGTTGCACCTTGGCAAGCAGCCGCTGTTGCCGATCCCAGATGCGAAGAACACCATCGTCGATGTGGATCGTGGCGCCGTTCTCATCCAACTGTCCAAGGCTCACGATGCTGTTACGGAGCCGTGGGATGTAGTAGACACCAGTGAGGACCTTGTGCACGCCACGCTTGCCGGTGAAGATGGCGGAGCCACGGCCTTGGATGCTCACCACCGAGCCGTCGCCGAACTTGACGGAGCCGACCACGGACCGATCGAGGTCGGAGAAGACCTCTGCGCGGCCCGTCATGTGATTGGTGGCGCCTGTGTCAAGGTACCACCCATCAAGGTGCTCAACGTCGTCATCTGAAGTGCCGAGGAATGCCTGCGCACGCGGCTCTTCAAGGTGCACTCCCTCCGGCGCCACCGAGAGCTCGCAGACACTCGCCATGAGAAGTGTGGGCTCCTCGTCATCTTCGTCGGCTTGGGTGAGGTGTGCCTGTGCCTTCTTGGGCTTGCGGCAGTCCTTTGCCCAATGCCCAATGCGGCCGCAGTTACGGCACCTCTCCTTGTCGTCGTCGTTGCCTCCATCCTTGGTGTCGGGCGCGCGAGGTTGCTTCTTGCGCGCGCCACGGGAGCGACGTCGCCCGCCGCTGCTGGACTTGGGCATCCTGGAGGTACCCTCACTGTCGTGCCTCTGCTTCGTCCGAGCGAGCCACTGCTCCTCAGTGAAGTAGAGGTTGCCGCCGGATAGGAGTGGCTGATCTGGGGCTGATGGCTGTAGAATGTCCTCACGATCATCGACTGCCTTCAACCGCCCGGTCACCTCCTCGATCGTGAGCTCCGCCGTGTCGAGCAGAGTCTCGATCGACATCGCGATCTGCGAGTATTTCTTGGGGACGACTCGCAGCAGCTTCTCGACGGCTTCTTGTTCGGTGACTCGCTCGCCGTAGAGATTCAGCGAGCTCATCATGCCGGAGAGGCAGAGCGCAAAGTCGTCGACGTGCTCGCCGTCGCGGAAGGAGAGCAGCTCCCATTCCCTACGCAGCCGTTGAAGGGTACTCTTGCGGTTACGATCGCTACCGATGTGGATGGAGCGGATCGCCTCCCATGCCTCCTTGGAAGTCTTCTTCACTGCCAAGGTGCGGAACATCTCCGCAGGGACTGCGGACAGTATGGCGTCCAGCGCCATGCGATCCTCCTGGCGATCGGCATCGTCGTGCTCGACCGCGTCCCAGAGGCCGTGGGCCTCCAGCTTCACCTTCATGAGGAGGCTCCAATCCTCATAGTTGCTGCGTGTCAGCTACGGAAATGGTGTGCCAGCCACCTCCTTCACCACACGCTGGACGACCACCTGTGGCCTGTCTCGGCGCCTCCCGCGCCGTGTCGTGGAAGGGGAGCGGCGACGATGTGTGTCCCGCACGGGGCTGCGACTTGCGCCATTTCCAGCCGGAGCTGACGCCATGGATCAACAACACCGGCTTTTTATACCAACATTTGGTATCAGAGCCATCTTTGTGTGCCACAAAATTTTTCAAAATGCCCTCAGTGCCATGAAAGCTATAAATTATGCCCTGTATGCTATTTCCATCCATAGATTGTTATGTAGCAGTTAAAAGACAAGGAAAAGACTCATTTGCCCTTCTATACAAACGAAGTAAAATTTGTCTCTTTCCCTTGAATGTCATTCCAGGTTCATAACAACAACAATTGACGTGAGACAATATAGACCAAAAAATGACATGACTTCACACAGCAAGTATATATCACATACAAAGTGTTGCCATATAGACCAGATACAAGTCACATTAATATGAAATGAGCATAAGGTTTCTCATCACAAATGAGTATCATGCATACTGGCCAGAGTTGCCACCATACCATACTGACCAAAATAAGAGTATTAGACAGGCCATATGAGTATCAAGTTTCTCATCCTAAAAGACCACATCAAACTGAGTTTTCTCCTCACAACGCAAATGGTACTGGTGACACAAAAACAAAAGAAAAGTTGCAGTAGCTGGACAATCAATCCAGAATTTTTTGCTTGCTTCTAGTGGACATTGCATGGCTTTTAGGTGTCTTGCTTCTGGTGCACATTGCTTCTGGTACACAAAAACAAAAGAAAGGTTGCTTCTTCTTTGTTGCACCCTTTCTCTTCTCTACACCCTTTGTCTTCTTTGCTTTTGTCTTCCCATCTCTCTTGCTCTTCCCAGTTGGCTGTAAGGGAGCTGGTGGTGTCTCATAGCCAATGGAGAGTTCATCAGGTTGGCTTGAGCCACATGCAGACCTACAATGCATTGGTTTTTTGTTTGAGAAAGTAGCAAATGATAATATGAAAATGGCACAACAAGTCTACTCACTTTTCAGTTTTCCAAAGCTTATGTTAGTGGAGCATCCTTGGCTGCATGGTAAAGATGAAAGTGTTAGTGAATTTCAGACCTGCATGGTAAATACTATATTTGAATTACCTAAGAGGAAAATGCATTGGTGTAGGTCCTGAGATAGCAAGTACAAGACTATCCTCAGCTGATTCATGAGTGCCTTCATTTGATTTCTTCTTTTTCTTCTTTGGCGGACCCCTGTATGAGCAAGAAATGATTATTGCAGTATGTATAAAACTATGGCATATTAGTACAAATTGGAATACAATACATTACCTTTTAGGTAGCAAGGCAGCTTTGTCATCTGGGTTACCATCTTTGTATGTGTACCACCGGTGTCCATATCCTTTACAAACATCACATCTATGCTGCCCTTTTTTGCGTGTTGTGCTACCTGTGGTCTCAGTACTACCTTTGCACCTCTGATTTTTTTCTTCTACCAGTAGTGGATTTAAGAAGTGGTGAATGCATGAAGAAGCCATGTTCTGATTGCTGCCATTGGCCCTTGTCAGTGAGGGCAGGGATAATATTCTCATATGCAGCTCTAAGTTTCTCAGACTCAGAGATATGCTTATGAGAAGCCCCAAATTTAGTTGCGCTGCTTAAATACAAATTCTCCTCATCGACACCAACAAATCCGTTCTCTAGCTCAGGATTTGCTAGGATGTTGTCATCATCAGCTTGAAGAGTGCTAGGTTCATGAGCGGGCTCGCTGGATGTAGGTTGATGTGTGGACTGGCTGGTTGAAGGTTGATATGTGGACTGGCTGGTTGAAGTTTCATGAGTGCACTAGCTGGAGGCAGTGGGTTCAGTGGATTGGCTGTCAGATATAGGTGGCCACTTAGGTGTTTCAGTGGGGAGGGTGTATGCAAAGGCCATGCTCACTATCTTTTTATCAACATGTTTGGCAAACATCGCAAGCAATTCTTGATCAGATTTCACTTCTAGGTAGGTCTTGCTAGCATGCATGGTCATAGTACACAACAGTTACAAGTTCACCATACCCAGGAGGATACTTATCAACTACTTCATCCACAAAGTCCTTGAAATTGCAGATATCAGACTCTACCACCATATCGAAAACAAAGCAAGAAATCTCCTTCCTACATCTAGGATTCCCAACAATTCTGATTTCCAAATAATAGCTTGAATTAGGGTCCATCCTGTCAAACAAGATGCCATCAAAACTATAGTGTGTTTGTGCTCCCCATCATAAATAGCAAAACCTAACCTAGTCATCGAGAAGAACAAGGACACTTACCCTTGAGGAAACCAAGCGGGATGGGAGGCCAACATCTTGCTGCTCGCGGGGGATGGGAGTTGCCTACTTGTCTCCTAGACACTCGCCGTGCAGGGGGGCTCGCCCGCATGTCACGCAGGAGCCTCGCCCGGCAGGCTGCACGGGGGCCTCACCCGGTGCCCGCGGGGCTTCTGCCTCCTGGATGCGCGGGGGCCTCGCCCGGCGCCCGCGGGGTTCTGCCTCCTAGTCACGGGGCCTTGCGCAGCGGATGAGGTGCTGGCCGATCTTCCGAGAGGTAGATGATAAGTTCGATTGGTGAAGAACTTGACGTTGGCGATCCGGCTTCAAATCAGACACGATTCAAACCCTGCAACCATTACACCACTGCTCCGTTGGTTATCAACCAAGCACAACTTGATTGACCTCACCGAGAAGGATTTTTCCTGCAAACGAATCGAAGAACACAAGCAAGAAAGTGAAACACGCAATCTGAAATTGCAGATCTGTATGAAGCGAAAACAATGGTGTTCAAGCTCTGATCAACAAGGGACTAATCGCCACAAGGTTGTAGAACAAGAACGGGGGCCTTGGATCACTGTAAACAGATTTGTCATCACCGTTACAATGATTCTATCATAGTTTTGACTTCAAAAACTTGACTAAACAAAACCCCAAACCTAAATTGGCAGTGGCTACTGAGTTTAATACCCTCAAGGGGTGAGCTAGGGTTGGGGGCGGCCAGGGGGATGCGCCCATAACCTGGGCTTAAGGCCCGACATAGCCCAAAAAGGTGATGCAGCACATTGTCGTGGTCACACAGAATGATCCACGAATGTTCTGGAGCTGGGAGCAGAACCAAAATGACAGCATCGTCATCCTCTTTCTAGCGCATCAAAGATTGCCTCGTTTTGATGTCGTATGATGGAGATATCGCTGAAACCGTGCAAGGGTGTCGGCTGAATCCGAGACGGACGTGGCAGCTGAGTTGGGGACGAATTGCAACTTGTGGAAGACCATGACGCGTGTATGTCCAGTATGGCGATGTCCTCATCATCCTCTCCTTCTTGAATTGGAGTTGTCCTCGACTCCTTCCCATCAACAAGCTCTTGCAAAAAGTTAGTGACAGACGGACGCAACACACAAGATATAGTATCATGGTTAACACTAACATCTTTACAAAGCATAGTATAACAAGGTGCATCATGATTGTCACATAACTCAGTAGTAGCAGAAGTTGTAGCAAGAAAAGCACCTCCTTTTAACTTAATTCCATTGTTTTTAGCAAGGTCTAATGGAGGTTTATTCTTAATTGCATTAGCATGGTTCCTAATATCTGCAGGAGATAAAGAAAGCAAAGTAATTTTCTTGACCTTATGCATGAAAGTGTATATATTAGTTCTACCATGGTATGAAGCATCAGTATCAAATCCCTATGGACGGCCTAGTAAAATAGAACAAGCTTGCATTGGAACAACATAAAAATCAGCAGATTCATGATATGAACCCATCGAAAAGTTGATGCGTGCTGATCTAGTCACGTTTATCTTACCACTATTGTTGAACCATTGAAGCTTGTATGGATGCGGATGTTGTCGTGTGGTCAAGCCAAGCTTCTCGACCAGATCTGAACTAGCCAAGTTGTTGCAGCTCCCACCATCAATTATGGTGAGGACACGGCAGTCCTTGACGATGAGAAACATGTGGAACAAATTGTGGCGTTGGAGCTTCGTCTCTTCCTCTTGTCCCAAACATGAACTCAACACACGCTGCACAAGAATACTTTTGAACCCCGCAGTTGCAGCTGCAGAATCAATTTGAATGGTCTCTCCTTCACCATCTGTATCTGCATCAAGGTTAGCAGCAAGAGCCAATTCATCTTCAACATCACTAGAACTTGCATATCCACCATCAGTGCTTGCAATGTAGGCACGTTTACTTGGGCAATCCTTCATGACATGTCCCATTCCCTTGCAGCGGTGGCACACGATGTTGGAAGAGCGGCTTGTAATAGCACCAGATGAATCATCTTTCCTCTGTGCCTGAAACTGCAAAGGAGGTGAAGGCAACAAAATAATCACATCGGAAGCTGGTGTAGTGGCAGTCGGTGTTACTTGTAGCTTAGCAGCATGGGTCTTGGACCTGTCGTTTGCCGGACGTGGTGAAAAGGTCCGAACAGTGTTGGAACTGAAAGAGTGCTATTGGCTTCGTCCCTGTACTTCCCTTTCAGCTTTAAGAGCAAGATGATACAATTGTCCAAAATGAGTCCATTCTTTATAATCAAGTATATCCCGAATTTCATGATTTAAACCACCAAAGAATCTAGCACAAGTATCCATATCATGTTCATGAATATCACAACGTGTTGAACTAATGATAAGCTCCTGATAATATTCCTCTACGCTTTTAGTACCTTGAGTCAAAGTTTGCAATTTTAATCTCAAGTCACGCTGATAATAAGGAGGAACAAAACATCAAAGCATTCAAATTCTGGGGTATAGCATTTGGTTGATTAGCAGTGTAAAGATCATTCTATCAGAATAAAGCAAAACTAGTAAATTCACTAGTAGCAAGTCTAACTCTATGCTCCTCAGGAACTAAATGAGAATTAAATTTCTGTTTAACAGCAAGTTTCCAATCTAAATATGCTTCAGGATCAGTATTATCAGCAAAAGGAATCATGATAAATTTAGCTTTAGCAAAAGAATCATTATTACCACGATTGTTTATACCTCCCATGCTGTGAAGGTTGCGACGAAGGCGATCCCTTTCAAGGTCATCTCGAGAAATTTCCTCTTCCTCCTCCTCTTCTTCTTCATCTTCAGGAGGAGGAGGAGGACGGCGTTACTCAGGAGGGGGACGTCATTCAACATGTTCCATCCGAGTGACCAGATTTGTAATATTGCGCATCATCTCATCAAACCTTCCGGTCATGTAGGTGCGCTCATCAGCAAGACGATTCATAAGCTCATCCTTGGCCACACAATTCTTGAAATCAGTTGGAGACTCTATCCCTGACATGGTTAGAAGACAGGAAAAGACAACACAAAAGTATTATCCCTGTCAACTAACAGCGACTATGTGGTGGTGGAAAGTGGAAAGCAATATCTCAAGCGGCTTACCACTATCTTGCAAGTGTTCTTACCAAAGCCAACAGGATGGCACAATCTGTTGTCAAGCTTGGGTGTAACAGCTGCAAGGAGAACCTGTACTGACAGAAGTATATGTAGAGCTTTGGGCAGGCACAATATAGTAGCAAGGATTAGCAAATTTCGAAAACAGAATAGCAAAGTTCAATAAGTATCCAAAGCACAAGTTTCAATTGCTTGCTAAGACGTGTCCTTAGACGTAGCACAACAAGTTAGAACAAAGAACGATGGATAAAGCTCAAAGAACAAGCACATAACAACTTCTGCAATCTTTTTAATCTTTTCCCTGATTTCCCTTGAATTTCCCTCCGGACTAGTAGGAATCAAGATTTTTTATTTTTTCAACTATTTTTTTATATTTTTCTCTGGACAGGAATGACAAAAGATGGAACCACAAAAATTGACACCTTAAATAGAGGTAAGATGTGGTCCACAGAAACTCTGGAAAGTTCTCTGAAAACCGTGCGGGAGCTTGAAAGCCCAAAAAGTCGGTCTTCCTGATTTTTTTTAATTTTTTTGAGAATGGCAACTTTTCTTTGCCATGCTTCTGTAACGGAGCACCGAGCGAAAAGTTATGCCTGTTTTATGGAAGGTACCTCAAGTTATGGTTTTTCGAAAGGCACAACTCGGTAGGAAGACAACGGTGGCTAGGGCAAAGCTTCCATATCCGATAGCGGCTGAGCAAAGCTTCTCAGCAATGAAAACCAAGGCAATGTCTTCCCTGGTATGCAGCAAGCAATAGGTATTCGCCAGATGAAACAAGATCAAGTCTGCGATGCAAAGGCGATCAAAGCGGCTTGCAACCTATGTAGGGTTTGCGCGGCGACAATTCACACAAGGTGGCTAGCGAGGGCAAGTCGAGTAATGGGTTGGATCGACTTGTAATCTGGGTAAAGGTGGAGTAGGGCAGCGGCGGAAACAAACACACAGCGATGGGCGATTGAACTACGACAATGAACACAACCTAAACCAGCAACAAGACTCAACCACGGACACAAACTCAACAAAGCGAATCCGAAAACAAAATTGCAAGGCTAAACAGGGCGATAGGACAGCGGAAAGTAAATATTTTTAGGGCTTTTTGTGGACTATAGGGGATGAACATGAATGAATCTAAAGGGCACACGATAATACCTCAAGAGCAACCTGAATCCTGATACCACTTGATAAGGTGCTGGCCGATCTTCCGAGAGGTAGATGATAAGTTCGATTGGTGGAGAACTCGACGTTGGCGATCTGGCTACAAATCAGACATGATTCGAACCCTGCAACCGTTATATCACTGCTCCGTTGGTTATCAACCAAGCACAACTTGATTGACCTCACCGAGAAGGCTTTTCCCTACAAGCGAATCGAAGAACACAAGCAAGAAAGTGAAACACGCAATTTAAAATTATAGATCTATATGAAGCGAAAACAATGGTGTTCAAGCTCTGATCAACAAAGGACTAATCGCCACAAGGTTGTAGAATAAGAACGGGGGCCTTGGATCACTGTAAACAGATTTGTCACCACAGTTACAATGATTCTATCACAGTTTCGACTTTGAAAACTTGACTAAATAAAATCCCAAACCTAAAGTTGTGGCGTCTACTGAGTTTAATACCCTCAACGGGTGAGCTAGGGTTGGGGGCGGCCAGAGGGAGGCGCCCACAACCTGGGCTTAAGGCCCGACACGATACAAAGGCCCGACATGGCCCAAAAAGGTGACGTAGCATCTTGTCATGG
This sequence comes from Alloteropsis semialata, assembly GCA_004135705.1. Taxonomy (NCBI): domain Eukaryota; kingdom Viridiplantae; phylum Streptophyta; class Magnoliopsida; order Poales; family Poaceae; genus Alloteropsis; species Alloteropsis semialata. The sequence continues at coordinate 6,514,886 of CM014277.1, read as the reverse complement.
TCAAACAGAATGATCCACGAACATTCTGGAGCTGGGACCAGAACCAAAACGACGGCGTCGTCGTCCTCTTTCCAGCGCATCAAAGATCGCCTCGTTTCGATGTCGTATGACGGAGATATCGCCGAAACCATGTAGGGGTGTCGGCTGAATCCGAGACGGACGTGGCAGATGAGTTGGGGACGAATTGCAACTTGGGGAAGACCATGACGCGTGTATGTCCAGCATAGCGATGTCCTCATCAGTAGCGGGGAAGTCGTGAGGGGAGCGGGGGGAGGGGGCGACGCGAGGAGCAATCGGGGCGCCGCCGTGGGAACAGCCGAACCGGATGTGATGGATGAGAACGAACGTACGGGAGAGAACTAGTAGTAGATGAGAACGAACGTACGGGAGAGAACTAGTGGTAGATGAGACGGTAAGGTTTGTCTAGTGGGCCCATTGGTCAGTGTAACAGGGGCTTAAACGCCATTTCAACCGACGCAAATGCCTCTTCCCACGCTGTTTCGTTAAAAATTAACGGAGCCCTAACAGAAATGGCATACAGGGCATAATTTATAGCTTTCATGGCACTGAGGGCATTTTGAAAATTTTTGTGGCACACAAGGAAACGGTCAAAATTTTCGTGGCACTGAGAGAATTTACTCATAATATATATATACATATGCGTGCGTGGCAATTAGTTATGATGAATATATGGCAGCACTCTGATGCACTGTTACCTTCAATTGAGGTGCATTTTAAGTAAGGAGGCAAATTAAGCGAGGAGGCAAACACTCATCAAGATGTCAAGTGCTTGTTTGGATACGTAGGGAATAAAAGTGAAAGACACTTATTGCTGATTTTGTCACATATATCTTCTCTATGCTTAAAAAAAATTCAGAGAAACCAATAAACCCTCAGGGGCTTTGGTAGACATAAGTTTGTGGGCACGAGACTGAAATTCTAGTGGAAGGAAGAGGGTATGGAGGTCAATTAATTCATCATGTGCTTTTGAGGCACTGGCTGGTCAAATTGTAAGGACAAAACACTTATATTTTTTATATGATTTTATTTGTCGGGGGAAAAAAGGGCAGGACAGAAATGGAGTAGATAGGACGGAGAAGCTTATTAGCAGGCGCTAATTGAGTGGATAAACAAATGGGTGCAAGTTGAGCCCTATTGCTAACCTACAGAACCGTCTCCACTTGCATTCATGTGACTCCGGTCGTCGATCCTTTTGATTCATCCATGCCTCGTGCTTTCCTTTTCAGACATCTTTTGGTTTGAATAAGATTATTAACTATATATATTGGTTCTTTTGAAGGAACCATGGGCAACAGAATTTTACAACGTAATATACAAGCAAGTTGCAGGAGATTCGTCAAGGAGGAAAAAGGAGTGGAGAGAGTAGCATAAATCTCGATCATCTGAGTGATCATCCAAACACACGAGATAGACTCGAATGATCTCTAGTACCGGTGGCAGGTGGGCCCTCCCGTGGGGCCAACGCGTGGCCTCGAGCACCGTGCAGTCCAGACCTCCCACGTGCCATGCAAAATCAGCAGGTAGGGCACCAGTGGTTCAGTGCAGTGGTCCAGTGCAGTGCAGTGCAGTGCAGTGCAGTGCAGCAGCAGCGACCGGCGACCCCGCTGGCCCGTGACGACATGGTGCGCCGCCGCCGCCGCACGCAGTACGATGCCATCACTCACTGTGCTGCACTTTGCCGGATCTCGCCGGTGTGGGACAGTGCGGCAATGCTGCATGCGTGTCCGGCGCACATGGGTCCCCAGCCGCGGCGTGTCCCCGTCGTCGCCTCGTCGGCCGGCCGCAAAGGCAGCGGCGGTTGCCTTGCCTGCTGCTCTTGCTTGCTACTCAAGTCTTGTTTGGTTTCAGCAAGTTTTTACAATTCATCTAAAAGTAACGCATTGAAAATGTATTCTCCTCTCTGCAACACGGTTCTCAATATATTTTTTCTACAAAAAAATTCAATCAACTTTCACGAACTAAACAAAAGCCTCAGCTCCTGTCGTGCAAGCGCCGCGCGCGGCTGTCAGCGCGAACAAAATTAAAAGAAAAGGAGCTTATTAATTAGTAGCATCAGCAGCTAGCATGCGGCTGGGGCCCTTTTTTTTTAGTTTGGCCGTACTACGCTAAGGCTACTTCAATGGATGGATTCATGAGATTTCATTCTCATTAATTAGTATGTCATTTAGGATTTTGTGACGACATAGCACCATATTTAAGAAGAGAGAGAAGGAACCAGTTTCATCTAGATGAAACTCCCGTGCACGGATATCAACTTCTCATGAGTCTTGAAATTAAATGATATGTGGAGCCTATAAAACCACACCATGAAATTGTAGTACATTGGGGGAGGTAGTTTCATACACTATTTCATTTCACTTTTGCTTATATGGCCATCTTGGAAACATCAAAATGAAACCACTTATTGGGATTAGCCTAAGTATGCATGGTTCATTGATTGTTGACGATCGACAAGTGTTGCGCTAATCGTGGTGTCCATTGCCGCGTTTAAGCACGTGGAGCTTGTGAGGAACCGCCCAAATTACCCTCGTTTAATCGAGTCATCACCACTGATCAACTCAATTAAAAGAGAATAATCCCGGTAGTCCTTGAGATGTGTCATGAGCGTTGCCCAGGATTTAAACACACCTCACTAAGCACAACAAAAACATCATAACCATAGCAATCCAACCGAGTCCATCCCTTTACATAAATAAGTTCGAGTTAAATTACAGCACAAGTTAACAGAGTATGCAACGGAAAGAGTTTTATCACCTATACTACAGTTCACTCCCAAAAGAGAAGGTTAGCACCATGTGGCGATAGTGCCTTCTCCAAAGCCATGACCATCACTCCTCACCCGCACCTCCGTCCGCGGGAAAGAAGTACCCAAAGATGGCCTCCGCTTGCGGATCACCTGAAAACAACTTAACGGCAGCACCGTGAGTACAAGGGTACTCAGCAGGACTTATCCAAAAGATAAACATGCATTTGGCTAAGTGGATAGGATGGATCAAAAGTAATTTGCATAAAGGCCTCTACAAAAATCTATAATGACATAAACAAGTAAAGACCTAGCAGTCTATACTCTAAGCCAAACATCAATCAAATACTACAAGTGAGATGATCATGAATAATGAGCTCAGTCTTCCATGAACTCCAATCGGTAACTCTACATTGAACACAAGGTAACAAGAGCTTGCTCCTTAACCCGGGAGCTCGGCTATTGCAATAGATTATAACCCTGCAGGGGGTACAGCTTTTCCCACGAGAGGCACAAGACCAACGCCCATACCCTGGCACCGAGGATAAGGGTTAATTCATGCCCTCAGCCTTTCACATACCCACACCCAGTTATGAACGAAGAGCCGGAAGTGTATAGGTGTACCGGACACAGCCTGATCACACCTCATCCCACCCCGCCTTAATCCGGCCAAGACTCGGTGTGACTTATGCTACTTAGTTTATCTTACCCACAATCAGCAGGTGGTCTGTACGGAAATGTGCTCAAGTACGCTGTAACAATGATTGGTCCTAACCCAACCCAAGCAAGTCTATGCCAAGTGAGCTCCATCTCACATGACCCTAGCACACTTGCTCAAGTCTCGCATCAAGATTATGTAGCTCAACTTTTAAATCATTCCAAGCTATCCAAGTATTAATTTAGGCAAGCATAAGCTATAACTCGCGAGCGGTGGTGACCTTGCCACCTCTCGACTTCTACCGAAACTAAGCATGGATAAGCAATTATACGTGACCTCTAATCAAGCATACTCATCTAGGGGGTTTTGTTCTATGTCAAGGATGGAATAATGCATAAAATTAGGAGCTACACAGCCAAGCAAACATATACTTTATTATGGCTAATGCACAAACAAGGCATAATAATATTTTATTGATCCAAAAAGGGTTCAACTGGTGCCTGCCTTGACTGTCGTTGGGGGCGTCGTCGACGGTGGGGTCTTGCTGGACCTCGCCGACCTCCTGCTCCTGCACTTCGGTCTCTACACGAAATGCAATGATGCAAAATAAATAAATATGACATGATTAAATGCGATGATATGAAAATGAGATGCTCTAACATGATTTAACAATGCACCAGATCATGAGAATGTTTGATGATAGCTTAGATAAATAGGTAGAAGAATTGGAGACACTAGAAAAAGGACAGCAAAAGCTGGCTACGGCGGACCGTCCGGACCAGAGGAGGCGGACCGTCCGCTGTAGAAAAGGTGCCTGGAATGCCCGGAAACGTTCCTGCGTAAATAGTCCGCGAAAGCCATGCGGACCGTCCGCGACTGGCGGACTGTCCGCGCCCCAAGGGCGGACCGTCCGCACGCACGTCGCAGCACACTGGCGAGTTCACCGGTGGCGGCTCCGGCGACGGTTTCGAGCGGGGTTTGTTTCTAAAGGTTCCTAGAGATGTATAGAAGGAACTCCAAGCAATGGATTCAAGCGGAAAAACTATTTAGAAGCTCGAGCTCAACAATGGTGCTTAGAACCCTAGGTTTTCTAGAACCCGAATCAAAAGAGGTTAGAGAGCGAATCGAGGGATTAGATAGCTCACCGGTGATGGATTGAACTCCGGTGAGGTGCTAGAAACCGATGGAAAGTGACATCAAAATAGATCGGGCGAGTTCTTCACTTGAGCTTTTAGGGAAAAGAGGGAAAAACTTTGAGAGAGGCTCCAAACTCAAACCACGGAGGAAGAAAGGAGTAGAGAGGGTACCAGTGGCCTTCGGTGATTCTCCGGCGAAGCTCTGGCGAGGTTGAGGGGTCTTGGGAGTGGAGGAACCCTAGGAGGGCCTCCCGGTCGCCATGGGGGCGGAGAAGAAGCGAGAGCGAGCGAACGAGCGAGAAATGACGAACGGATAAGGTTCTGGACCGATTTTGACGAGTTCGGGCGGACCGTCCGCGAGGGAGGGGCGGACTGTCCGCAGTACCAAAGTTTGGTTCGTTACAGAGCTGTGGCACTGATGCCAATTTACAATCTCGTATCTCGCGTAGCCGCATCGACTGGAGACTTGGAGATCGAGAACAGGCCGGGACACAGCACCACGAGCTCTCGCGTAGTAATTTACTTTTTGCATGTGTTGTCGGCCAAGTGCTATCTGCAGCTGCGACACCAGCTAGGCCTCGGCATGCTGTCAACGACCTCACAGTCAAAAGCAAATTTTTTTAAAAAAAATAACCCGTAGTCGTCAGTGTGCCCAACTAAACATGGCCGGCCGGATGTTTCCATGCACTCGTGCCAACTCTGCTTGGACCTCACCACTCCAACAGGGAAACCGAAGCGTGACCATTTCACTACTCGGCTGCAACGCTCGTATTCGTATCTGTGGTGCCCGTCGTGACCATTTAGCTACGATAGTGTCAGTGGCCAGCAGGGGCGGAGCCAGGATTTCGACATGGGGGGAGCAATCCGCCAAGTGGTATATATGGCAGGTGATAACAATACGACATGATATATATATATATATATATATATATATATATATATATATATATATATATATATATATATATATATAGGCCTCCGCTATTCAGTACCCTGGGTACTGAATAGTTATTCAGTACCCCAGGCAGCCGGTACGGTTCTTCTCCACAGGTCTTTTATTTTACATCGATAATTTAATATTTATCTAATTTTCCATACACCATTTGTTGGTAACAAATGATAATACAAAATCAGTAGCGTTGTAAACACTTCACACGAGCACATGGAAGTTTGGCAAGATGATCTAGGCGCTCGATACAGAGGATGCTGCACAAGTTGTGTTTGGATCTGAACCAGCAGAGGTTGGGTGATTCACATCTCTGTTGGCCTTCTGCAGTTCTGCTCGTTGCATTCATGATCTTCTGCAGTTCTGCTCCTTGCACTCATGATCAGAAGCAGGGCCGATCCTGTTATCCCTGCAGAGAAAGAACCTCACAATGTCAGAGGATTAAAAAGAAGCCAATTAGGAGAAAATCTATCCAATCGCTGATAGATAATAAGGGTGAAGCAATTGGGAGGTCAACTGTGATGAGATTGATTACGAACTTGAAGGACACCATCTTCAACTTCTTCGCGGCGCCTTGAAGGTCAAGCGGGAACATCCAAATGCTCTGTAGTCTCCTATCTGAAAAATTAGACCGACACTTTATCGAGTTGACGTAGTTGATGTTTTGGTTAGTCTGTGATACACACAAATCATTGAGAAAACTTGACAAACACTATAACCATGCATGATTACTTTGAGAGACTTAACTGATTCTGAATGATGGATAACTATACCCTGCTTTCAGATAGTCAGACCAGCCAACAAAGGTCCTAATCAACCAGTAGAAAATAGAGTTTCATTCAATGTGAGATCCACATGGCAGAAGATAACTACATGCATCTAGAACTAATCACCCATGCGAATGCTCTCAATGAGCCCACAGCTTTGTTCACATTAATGTCATGTCAACACCATAATGCGCAAATTGGACGAGCTGCCCATGCAGCTGATGACACACAAAAAGGAATAGGAATTTTTAATGTCTTTAGTTTTCCATCTTAGGACGACTGTAAACACACATATCCAAATTCGGAACATCTGCACAAAGCATCTATACTGAAATCAGGGAGATCACAGGCTAGGTGCATACCATTTCATTGAAACCATGTAAAATGCTGGAAACAATATCAAAGGATGAAGAATCATGTGGATTCAGAATCTGAATGTCGCACCAGAATTAAATGGAGACTTTCGCACTCCACTGCACCTCATGGTCATGAGGTCCAGATTAGACAGTAATTCTCCAAAGCATCTAGCAAATTAATTTCCTCCGCAAGGACACCCGATCTGCATGCGGTTGTCAAAATTGGGATTGTAATCAACTAATCACATGCAAGAAAACTATAATCACTAGAAAGATCAATTTAATTTGGTAAATTTGGATACTGATACATGCAATTCAACCAATAAGCAATGCCCATCCACCGGAGATCCTCCATGACATGAGAGGTCCAAGGGTCTTGGCAGGGAAGGGCATGGCCCCGGAACAATGCACTGCAGTTTGCGAGCCCAACAAAAATAAGGATGTGCAGCTGGAGCTTAGGATCGTGTGCCTACAGAGCCATCCTCAATTTACTGACTTTCATACTCTGATCCTTCATCTATTATGCAGCAGTACCTGTGCATATAAAAAAGAGAAGGAAAAACACGAAAAATTAGAAATCTATGGCGATAGCCTCTATGAATACACTTTTGTAAGTGTATTATTCCTCGTCATGCAAATAAAAGGATGCGCAGCTGGAGATTAGGCTCGTGTGCCTACAGTGCCGGCCTAAATTTACCTACCTGCATACTCCCACCCTCTGTCTACTACGCAGCAACACCTATGCATATAAAACAAGGGAAGGAAAAGCAAAAAAATTTGAAATATATGATGTAGCCTCTATGAACCCAAAATTTTAGAAGTGTGTGATTCCTGGTCATGCAAACAATGTGAATTTAACTGATGCATTATTCAGTCACAGCAAAATGCTAATGCCCTTGTCTGAAAAGAAACATCCTCAATATGAGAGTTTTACCAGGCAACTCAACTATGCCAGGCATAACCAGCAAAAAACAGAGTTTCATTCAAGATGAGATCCAAATAGACCAAAGTCTACTACTTGCAGATGCAAAAGGAGATGTATATCATCACACTTGTGAAACAATCTAAGCTCCAATTTATGAGGTTTTTTAATCTGAACCCTAAGCATGATACTCTGCCCCGCCTAATGGAACAACGGCCTCCGACAGCCCATTGTTTGCTTGTTTAACCTGCACACCTACACACAATTTTAATACAAAGGAATCGACACAAATACGATTGTCATACATATCGGTGACACAAATAGCTAGGTGCCAGCAATGATCCCTGAATCCAAGTTCAGCATAATACTATTCTGGAGAAAACTAGCAAATGCACCATCCACCATCAGGCACAAATAATTAAATCTATGAAAGCTCAGAATCCTGTGTGCAAAACAAAAACAATGGAGGCAGGTGAATCAAGTAGAGATGATGCAAAAACTTGAATATACATGGTTATGAATATAGGAAGCCAAGCGACCAAGCACTTAAATTAGTTGTTGATCATTAGGAGAACAGTACATGGATGGCCATCGGCCTTCCCACCTCGCAAGGCCCGGTCATGTTGGTCAGTCTCAGATTATGAAAGCAATGCACTCGTCAGATCTTCACGCACGGGATGCAGACAAGCAAACTGATGCCCTTTACCTTGGGTGGCGACGCAACGAACCAGAACGATCGAGTCGTCGAAAACAAATCGACAGCGCGCATGCCGCGACGACCAACCGGCCAGAGGCTCTAGCGTCACGCGGCGCATGCACGACATTACACCGAGCAGATGCACGAAGGCCACTTGCAGCTGATTCGCATCATAAGCTAATCGGTTCATCCATCCTCAAGATGTCCAGGTTAGAAATAAATCCGTCCATGGCAGGGGAAGAGGATACATTACCGGGAGGGCCAAAGATCACATATGCGTCCAGGACTTGCTCCAGGCTCCAGGTACGCTGCCGCCGCCGCCCCGTCACCCGCCGTGAGAAGGAGTGGAATGGGATCGCGGAGCGATGGGAGTGGAGCGCGGCACCTGCACTGCGCCTGCTCTTTCCACGCAGTCGATGGCGACCCGTCAAATGTCGGCGCGGAGAAGGAATCGCCGGAACAAGGGGATTGCGGCGGTTCCAATCTGCCGAACCTGGCGATCTAAAAACAATGGGACGTGGGAGAAACTGATATCTACATGGAATTTGAATCGATGCAGCGCCAACTCGAGAGAAAAAACCAACGGAGAACCAGATCGGCGAAAACTGGTTTTTTTTATCATGGGCGCTGACGGGCCGGGAGCGGACGCGCCACACGGTGTGGATGAGGGCGCCGCACGGTGGGATGGGTGGGTACTGAATATTATTTGGTACCCAGGGTACCATATAGTAATAATATATATATATATATATATATATATGTATATGTATATATATATGTATATGTATATGTATATGTATATATATATGTATATGTATATATGTATATGTATATGTATATATATGTATATGTATATGTATATATGTATATGTATATGTATATGTATATGTATATGTATATGTATATGTATATGTATATGTATGTATATGTATATATATATATATGTATATATATGTATATGTATATATGTATATGTATATGTATATGTATATGTATATGTATATGTATATGTATATGTATATGTATATGTATATGTATATGTATATGTATATGTATATGTATATGTATATGTATATGTATATGTATATGTACATACACATACACATACACATACACATACACATACACATACACATACACATACACATACACATACACATACACATACACATACACATACACATACACATACACATACACAGCTATACTATTAATTCAAATAGAACATAGATAATAAGCAAGTTAACAGCGGTTTAGAGCATAAGAGACTTACATGATTACATCTCTATTAACTTGAGTTTGCCTCTGCGAGGACCACCTAGATCAAAAGCTTCGATTAAGTCAAAAGAACTAATCTTTGCTGCCAATTCCTTCTCAACATAAATAATTGTGTAACTTCGCAGGAAAACATCTCCCATTTTATTCCGTGCAGGTGTCTTGATCCGTTTCATAGCTGAAAAAGCTCTCTCAGTGCTTGCAGTTGATACTGGAAGAGTCACCACTAACCTTAACAATCTGTCAATCATTGGATACAATGAAATTTTACCCACTTTAACAAGTCCTTTTAACAGATCAGCAAGTGATGGCATTGTACTTAGCTCTGGATGGTTGCATGCATCAAGTTCAAAATGTGGAAGCTGACTTTCCAATTGGACTCTTTGTTGATTAGAAAAATCAGCAGGACAGTATTTTTCTACCAAGGTGCATATCTTTGACTTATCAAAGGTGTCGAGTCTTGGATCCAAAGTGGCACAAAGTGATAGAAGCTCTATCGCTTGAGAGCTGAACCGATCTTCCAACTCAATTAGTTGTTGATCAATTGTCACATAAAACACATCTACTTTATAGTGGTGGAGAGTAGTTGTGTTATCATGCTTATTCCTTGACTTGGTCACATCGACGTACCTAAAGTTTCATTAAGAGAGCGATCAGTTTGATACCTTACCTAGTGAAATTTAAATAAGTAAAAAACTTACTTGCAATTTAGGTCTGGAATCTCAATCTCGTTCTTCTTGCAAAATTCTGTGGCCTCCTTAAGAAGAGGTTCCCAGCCCTCATTTCTTAAGCCCCCAAGTAATTCCTTTGTATTTGATACACAATCCATTGCGTTCATGATATCGATAGTTTTCTTTTGTAGTGTTTGGCACAATACATCAGTGATCTTCATTATCTTTTCCATCATGAGTAGAACAAATACAAAATCAAAAGTGACAATTAACTTAAGAGCACCGCTCGCATCACCTCGAGAATACTTGTCACTGAACGATCATTTGCAACACTGCGTAGCACTGAAATTGTGGCAGCAAACATCTTCTTCAAGCTTTGAATAGACTTAAAATGAGAACTCCATCTAGTGTCCCCTGGCCTTTGAAGAGAGCCTATCTGATTAGCCCCTCTTCCTGTATCAAGCTCTCCCAATTCAATTTCTCGAGCAATTTCAGCAGCTTGATTTGCTAATAACTCTAGTGTCCCCTGGCCTTTGAAGAGAGCCTATCTGATTAGCCCCTCTTCCTGTATCAAGCTCTCCCAATTCAATTTCTCGAGCAATTTCAGCAGCTTGATTTGCTAATAACTCGTCATTGCACTTAGGAGAAGAACTAACAACATTTACGATGAAATTTGCATGCTGAAAAAAGTTGTGCAACTCATTTACCTCCCTTGATGCTGCGACTAGAGCCAATTGAAGCTGATGAGCCATACAATGGATGTAATATGCATAAGGGCACTCTCTTAGAATTAGAGCCTTCAATCCATTCTACTCCCCTCTCATGTTACTTGCCCCATCATAGCCTTGACCTCTAATATCTTGCACACTCAGGTTATTATCTGCCAGGACAGCACAAATTGATTCCTTAAGAGTCAATGCTGTAGTGTCAGTAACATGAATAATGTCTAGGAAACGCTCCTTGATGAGACCCTCTTTGTCGACAAACCGAAGAACTATTGCCATTTGCTCCTTTTTTGATTCATCACGAGATTCATCTACCATGATGCAAAACTTGCTGCTGCCAATTTCTTCTCTAATCGCATGATGTACTTTTTGAGCATATATGCTAAGGAGCTCAGTCTGGACTTCATGTGAAGTGTACTTTGCATTTCCTGGAGCATTTTTCAACACAACAGCATCCACATCCTTGTTATATGAAGCCAAAAGTTTGACCATTTCAAGTAAGTTGCCTTGTTTATTGAATCTAGAGATTCATCATGGCCTCTAAATGGACATCCTTGAAAATTAACCACCTAATAATATAACAAAGTTGCACACTATTACTTGACCATAAAAATATTAGTATAATTGTAATAGTATATAAAAAGGAATTCTTATTACCTAATGGCATCAATTGTAGTAGTAAGCCGAAGTCTTGCATCTGTCACTAATTTCTCCTTTTGTTTATTCACCACTTGGTCAATTTGATTCATTCTATTCTTGAGATTGTTATAACACTGAACCGAATAATTATGAGCTGAGCTAGAATCTTTACCCATATAAGTTAGAAAGGCACAACTATCACCTTCATTAACCTTCTTCCAATTTTGAAACCCCTTCACAGTGAATGCATTTGATCCGGACTTCCCAACAGGCTTTTTTGAAAATAGAAAGCAAGGCAGGCAATATGCACAATCAGCATGGAGTGAATACTCTAGCCACCAAAAAGATGTACACCAATTGCTACTGAAACGCCGACGATGATTCTCTGGACCTCTAAATGGATATTCTGTCAAAATTGGTTGATATGGACCCTCTGATATATAGAATCGTAGGGCTTCATCTTGATCCGCGGGCAAGAGTTTCCAAATTTGTTTCCGTGGTCTCTCTCAAATGGTGTAGTTAAAACTCTAGCTCGTTCATGTTCAGTTTCTAATGGTGCGGATGCATCATGCTCTGGTTCTGGAGCTTCTATTTCAACCGGTTCAGCAGCATCAGCTTGATGATTGTTGACATTTGGATTTTCAGAAGAAGAAACGGCAACCGGCCGGCTTATACCAACTATCAAGAGTCCTTAGTCTCTTCATTTGGCTACTGCAAAATTTGAGGAAAAAAAAAAGAACGAATCAATCAGACAATCGGAAGAATTATATCAAGCCCTAGCCTCAACAGAACCAATCAGTCGAGTTACCGTGGCCTTGCAAATTGTAATTGAATCGGAGAATCGGATTGGATCCGAGTACCTGTTGTATTGCAGCAGGAGGACGGAGGGCGGCACCGCGTGGCTCGGCGTTGGCGCACGGCGTCTGGCCTCTTCGCACGGCGGCGCCGCGAAGCAGACGAGCAGTCGAGAAAACCAACCAGAAGACGATTCGTTTCCTGATGAGAAAATAGGAGCGACTCTTCACATGGTCATGGGCTTTGGCCTTCACATATGGGCTTTCAGATGTGTCTAATGGGCCAGTTTTGAGGGGAGCCATACTAGTTAATTATTATCTGATTAGCTGGATCACTAATGAGTCATCCTATGGTGTTACGTGACCATTGGGTATATCCTGCTGCCTGCTACAGCTACTCTACACCAAACGTGAAACGGAATCTCTCACAGACGAGACGACCAACCCGGCAGAGGCCAGTGGCACCGTTGGGATACGGTTACGCTTCGCTCGCGTTGACCCTTGACAGAAAAAGGCCCACTCGTCGTTGTGTGCTCTTTCTCAAAGATAAAGCGCTACTTTCACGTGTGCATAAGTAGGACATGCCTGCGCTAGCAGTGTGTACGTTCACATGAGAGCAAACCCGGGCCGGTTTGACAAGACCTACTTGCATTGCAAGTTAATCCGTGGACCCCCTTTGTTTGGACGGCGACTAAGCCTGTGATCATGTGAACCTTTATTTTTGCATCATGGGCACTTGAACCCACTTGCATGTTAGGCCATGTTTGGCAGAGTTCGTAAAACTGATTCTCGGTTGAATCCAACAAGAGCTCTGCCAAACAGTTTTTTCAGAAAGAAGCGACTCCCGGCTGATTCTGTGAAGCGATTCTTTAAAATGAACTAAGAGGCTGGGAACTGAAAAAAATAGGTTCTCCTGATTTTGTGAAGTGATTCTCCATCCCGATTTTGAGTTTTTTTACAGAATCAAAGAGAATCACTCTTCAGCCACCAAATCACTTCTATCAAAGAATCAACTCCCCTAGAGAATCAGAATCAGATGGAGCTCTACCAAACAAGCGCTTAAGTTACCACAAGCTTCTTTGCTTCTTGGTTTGGTTGCCCTCTTATCCTCTCGACAGCATGCAAGCTAAATGCGGATCAGGCCAGATTTTTTATAATGTTGATGCCTCGTTTGGATTAGAGCATATTTTGATAATCTGAAAGCTAGAATCTTTGGATGGCCCGAAATAGAACTACTTTTAGCCTATATTCCATTAGGCATTTATCTGGATTATGAGAATCCAAGAAGCCACTTAATGGTTGATTTTGCCCAGAAACAACCATAAAATTACTTTTTGGAATCCATGATCCAAACACGCCATTCACATTTTACCCTGAATTTAGATTTTGGAAATCCATGTAAAATCAAGCTTTTGAGAATCCAAAATTTGATCAAAATGGGCCCGAAGCTAGAAGCTGGGATGCTTCCAAGATTCCGAGATGAAAATTCCAAAAGACAAATTTTGGATTCCCAAAATCCCTGAACCTGGAGCGGGATAGTGGATCGATGGTGAAATCACGACATTGCCCGCATCTATTATATTAGAAAAAACCGGTACTGCAAGGGCATAAAAGGGATATATACATGTACATTCCATAAAATTAAATTAGCTATGGAATCCAACTATCCAAACACCACCATCCAGATTCTATCTAGAATCCGGCTTTTGAAAAATCCATACAAAATATAGCTTTTTGGAATCCACAATCTGGTTCAAACAGAGCATAACCTAGTGCAAAAAATCTAGGTAAACAAGAACAGTTCATAGGACTAAGCTATTTTTTTGGATATATGCATTATTTTTTTGGATATATGCATTAATCCATTAACATAATATATGGACCATTAGATTTGTCCAGCAGCAACGATACTGCACCAATGCAAATCTTCATCATTCATTATGTTAACTAGCAACCTTGTCCGTGTGTTGCTACGGGCAAAGAACACTTGCTCTTTCTAATCTGATCGAGAGATGAGATAAAAGATAAAACATAGCTAATCTGATCAGGAGACATATATGATGGATATACCTAATCGGATCAGAACCGTACGTACTAGAGGTAGATCCTCCTCCGTCGTCGATCCGTTCATCGGTCGACAGCAAGCAGCCAGCTAGGAAAAAAATTCAAGAAATAGTGGCGACAGCACAGCGCCATGTATGACTGTATGAGCAACGGACGGACGACTGTCGACTGATTAGGCTGATGGGTCGATCGACAAACGCTTTGGTGGATGGTTGCCAGGAGAGAATCGAAGCGACTGCTGACGAGATGACATGCATATGGGAGCGAACAGCGATCAGAGGGAAACCAACCACTGGGCACGATCGAAGTCGAGGCGATATGGAGTTGGAGGTGGCCCAACCGAGTCCTGTCGCTGTAGAGGCCTGCAGCAGTCCATGCATGCACGCGTGCGTACACTGCACTTGCCGTATCTGCAACTGGGAAGTGCAAACAGAGATTGGACGATACAGTGCTTGATTGGAACGAACCTGACCGGCTGGTTGTCTTTTCTGCAGTGGCCGCCTGCCCATGCTGGGTAGCTCATCATCAGACCACAATCCGCAATATGCATGGCTACTGGCTAGTTCAGTGCATGTGTATGGGACCAGTAAGCATCAGTGCTGGCCAACAGTGGTTAGGCCATACGGCATCTCTCTATCGACAAGAAATGAAAGAGATCGATCGGATCAGCTCGTGCGATCCAAGCAATGCAAGATAATTATGGATCGGAGCTAGCAACACTCTGTGTGCTGGAGAACATGGTAATGTAGTGTGTAGAGGCAGGAATTGATGCATGGTATTTCAGCGCTGCTATCTGAAACGGAAAGTCATGATGCTACGTAGCCATCGGTTGCTGCTGGAGCGAGCAATTAATTTATCAATTCAATCCTCGTCTGAGACAAGTAGCCTTGCATTGTAGCGCAACATGATCATGGTGGTGAGATATCCATTCCGTTCCGTTCCATTACATTTCTTGTCCGGGTTCCAGCAAGATTTGACAGAGACACCATGGAAAGCACTGGGATCGATCGTATTCGTATCCACCAACCAGCGGAAGCGAATTGGGGAGAGCACTAGTCACACGAGTAAAAAAGGGCACCCGGATATGTCTGAACCGATCGAAAAGCACGTAGAATCATAGCCGAATGCTCGATGGTTTTTTTTTTGATCCAACATACCTGTATTAAACTGGGAAATATCGTACAAAGACGAGTACACATGCAGGTACATTCTGGAAGAATACAGGGGACAGCTGTACCACCGGAACTTTTGCACAAAGGCCCCTAAGAAATATCAAAATTACATTCAAGTACCCAGGGCCTCTTCTCACTGGATCCCGCCGCCGTTGGTTGTCGCCGGCGGAAACAGGAGCAAGTCGCCACCAACCTTTGGCCATCCAGAGCTCCACCACCATAAGATTTTGGAAGGAGCTGCAGTAGAGACTCGCCATCATGAACGAGCACGAAGAATCGCTGATAGTCCATCGGCCGGGGACACACCCCGAGCTCCGGCGGCCATGGAGGCAGATCCGCCGGCTTCCACAAGGTGGATGCGCCATGGTGACGCCGCCGCATGGATGGATCTGCTCCACTCTCCATCCTTCCACCAGAACCCGCGCTGCCTCTCCATTCTTCAAGCAAAAGGACAGCCGACTCACCTCCCCAGGAAGACGAGTCGCTGCCCGGCGCCTCCTGTACAGAAGCTCCACGTCGGGAGCACCACCTCCACGAGCTCGCCGACGACGCCGGAGAGAAGCACCGCCGGGGAGAGAAAGAGCTCGAGAGGACTTATTCCTCAGCGCCGCCGCCGCCTCCACCTCGCCGACGCCGCATGAAAACCTAACCCTAGATGTACTAGGAACTACAAACCTACCACCTACACCCGCAGGCCAGAGACCAACGGTCTCCGCCCCTTCCCGACAGCCCTCAGGCCATCGGAGGCGGTAGAGACCGCCGTCTCCGCCGGCGGCGACGAGATCGCTTTTTTTCTCCTCTCGCAACTGTAGCAGACCAAGAGGCTTCTGGAGACGCCGCCCGAATGCTCGATGGTTGGTTGCCGGAAATGACAAGGCAGAGACAGGCAATATTGATCGTTGCGTTAACGAGTCGCGGCAGCAGAAAACAGGATTGGATACATCCATCGATCAAACCCAACGTCCTACCAGCGAGAACGTTGGATCAGGAGATAAAAGTCGGTATATGTGCACGTACATTGTACATGCAGCATGTATAGGTGCTGTACGCATCGTATCTACAGACTACAGCTACAGCTAGCTTATCGATCCGCCCGGCTAGAGACATCGTGCAAGTCACTGATACACCACTCTATCTCCATGTGGGCTGGGCCATTCTTGCTTTCGCGCCCCTATTGGACCAGCCCATGCTACGTGTACATACAGAATCACAGCCCAAGCCCAGCAGCCAGTGCGAGGGAACGGCCCCTCCAACAACCACCAACCCCTCCCTACTGGGAATAAGTCCGTTCCACAACCCTCATCTATCAGCGCCGTTCGATTTCTAACCCTTAACCGCAAAACCATTTATTTGATATCCCCAAACTATTGAAACCGTCCGATTTACACCTCTCGGTGGTTTTGAGAGCGGTTTTTGCTGACGTGGCACCACGTCAGCCGTCCTACGTGGAGCCACGTCAACAGCGAGCGGGTGAATTTGACCTCATTGATAGTTTGAGGGTGTCAAATAGACTTTACAAAATAATAAACATATTTTAAGAAAATATGTGCAATTAAAATTCTAAAATCTTGCTTACTCTTAAAAAATTCATAAAAAATTTATTTTAGCTTAGAAAAATATGAAACTGGTTTCATATTTTTTATAAAATCATGTTGTATTTTTTAGGGTGTAGTTATAAGTTACTTAAATCTTTTATAATTATGATTTTATATTTTTGCTAAAAATTGTTCATGCTATTTATTCTAAGTAGTTTAATAGGCCTTGAGAATGACTCCGATGACATTGACGGCCCATACTATGAAGATCGCTAGCTGACTTCGATGACAAGTAGGTTTCACAAGAGGTTATTATGGTCTACTTATTTAAGATTTTTGGAAATTAAGTTACTCTTATTTATTATGATCTTCTATATCATTTGAGACCCAACTTCAAACGAGCTAAACGAGCTAGGCTGAAGTTGATAGAGCGTGATTTTATAAAAAATATAAAACTGGTTTCATATTTTTCCGAGCTAAAATGAATTTTCTATGAATTTTTTAAGAGTAAGCAAGATTTTAGGATTTTAATTGCACATATTTTCTTAAAAATATTTTTATTTTTTTGTAAAGTCTATTTGACACCCTCAAACTATCAATGAGGCCCAATTCACCCCCTCTTTGTTGACGTGGCGCCACGTAGGATGGCTGACGTGGTGCCAACTCAACAAAAAAAACACTCTCAAAACCACCGAGAGGTGTAAATCGGACGGTTCAATAGTTTAGGGGTATCAAATAAATGGTTTTGCGGTTGAGGGTTAGAAATCGAACGACGCTGATAGATGAGGGCCGTGGAATGGACTTATTCCCTCCCTATTGAATGCTTGTAACCAAAACGGTATTTTGGGTTTGTTATGGGCTTTATTCTTTTTCATGCACTCCAACAATGTGGCCTAGTTGTTCTTTTGGCCCAACCGGCCCATGTATATTTTGCTACTCTTGAATAATTGTCTGTTCCAGTGCAACAGTGCTTCTCAAAACAGCTCGATGCCCAAATATTTCTTTTGTTCCGTGAGTTTGTATAATGCATTCCGAGTACATAGGTTTTGCGTTCCAAAAAAAAAGAGTACATAGGTTTTGTTCCATCTGAATAGTTTTACTAGGAAATTACCCTTAATCTGCAAATATTTTCTTGTGAACGAGGAGCATTCGGCTCGATGACCATGCAGCCCCTCTTGTAGCCAAGAATTTTGTGCATCCCATTCCCATCTCCATCCATCAGCTGTTGGAATGCATCAACTCAGATAGCTAAAAATTTATGTCACATATTCACATGATAAATACCAATTGTCTCTCATCAATGTAGTTTCACCGTAGTGTGGTCTACGTCGATTAATTCACCTGCATGGGGCAAATTCTTCTTGATTCGATGCCGCTGTCCCATAATAAATCAACAAAAAAAAAGGAAAGATCTCGTTGCCTCACTATCCGGGCTTAAATAAAAAACAATTCTTGGGAAGTGGACGTTTTTTGATCAAGATCCCGGCGCTGCGACACGATCTTCACAGGCGATTGATGTTTCTGATTTTTTTAAGAATTTCTAAGATTTGTCTTTTTTCTAGCGTGTCTCATGAGAACTAATACAGAGTCTCCAATTAAAAAATTAAGGCTAGATTTCTACCAAACTATTATGACCTATCTCTCATTTGTTTAAATATTCGAACACAATACCTATGTAGATATATACTTATTATTTTCATCCGTTTGTGATAGATCATTGTTAGTAATTACTCTATAATGTTTTCATATACCATTATAACCTTTAATTTTTTACTTTGCATCACATGTATGCCTTGAATTTATTTAATGAACCCTAAGTTTGAACTATAATTTTAACGTAGAATTATATATTTTCGTCACTTTCCCTATATATTTGTAAATGACAACGCACATTATGTATATATACCTTAATCACTATATAATATACCAATAGTGTATGAATATACACGATTTAGAATCTTATATTGGCGTATATTTTAATTAAGGTGATTTGGATTCCAATGTAGGATTACCTCATGTTATTTTGAATAATGACATATATGAGTAATATAGATGTAAAGTTAAGGGGTTACTTTAAGTTATTTTTAGGTATTCGTAGTGGGTAATTTAGTTGCAAATTTATGAGGTTATTTTAAATATTATTTATAATGGCATAGTGGGTAATTTTGATGAAGATTAGGGGTTACTTTGGTTTATTTTATATAATGGCAGAGGTGGATAATTTTGATATAGATTTAGAGGGTTACTTTAAGCTATTTTTATAATGGCATAGGTGGGTAATATTTTAGAAAATATAATAGATCTAATGTCTATGATGATTTGAGCGCAGAGAAGGCACTGAGTAATGTAGAGCCGGATTTGACAAAGGACAAGCCAAATGTCACGGAATGTTGAACATACCGGAGTATGCGCTTGACAGCAGTCCAATGAACGGTTGTAGGAGCATGTAAAAATTGACAAACTTTGTTGACTGAATATGCAAGATCAGGACGAGTAAGTGTAAGATATTGAAGAGCACCAACAATACTTCTGTACCGTGTGGAGTCCTCAGGACTGAGAGGATCACCATCAAAAGTGGAAGTTTTCTCTGAGGCCGACAAGGGGGTGGGAGCAGGCTTATAGTGCGTCATGCCAACTCGAGCAAGAACATCACGAGCATACTTCTGTTGGGAGAGAACAATGCCATCAGAGGTGTGCTGTACCTCAATGCCCAAAAAATAGTGGAGGTCACCCAGATCCATGAGAGCAAAGTCCTGACGTAGATCGCGGAGCAAAGCTGTAATTGCATCTTGAGACGAGCCAGTGACGATGATATCATCCACATATATGAGCATAAAGAGAGTAATAGCACCCTTGCGGTAAATAAACAGGGACGTATCAGACTTAGATGGAACAAAACCCAGAGTGACCAATTTTGCACTTAACGTGGAGTACCACGCACGCGGAGCTTGTTTTAATCTGTATAGGGCTTTGTCCAACTTGCACACGAGTCCTGGAGCAGCTTGAGTTTCAAACCCAAGTGGTTGTGTCATGTACACTTCTTCTTCCAGAACGCCATGGAGGAACGCATTCTGTACATCTAATTTTCTGAGACACCAGCCATCAGATACTGCAAGAGATAATACTAACCGGACAGTTGCAATTTTGACAACGGGACTAAACGTGTCCTTGTAGTCAATACCGTAGCGTTGCTTGAATCCTTTAGCAACAAGACGAGCTTTATAGCGATCAATGGAGCCATCAGCTTTTCTTTTAATTTTATAAACCCACTTACAATCAATCAAGTTCATGCCTGTTGTGGGAGGGACAAGGTGCCACGTTTTATTGCGGAGCAATGCATCATACTCTTCCTGCATAGCATGCTTCCACTTGGGATCAACAAGAGCTTCCTGTACCGAAGATGGTTCTCCTGCAACACACAAGTGGCCATAGCGAACGATATCATCAAAGAACTGTTTATGCTTGACAATACCACTCTGGAGGCGAGTTCGATGACGCGGGGGTGACGCCAGCGTCGGTGAAGCAGAGGGTTCTGCAGCATCCAGGACAGGCGGCGGAGGAGTAGCAGAATTAGAGGAAAAGGGCGTGGCCACAGGGGATCCAGAAGGTGATGTAGAGACTCCCGCCGAGACCGAATCAGCTCCGGGGGTCGGGGACGACGATGCGCCGGCACGTGGCAGATCCGGAGTGGGGGCGGTCGGTTGCGGGTGGAGTCGAAGCGGAGGCGGGCCCCGCCGTTATCGGGGGCGAAGGTGACCAGCCCACACGTGGAGCTTCCTGACTCGGCGCGCCGCCAGCAGCCGCTGTCGGGGAATCCACCTGGGATCCACGGCCAGATCGACGCGTAGGATCGTCTCCGGATCCCGCGCTGGGATCAAGTGCGGGAGATACGCCTGTGGCCAAGGGCGGGGAGATTTCATGTATTGCCGGCTCCGAAGCATGAAATCCACTGGGTTCTTCTGCATGATTACCCTGCACATCAGTAGTACTGGACATAGATGACACATTAGTGACATTAGGAGCATTAGTTCGTGCATCCCCACTGGTTGGATTGGAGAGATGAGGGGGAAGGAGAAGAATTTCTTGGCGGAGAAGGGCGCCGACGTTGGGGTGAAGATTGGCAAAGGGAAAAACATCTTCATCAAAGATCACATCCCTGGAAATATACATACGTCCAGAGGAAATGTCGAGGCACTTGAAACCTTTATGCATAGAGCTGTATCCGAGGAAGGCACATTGGGTAGATCTAAAAGAGAGCTTCTTGGTGTTATAGGGCCGAAGATTTGGCCAACATGCGCAGCCAAAAATCCTGAGGGACTTGTAATCAGGTTTGGCTTGAAGGAGACGCTCTACAGGTGTGGAGAAATCAATGACTTTGCTAGGAAGTAGGTTTATAAGGTATGTGGCGGTTAGAAAAGCTTCATCCCAAAACTTCAGGGGCATGGAAGCATTTGCAAGAAGGGCAAGACCAACTTCAACAATATGATGGTGCTTACGCTCAGCTACCCCGTTTTGTTGATGAGCATGTGGGCATGACACTCGATGGGAGATGCCAAGTTTTTGGAAGAAGGGATTTAATTTCTCATGCTCCCCTCCCCAATCGGATTGAATAGCCGCAATCTTTTTATAGAATTTTCGCTCAACAAGGTTTTGAAAGTTTAAGAAAACTTGGAACATATCAGACTTGTTGCGAAGCAAATAAATCCATGTGTACTTGCTAAAATCATCAATGAAGCTCATATAATAAGAATGGCGACCGACAGATGTAGGTGCCGGCCCCCAAACGTCTGAAAACACGAGATCAAAAGGAGCATTCGACACAGAAACAGAACGCCCATAGGGTAACTAGTGACTTTTAGCTCGCTGGCATGAGTCACAAACAGAATCATTGTTTTTATTTCTAACAAAAGGAAGGCTATGATCTCGAAGCACACGCTCAACAACTGAAAAAGAAGGATGCCCTAGACGACTGTGCCATTGCCACGATGATGGTTTATTGACACTAAACACTTGCTTGGTGGAAGCGGCCGTAGAGGAAGCCGGTGGAAGAGGGTAGAGGCCTGTGACATCCTGGCCCAAGGCTTAATAGGATTGATAGAATACTCATACCAACAAGTTGCAACTTCTTTTTTGGAAGCTCATCTCGAAAGAACTCCGAGGTTAAGCGTGCTTGGCCTGGAGCAATTTCGGGATGGGTGACCGACCGGGAAGTTCTTCCTGGGTGCGCATGAGTGAGGACAAAGTGCGCAGAAAAGACTTGTGTTGGTCTGTGAAGGAATTCTTGAGATCCTAGAGAGCTGCCAGGCGTAAGCGGGCCCGGACCCGAGGGGGGATCAGAGCCGACTCTCGTGGTTTCACGGGCGCATGGGGTCGCAGTTGCGCAGACATGGTGTGTATGGCTGGTGTGAGCCCAGAGTGGTCACACAAATAGCACATGCGCTGGCACTGGGCATACGGACGTGGCCAAGAGAGGACGTTCCTGGCTTGGGATTGACCGACGAGGACGTCCTGACCCAAGGCTTAATAGGATTGATAGAATACTCATACCAACAAGTTGCAACTTCTTTTCCGGAAGCTCATCTCGAAAGAACTCCGAGGTTAAGCGTGCTTGGCCTGGAGCAATTTTGGGAGAGTGACCGACCGGGAAGTTCTTCCCGCGTGCGCATGAGTGAGGATAAAGACCCAGGGGGGTCGGGACGTTACAAGGCCTCCCTGACATCTACCGTGATGAAGGACCGTCTTCGTGGCCTTGTCCTTAATGAGGAAAAATATCAGGATGAAATTCAATAAAGATGCCATTATCGGTGGTTAAGCGATGGACAGAAAGAAGATTTTTGTTTGCACTAGGGACATGAAGGATATTATTTAGCTGAAGTTTTGTTGTACTTGGGGTATGCAAAATTGAATGTCCAATGTTACTAATGGTCATACCTGAGCCACTGGCTGTGTGAATCTGATCGCGTCCATTGTACTGGTCGCGGACGGTGAGCTTCTCAAGCTCGCTTGTGACGTGGTCGGTGGCACCACTGTCGCGTACCATTTGGTGTCCACTCCATATGAGGCAGCCCCTGCAGTTTTGTTGGTGGCTGATAGTCCTCCTCATAGCGGTACCAACAGTCAGGAGCTTCATGACTGTACTTCTTGCAGATCTGGCACCGGGGTTTGTTGGAGTTGCCCCCTATGCTCCTCCCTGGTTCGAGTTGCCACCATTTATGGGAGAGCCGCTACGGCCGCCATTGCCACGCCCGCCCTGGCCACGACCACGGCTATTGCCCCTTGGCGGAGGACTGGTACTGAGCAGCACCAGCATGGTTCGCTGAAGCATCTCCAGGCGGGTGTCGTAGGCCAGCAGTTGAGCGTAGAGATCACTCAAGGGAACTGGAGTAGATCGACCAAGAACAGAAGACACAATGGGGTTGTAGTCGAAATCTAAACCATTTAAAATAAATGTGACCATCTCATCATCATCAACAGATTTACCGGCCGCAGCGATCTCATCTCGAAGTGCCGTCATCCTGGAGAAGTAGACGGACATGGAGGAGCTCCCCTTCTTGAGGTTGGAGAGTTGAAGCCGCAGCGTCGCAATCCGGGCCTAGGAGTGCGCAAAGAACATCGTCTCAAGCGCACCCCAGACCTCTGCTGCAGTAGTCATCTGGGCAACTTGGGGAAGGACTTCTTTGGTGATGGAGTTCACCAGATAGCTCAGGACCTGTTGGTCCTTGGCCAGCCAGACATCATGCGCCGGATTGGAGGCCATCTCCTTCTTGCTGCCGTCGACGTCGACTTGAATAAGTCGCGGCAGAGCCTGGATCGATCCATCCAGGTAGCCCATGAGCTGGGCACCCCGGGCCCGGATCCCTGGGAGCACTTGTGCTCGCCAGAGCATGTAGTTATCCCGAGTGAGCTTCTCGGAGACGGGAGATCCAAGGGCGAGGGGCGCCATGCCGAAGGAGGTCGACATGGGGAGGCTGGTGGAAAAAAAAAGATGTATCTATGGAAGAAAGGCTCTGATTACCATGTGAGAATTTGTGGAACGTGGTTGCCTAACTTGGCTCACCATGGTTGCGTGTTAATATAAAGGCAATAGCCTTGAATGGATTTACATTGAGCATTACACGGTTGTTAGTCACAGCAACAAACCCTAGCTTTACACGAGATAAGCCTGATCTATCCTGGTGTTTGTTGCTGGATCCAACTAACCAGTACATGGCGCAGCCACGTTTGTTACAAAGCTAACAATACACTTTAACAGTTACGTTAGGCCATACGGCATCTCTCTATCGATCGACGAGAAAGAGATCGATCGGATCAACTTGCGCGATCCAAGCAAGATTATTACGGATCGGGGCTAGCAACAATCTGTGTGCTGGAGTCACATGGTAATGTAGAGAGGCAGGAATGGATGGTATTTCGGAAAGTCATGATGCTACGTAGCCATCGGTGCTGCTGGAGCGAGCAGTTAATTTATTATAATCCGATCCTCGTCTGAGACAAGTAGCCTTGCATTCTAGCGCAACATGATCATGGTCATGTCCATTCCGTTTCTTGTCCGGGTTCCAGAAAGATTTGACACAGACACCACGCAAAGCACTACGATCGATCGATCGTACCCACCAACCAGCATAAGCGAATTGGGGAGAGCACTAGTCAGTCACACGAGTAAAAAAGGGCACCGCCGGATATGTCTGAACCGATCGAAAAGCACGCAGAATCATAGGCGAATGCTCGATGGTTGGTTGCCGGAAATGACAAGGCAGAGACAGGCAATACTGATCGCTGCGTTAACGAGTCGCGGCAGCAGAAATCAGGATCCATGAATCAAACCCAACGTGCGAACTCGATCCGACGCCGTAGTGGTACACACCTACACTGCACAGCCGTGGTGGGCTAGTGGCAAACATGCAAGTAGTGGCGCTCTTGCTAGTTAGCTAGCCTAAGGTCGTGTTTAGTTTCTGCAAGTTTTTGCAAAGTTAGCCAAAAGTAATGCATTAAAAAACGTGTTCCTTCTCTTGTAACACGCTTTTCAATGCATTTTTTCTACAGAAAATTCAACCAACTAAACAAGGCCTAACACACCCTGCATGACTGACACTGCCACTGACACGACGAGCCGAGAACTTTGTATCAGGAGGCTTGTTTAGTTGGTGCAACTATTTTGAATCCTTTGTCGGATATCAATATCCGACCCTCTCACCGACGGGTGGGACCACGCAGTTTCGAGAATAAGATGGGCATAGGAAAACCCGCAAACAAGGAGAATATCAGGTCAGGGGAGGATCGATTTTCCCCTGACACGACTGACCTGGTTCTGTCCCGGCCGACCTATGTCCGCCTCAGTCGACTCCCGTCCGCCTCGGCCGACCCTCGTCCGCCTCGTCCGACCCTCGTCCGCCTCGGCCGACCCCCGTCCGCCTCGGCCGACCCCCGTCCGCCTCGGCCGACCCATGCCCGCCTCGGCTGACCCATTTCTGTCCTGGTCAAACCTACGCTATCTCGCCCGACCTCTCTTCGCCTCGCCCGAATCGGCGTGGGCCCGGGCCGGAGTGGAGTGTCAGGAAGACCCGGCATAAGGACGTGTCGCCACGCGGCTATGCCGCGCCCCATCAGCATTAATTGGCCTTACCGAGCACTGTCCACCTTACCGAGCACTGTCCGGTATGGCCAAGGGATGTGACTATCACTGTTGTACCCGTCCGCAGGCGCCGATCGAGGAGAAGTACGACCCCAACAGCGTCCCCAACAGCGTCCACAGTGTCCCGTAGGCGGCGGGGCTTCTCCAGCAAGTTTTCCATTATTTGTTATTTGTTGAACACGTCTTGTACAGCGTCCTCTCCCCTGAGTATAAAGAGAAAAATCCAGCCTCAGGAGAGGGACGCACACACGAGAACACAACCCACAAAGCACACACGCTCAGACGCATCCAGAGACTTGGGAGCCCCTCCCTCTCTCGACCGCTTGTAACCCCTACTACGAGCAACGCGAGTAACACGAGCAGATCGACACTGGACGTAGGGCGTTAGTGCCTGAACCAGTATAATCCNCTTAACTTTTTCATGCACTCGAACAATGTGGCCTAGTTGTTCTTTTGGCCCAACCGGTCCATGTATATTCCGCTAACTTTGAGTAGTATTCTGTTCCAGTTCAACACTGCTTCTCAAAAAGGCTCGATGCCCAAATCTTTCTTTTGTTGCATGAGTTTGTATAATGCATTCCGAGTGCGTAAGTTTTTGTTCCACCTGAATAGTTTTACTAGGGAATTACCCTAAATCTGGAAATATTTTCTTGTGAACGAGGAGCATTGCAGGGGCGAAGCTGCCTTGTGCCACCGGGATCGCCGGACCCCGATGACATTTGCTAAATCCAATGGAAAATACTGTTCAATACTATGTATGACCCCGGTGTTCAGTGAAGCCGACCCCGATAATTTGAGCTCTGGCATCGCCCCTGGAGCATTGTATCCAATAATTTTGTGCATCCCATTCCCATCTCCATCCATCAGCTGTTGTGCATCAACTCAGATAACTAAAAATTTATGTCACATGCTCAGTGCTTTGCCCATATCATAGCAACAACACGAAAGAAATGGCGACCAGTATGCGTCGCTTGTCACGGCACTGAATGGCGACCAAAATTTAAAAGGCCTCGCTCATGTTGGGAGCTAGCTCAGCTACATATATGCGAGTGAATCCAAGCAACGACTTCCCCATCGCCGTCGCCATTTCTTCCGGACTAGTAGGTCCGTGGCACCATCAGAGACGATCGAGAGATAGTGCTCGCGTGCATGTCTTGCGCGCGTGCGTCGTATATATCCATCGTTCGGTTGCCTATCGATCGCTCGGACCCGTTTGCGAGAAAGGGAGGGGCAGCAGCTTGCAGGTGGCCGTGTGCCGACGCACGGCGGCGAGCCTCGTCCCGTCGTCCGTGACCGTTTCCCGCCTAGCGTGCGTGCCCATTTGTGCATCTAGCCGTGCCAGTGCAGTGCAAGGGGATAAATTACACTCCTGCATTGGGATTTGGGAGGGTGTCAATAAGTCAAACCTGGCCGTGCAAGGAGTTGACGATTGTGATCATCCTACGACGACCAACATACTAGCTACTACTATACTAGTGGCCGTGTTCAGATGAGATGGACAATTTTTTGATCCTTACTTTGACCACTAATTAGGGGTATTAAATAAAGCCAGTTTACAAAACAACCTTCACAACCCCCTGGCAAATTCGCGAGACGAATCTAATGAGGGCTTTGACTGCACGATTAGAGGATGATTACTGTAGCATTACTGTAGCAAATCATGGATTAATTAGGCTCGTTAGATTCGTCGCGCAAAGTTACACTCATCTGTGGCTGGGTTTTGTAAATAGACTTCATTTAGTACTTCATGCATGCAAGATTCCTTGAAGACAAAAAAAAATTGCCCAACCCCATCCGAACACACGGCCGCTATACTGTTCCAATCAGCGGCTGATGCTGCGCGAAATGGCAATGCCAAGGTCGTGAAAGGGGAATGCGTATGCAAGGAATTCAAGGACGTCGTACGGGAACTGAAATTGCGGCGTACGGACGCTTGGTTACTTTGGTAGAGAGAAGATTCTTGCATTGGGAGGTGTCAATCTAGGACGTGCAAGAGGTTCACGGTTCTCAACTGAGGTCCCGTTTAGGTCCATCAAAAACGCATAAAGTTTTCACCTAGAGAACCGTGTCAGTTCATTTCTTCTCCCTGTGCATGCGACCCAATACATAAACACTATGCATAACGGGTGCATCTAAACACCCCCTGATTCTATGAACCAAATAGCTACTGTTTCAAATGAGCAGCTTCATCGATGAGGCGCGAAATGTCATGCCAAGTGAAGTGACTGCGCAAGCGACAGTAACCCTGCACTGTGCACTCCACTGCACTGCACGAGCCAATAAGGTTGGAACTACGTGCATGCCATGGCACGCTGTATGTACGACACAGGGTACGTATAGTACTCACTTCGTCTACAAATATGTATAAGCGATTGTCTGTGATATTCAGATTTTGTTCACATCTACTAGCTAGTACAAGCTGTTACTGGCATAACGGGGTTTTAATTAGGCCCCGTTTTGTTATGTTTGCCCACCCAATTAATCCCCACCTCCTAACTCGCTGCTCACGCCTACATGGCTGGCCGCTCCAAGTGGAACAAGCCCTCCATGGGCCTCCTCGTCACCGTCTCTTCTTCCTTGTATTTGTGATCTCTTGTTAACCTCCCAAGCATCTTTGTTCTCCTCCTTTAGTTGCAGCAGTTGCCACACCGATCACTAGTCTATGCCCTAATTGAGTTATGGCGCGAAGTTCTCTTGATTCCCCCTGCACTATTATCACCCTTTGATTGCCCTCCACCAATGGCGACCGGTGGCGCCCTCATACCCCGCCTAGCGAGTAGCGACCAATGTTCTTCTTCTAAGCCTGGTCAAAAGAGAAGGAACACAAGGAGACGTCCATTTCTGCTAAAACAAAAGGAGACGTCCACTTTACACCCTCTAACCATCATAAGAGTCTGATTTTCAACTCTTTGCTACAAAACCAGACATCTTAGGCTATTCAACTATCGAAACCGTGCAAATTTGGCCCTTCGAGTGGTTTTGAGGGCGGTTTTCCATTTTCTAACAGTTTTAAAAAATCTGGTTTAATTTAAATGATTTATAACTAATTCATTTTAAATGAGAAAAATATGAAACCAATACAAAAAAATTCTAAAAATGTAACCTATATGTTAGTTCTCTTTGGAGAATTATTTGGATCTTATAAACAAAAGTATGAATAGAATCAATAAAATAGTAGGAACAAGAACAAATAAGATTCAACTAACTCCCAATAGAGCACCAACGTATATGTTACATTTAAAAAAAATTGTACTGATTTTGTATTTTTCTAATTTAAAATGAATTAGTTATGAAAGTTTTAAATTAAACTAATATTTTTTTACATATTTAAGAAAATAGAAAACCACCTAAAAAACCACTCAAAGGGGCAAATTTGCACGGTTTCGACAGTTAGATGACCTATAGTGTCCGGTTTTGTAGTGAAAGGTTGAAAATCAAACGTTTGTTATAGTTGAAAGGTGTAAAAAAAGACTTTTCCCTTGATTCTTCAAGTAGAAAAAAAAGGAAAGGGACCACACAAAGTTGTCGTTGAATCGTTGATGATAGTGATTTTCTAAGAGGAAAAAAATAAAAAAAATACTTCAGCCCGTTTCCACCATGTTCTGAAAGGAAAAAAATAAAAGGCGTCCAATTTAAACACACAAAGTTGTCGTTGATGATAATGATTCTCCAAGAGGAAAAAAATTAAAAAAAAATTACTTCAGCCCGTTGGAACCATGTTTTAAAAGGATCGATGAACAGTGTCAATATGAATATGACAGCAGTTAGGACCTGTTTAGTTTGGAAACTTGCCAAAAAAAGTTGTCATCGGGAAGCGTGTTTGTGAGAGGGGGCACGGTAAACATGGTGAAAAAAGTTGTCATTTTGAGTAGAGAGAACAGGGCCTTAATCGCAGAGTGACGCCCCAACACAACACGTCTCGCATGCCAAACTCTCATCCGAGGCCGTCGATTAGCGCGAGCGATTAATGGCAGAGCCGGGACCATCACTGCACTGCTGCCCATCAACATTGCACCCACATGCCAGATGCGACCGTATGTATCTACCGATCCACTAACACGCTCGCTGCCTGCCGCCACGGCCGGGGCCGGGACGACGACGGCTAGCCGCTGTAGACGACGGCGACGCCCGGTCCGCCATGGCTGCAACTGCAAGCTTTTCTTTAATCGTGGACACGCAGGCGCCGGTCACCACTCACCAGTCGAATCCAATCCAACATCCCTTTACCTGACACCGGTCAATGGGGCCGCGAGATGATCATTGATCAACCACCCGCCGTGCCGTGGGGGCCCCGCGCGTCAGCGAGCGACGACGTACGGATCCACGGCGCCTGGTGCCGCCGTTACCGAAGCTCTTCTTCCTCGGATAATTTCTTCTTTTGTCGCCGCGGGCTCCTCCGAGCTTGCTTTCCGCCAACGCAAAGAGCGAGGCACAGCAAATACACTATAGACCGCACCGTGCCTTCTCAAGCAATGCAGCTCCCCTTCCTGCAGAGACCGAGACCGGCCGGTCGGAGCGCAGCAACATCTCACTTTCTTTTCTCGCCATGATCCGACCACTCACCCTCCCCCCCTCTAAATCCATTTATAAACCACACAAACCACTAGCTCCAACTCCATCGCATCCACACAACTACCCCGGGCGGGGACGAAGCTCCACGGATTTTGTCAAACCGAGGTGTAAGTTCGATCGCCCCGGCCGTCGCAATGATTCTGTAGGAATCCTGCTGCGAACTGCGGTCGTTTCCGTCCGATCCATGGCCGGTGTGGGAGCCATGGACGCCGCCGGTGCCGCGGCGAGTACGACGGCCGTCGAGGACCTCCCGCCGGACGTCCTGGCACTCGTGCTCCGCGGCCTCGACGGCGCGTCGCTGGCCGCCGTCGGGTGCGCGTGCACCGGCCTCCGGGGCCTCGCCGCCGACCCGTCCACGTGGCGCGCGCTCTGCCTCGCCATGTGGCCCTCCGTCCGCGACGTCGTCGTCCACTGCCGCGGCGGCCACAGGGCGCTCTTCGCCGACGCCTTCCCGTTCCCGGCCTCGCCGACGGTGTCCAGCTCGGTCACGGGCTGCTGCCTGCCCGCGCGCCTCGTATCGGCCGTCGACCTGCACCACGGCGGCGCCTGCATCATGTCCCGCGTCGTGGAGACGGACACCTCGTCGGACTGGTTCCTCGGCTCCCCGTTCTGCATCGACGCCCTCGTCCAAGAAGGCTTCACGGCGCCGTCCGCGATCACCCCCGCGGACATGACGCTCAGCTGGATCCTCATCGACCACGCCACCGGCCGCGCTCTGAACGCGTCGAGCCGGCGGCCCGTGTCCGTGGACCGAAAGTGGCTGACGGGGGACACCGTGGCGCGCTTTGCCGTCGTGCTCGGCGGCGGCGACGTGGCCCTGGAGGCCGCCGTCACTTGCGACGAGCGGTACGGGCACGTACGGGAGGTGAGCCTGCGCGTGGAGGACGGCGGCGGCGGCGCCGTGAGCGGCAGGGACGGGCTGGCCGCTGTCGCCGCGGCCATGGCGGGCGCCAGGCGTGGCAGCCGCGGCGCGGAGGGCGCGGCGAGGCTGCGGTACGAGGAGTTCGCCAGGGGGAAGAGGGCGAGGAAGGAGTGGAAGGCCGGGCGGGAGAGCATCCTCGACCTCTTCTGCTCTGGCGTCGGCGCGGCGGCGTTCCTCGGCTTCCTCGTCATGCTCACCTTCCGTTGACAGTTTGACACGCCCAGCGGCGTGCCGGGCACACAGCGTGGATGGCGTTGACTTGTACAGTAGTAGGTGTAAATATGACTGTGTCAATGAAATGTACACCTGAAAGTTGCCATCCTACAGTTAGTGGTGTCATTTTTCCGCTATTAATTTTTCGGAAAGTGAAGTTTAAGAAAAATAAAAATGATATATTATTTTTTCCGGAAAGCAGAGCTTATAAAAAATATAATATATTTATTTTCAGAAAGCAAAGTTTATCCAAAAGTTTTCTTGTTCAGAGGCACCATGATTTCATTGATTTTTGTTACCCCTGCTGCTCTCACTCAGCAAAGCAACAGAACGTGATAGTCTCGAAAAACAGAACATTCGTACTCCACAAATCGCTGAGCATATAACACAAAAAAATAGATTAAATTTGAACGTTCTTACACAAACCAAGTTTTGCTCCCATTTTCAGTTGCATAAATATGCTATGACGAATGGTGCCAACCATTGCATAGTCTGAAGATTTGTGCATCTCCTAGTGTTGGGTGTCTATGCATCAACTGAGATGATACAATGACCATTAATCGCGTACACAATACAGACACATGGAGATTTACCGTTTGGTAAACATTGTGTGAAGAAAAGTTAGAATCAAATAGCCGATGGTTGACAGTGAGCGTACACTCAAGTAATCGATACATGATTCCGCAGGGTTACGCTCACCTTCCGTTGACACGCCCGGCAACAGTTGTAATGGCCTTGGCTTGTACATGGAAGGTAAAAAATAATACGGCCAGACGGGGAAGGTAAATAGGACTAGGTTTGTGTAAGAACGTTCAGATTTCGTAGGTAAATGGGCCGTTCATGCATGGTGCTGGGCTGGGGCCCAGTTTCCATCCCGACGCCAATTTCGTGGGAGGCCCGTGAGCATCCATCCGCGCGAAGAAAATTAAAAAGGGCCGAAAGGGGTAGGCGAAGGTCGGGCCGGAAGCCCACAAGTTGTCACGGTGTGGATTACTGTTAATTCGGTATGCTGTGCACTGTTCTGTGGTTTGTGGGATACAGGATTACTTTGCACCTGATGCTCAAAAAAAAGATTACTATGCACCTATTAATTTGATCCCGGTGTCAACATCTTAGTAGTACTACTTCCTACTCTTTTCTTTTACCAATAATGAACATCAGGTGATCTCCAAAAAATAAAGAATACCACGTATTCCTTTGAAAAAAACAGAAAAAAGAAGAAGAAAGATTGTTCCATTCCGGACGGTTTCGAAGTGGTGTTCGTCCGACAAGACTCTGCAGCCTTTCCTGCTGTGGTTCCTTGTCTGTCGAGTATTCATCAGATGCAGTGTTCTTCTTGCGGGACACGTACTCCCTTCGTCCAAAAAGAATGCAATTCTAGCACAGTGACATGTTTTAGTATCTCAAGTTTGACCAATTATAGATTAAAAAATTATAAATATTCATAAGATGAAATAAATATCATTAGATTAGATTAGTTACAAAATATATTTTTATAATAAATTTATTTAAAATCATAAATATGAATATAGCTCGTTAGAAACTTGGTCAATCGTGAGCCATTTTAAATGACACGTAACACGTAGTTATATTCTTTTTGGAGAGAGAGTACGATTCGATTCCAAGGCTAATTGCCGGCCAACCTCTTGGCGGTTTCCAGGCCATTGCGGTTGTGAAAGCTACTGCACTGCACACAAAAGTTGCAGGGTTCCTGGGTCTGGTCGGCTACCTGCTTTATTTCTGGAGAAAGCTTAATTAAGAGGCAACGCAGAGGTCAACAGGAGGGCATGGCCGCCTAACTCGCTATAGTGCCTGACTGAAGCTAAGACTCTGGTTATTCCTGCATCTACGTGGGGCAAGTGTAAGCACTGTGTCATGATCGAACGAACGTCTTGACATCGTCGAGTGGACTCTCTCAAACCTTTGAACCCTCCCAGCGTTGAGTTCGTTCACAGGCCGGAAAAGATTCGCAGATAAGTACTGACGATGATGCATGAATCTGGTATATGAACGCAGGACCACACATGTGTACACGCACTTTCTGCAGCTACATGAGAATATGGTACGCTAGCTACGTACGTGCGTGTAAGACCAGAAGAACACACACAACAATCATCCGAGCCGGCCTCGTACGATTTCCATGGCGATCGAGACAGGGCTCCGAGAGATGGAGCGAGCAGTCAAAGCGCATGGCCTGCCTAATCCGCCATGGGATGGGAGTTCAGTCTCGAGACTTGAGAGTGTGGCGCAGGGGGCAGAGGCAGAGAGGTGTCGAGCGAGCGAGGTCCTTCATCAAACCGTGTGCATTTCAGGACACAATTCTCCTTCCCACGGCTGGAACTGGTAAGAGGGTTGATCTTTTGACTGATTGACTCGTGGATCCATCGAGGATCGACGACGATGCTTGTCCGTACAGTCCGTGTGCTTGGTGCAGCTTCGCTTTGGCCGTCGGTCGAGTGTCCAGTCCGGGTCAGATAGCCCATCTCGCCGTTCTACCTGGCCGACAATCCATGCATGGTTTGACTGGCAAGTAAACCCTCAGCCAGCCTCTGCTTGCCAACTGAGGCCTTGTTTAGTTCCAGCAAGTTTCTGCAATTGAACAAAAAATAACGTATTGAAAAACATGTTCTTCTCTCTGCAACACGTTTTCCAATACACTTTTTCTACAGGAAATTCAACCAACTTTCACGAACTAAACAAGGCCTGAAGCAAAAAAGACTGTCGAAAAAATCCTTCGTCAGAAAGGAATTCAGCACTCGCCCCGTGAGGTATGGCGACGCCGGCTCTCAATTTTCCACAGGATTTCGGGAACACGGGATTCTCGGACAGACTGTAGGAAATGTGGATCGAGTCGGTTCCCAATTGGCAATTGCAATCGTGCACGGATTCAGAGTAGAAACCTTTTTTTTTTTCCAACAAGAACAATTGGGTACGTCAACATTGACGAAGTTAAGAACACACAGGACAGCATGAGGACAGAAATCCTGCACCTAAAGGGGAGTCTGCAAGAGATCGTTCCGTAAGAATCCTACGAATGGAAGCATTCCATAAGAATCTCATAGTGTTCAACAATTCTTTGTTCCAAAAAATAAAAATTGGAGAAAAGAAAATCCTATATATAGAAATCAAATCCTACCAAATGTCTCCATCGATCCTCTGCAGTCTGCACCAAGGGGTGGGCGGGCCTCAGGCTGTTCCCGATTTGAATTCAAGACAGGGAAACGCATGCATGGCGCCTAGTTAGTGCATACGTGTGTGCTCGCGTCGCCGGAAAAAAACGCGTCCGTCCTCCGATCCGCAGCCTAGCGGCGGAGACCTGTCAGGCGGTCGTCACTGTTGTCGTTGTCTCTCGTCCCGTCCCGGCGATCGGTCGATCTATCTATCATGCAGCTAGTAGCTCCAGGCGGGCGTCAGCCGACAGGGACGGGCGTCTTCATTCGTTCAGACGCGTCCCGGGGGGGAGAGATAGAGAGACCCGTCGCGTTCGCGTCAGGCAGCAGGCAGAGAGCGTGAGAGGCAGGTACAGTACAGTTGGCTAAACCGTTAGACCACCGGGGTCCTCCGAGCTAGTTTAGTTATTTTTTGATGAAACAGCTAGCGTAGTTATTAGTGGTTCAGAGCGGAGGAAAGCAGCGAGCTGACAGCGATGCCGAGGTAGAAGACGACGACGAGCGCGTCGGAGTTACCGAGCTAGACGCTTAGACTTGACCTAGTCTGGTCCTGCGACCGTCGGTCCAGCTCCGATCCGATCCGATCGATCCTTTCCTGACCCACACGATCGACACAGTCGACAGGGCCATGCATGATCCATGAAGAAGCGCTCCGCTCCGCACCGCATCTGAGAAGAAAGCCGCAGTTACTACTCTCGTTAGCAGTCTAATCAGTAGCTTCGCATCATCGGCGGCCGGCAGGGAATCCTCGTTGGCCGCATCCGTAAACTTCATCTCATTTGCCGCTGCATCTGCGCGCAGCTACCAAGTAAAAACCCTTTCTCTCTCGCGCGCGCTGTTGACAGATGTCCAATCTTTGTAGGCTGCGGTGCCAGCAGCGGCATCGATCTGTGTCTCTTCTTGTAGCCAGCATGGATGTGCATGGATACCAAATCTTCATAGAATATATGCTTAGATGCAGAGCACATGGAGTTTTCCGGCCCGCTGGAATTTCCAGACATACTAATGTGCACGGCAATTAACGGTGTGGAAGAAGCCTAATGCATTATGCATGTGAAAGTGAAACGCATCTGATGCTACGCTAGAGCTTTTCCCTTTCCGGCGACCACTTTCTTCTCCGTCTGTCCGGACCCCCCCGGCGCTCTCAAACATAGTTTTTTTACCATCTCACCTACATGCTACTCCAGAGTTCAGACGGAGCAGTGCGTGCGCCACCAACCGCCACACTGCAGGGCATATTCTAGCCGCAGCCCGTCGCCGCTGCCACTACATGCCACGAGTAATTTCACGTGAGTTTACAGCAAGAATCTCCACGGGTTTTAAATAGATTAGGATATTACGTGCCACCATCCTGCCGTCATCTCATCTTATATTCTCATACGAATAATTAGTTTCTCGGTTTGCTGTTTCTTCACGCTACACATTTAAATAACTAGTCTATCAATCCGTGCGGAAGCCAATAATTTGGAAAAACATGAGCAACAAAATTTCATTAAAAATCTAGATCTATATATAATAATAAAAATTATTTACCTAAAGCTCTCTTTAAGTATTTTTTCACTTTACATCACACTTCTAGATGTGTTTTATTGAATCATCAATTTGAGCAACACAATTAACATGTGATTATTTCATACATACATACATAGTCTACATGGTGACACTCATCATTTAACGTTGCATATATATATATATATATATATATATATATATATATACACACACACATTAATAAGTTAGCATGTTATATATTAACAATGGTAAAAATAATTTAGAAATATCTATTGTTGTACTTTAGAATTTTCAAATAACACCTGGTAATTTGATGCAAGTTTAGAGTTTGAGTTACGTGTTGAACATGAAAATCCATATTTTTTTAATTTCCTATATACATTTATATATTATCTACAGGGTGAGATACATCATGCATACACACACTAAGTTAATATTTCATATAATAACAATTAGTGGAAGAAATATGTAATTTATAATCATATATTGATGTAGTTTGGGGTATTTTTAACAATGACTGTTGGCTTTTTAGTAACGTCAAGCATAGGCAATTTAGATAAAAAATATATAGTGCTACCATAAATTAATTTAAGCAGGTTACTTAGTGTCGGATATCAATATTAGAGGTACCCAATGACAATGAGTTAAGAATTAAAAGCTCCGACGGCACAGCCATTCAGATACGGCCCTCTGAACGGCCACACCTCGGCCGACCCTGCGCGGGATCGGCGTGTCAGGATCGGCGTGTCCGCCTCACCCGACCCTCCCGCAGGGCAGCTATCCCTTACTCTCTCATTTTTCCTCCACCCGAGCAAAACATTAGCAGTAATCAATTTTTCCTCTCTCTCTCCCCCACACCCCCTGCATGCGTGAGTGCATGCATGCCCTCTCTCTCACCCTTTCTTGAATTCTCCACCAAGCGATGCATGCCTCTTTCTCCATCAAATCCACCAGTGTATGCTCGCATTCTGATTTTATCTCCCTCCGATGCATGCCTCTCTCTCCCTTGCATGCATGCACTCTGGTCTTCTCTCCTTCCGATTCATCTCTCTCACCCTGCATAAGGCCATGTTTAGTTCCCAGAACTATTCAAACTTTTTGAATCCGTAATTTTAAACCTAAGATTAGGAGGACCAAATATGATCTAATTATAAAACTAATTACACGAATGGTCGCGAGACGAATCTATTAAGTCATCAAAAGAGCAGAGGGGTTAGCGGAGCAGAGGGATCAGCAGAGCAGTGGAAGCGCGGGGCAGAGGGGATGATCACAGCGAGCGAGCAGCGGCAGAGTGCGGCTTCCGCGTCGCCCGACCCCCGCGCAAGCGTCGGAGCGACCGTGCTCCGCGCAGGGGACGGAAGGTTCGTCTCGTCCGACCCTCGTGTAGGGATCGAACGCACCGTCTACTCCAAAATTAAATTACGTGCAGATCGTGATAGGACCATATCCTGCCATAACAGGACTACACAACACCAATAATTCAACACTCTGCCCCCTACTCCACTATGCCACCTACTCCTCTCAGGACGGCTTTAGGCATGGCTACAGCTACAAACAATAACTCAGGACGATGGGGGCCGTGGCATGGGCAAGAAACAACCCCTGCACACACACTCTCTCTCATTTTATTTTATCGTCCGACCTCCTCTTGAGCTATAAAAGGGAAGGCCAGGCCTCCTGTGAGGGGCGGACAAAATTTCTTTCTCCTTTCTCCAGGAGCGTTCTCTCTTGATTTTCTTCTTCCTCCAGCCAGTCACTAGACTAGGCTCGCACACACCCCAGGTTGGACAGACCCAATTCATCCAACCCATTGACACACGCACACACGCACACAGAGACTTGAGAGCCCGATCCCTCTCTCGACCGCTTGTAACCCCTACTACGAGCAACGCGAATAACACGAGCAGCCTCGAATTGGACGTAGGGCGTTCGTGCCTGAACCAGTATAAATCCTTGTGTCCTCTCGCGAACCATCTGAGCCTTAGCACGCAATCCACGAAATTCACTAGTCGGCCGTTTCCGACGCCAACACTTAGTTGAATATAAGGGGGTTAATTTATTTTATTTTTCGTAATGGCTGAGGTGGGTAATTTACCTATAAAATTAGAAAACTATTTTGACTATTTTCATAATGGCAAATGTGGGTAATCTTTCAATAACGTCAAACATAGGTAATTTATATACATATTTAGATTGCTATTATAAATTAATTTTATAATGGCATAGATGGGTAATTTAGTTGAACATTAGAGGTTACTTTAGTTTATTTTTCATAACTGCAAAGCTGGGTAATTTTCCTATAGGTTAGGGGGTTTATTTTAGACTATTTTGATAATGGCAAAAGTGGATATTTTTTTAGAGAATATAATAGATCCAATAGGTATTATAATTGGTGTCTACAGATAGATGGCTAGATATTTCTGATTTTTGTGAGAATTTCTATGATTTTACTCTTTTTCTAGAACGTCCACCTAGGATTCTACGTGGCTTCACGTGGAGGCTTCAAAGAAAGTCTCCAATTAGTAATGGTAAGATTAGTTGTGTAGGATCACATAACCAAACAACATAGGTAAAAAAAAGTTTTACCACGTCTATTGATGGGAGGATGAAATTCTCGCGTCAGAATTTTGCTTAGTTGACCTCTGCTCCGGGTCGTTCCGTATGTGAATCCCTCTTCACCTGAGATTGCACTCGGCATCGCAGTTGTGCAGTTTGTAAGTTGGACGAAACAAGATCACAAGTTACAAAGTTCAGCACGTGCTTTGCGTGACATTTACCACGTGCGGTTTTTAAGTTGGATTTCGTGTCAAGCATTTTCTTTTATCTTGAGGTACAGGCGTACAGCTTCTTCTTCTCTCTGTTAGGCCTTGTTTAGTTCCAGCAAATTTCTGCAATTCAACCAAAAATAATGTATTGAAAAACGTGTCCCCCTCTTTGTAATACGCTTTCCAGTGTACTTTTTCTACAGAAAATTCGACCAACTTTCACGAACTAAACAAGGCCTTATTGTTACTACTAGCCAAGCAAAAAGAAAGTTACATACTATCCGTATCCGGCACCTAATTACTAATGTACTAGGAGACACTAGTACCACACAAAAGCAGCCTTGGCGTCCTGCCAAGTCAATCAATGTCTGCTGCCTTTACTTGCAGGCCATCCGCTAATACAAGTCACGGTGTCTCCTTCTCCGAATGCACACATGGGACCTGCCCTTATTCGGCTATCTCAAAAAAAAAATACAGAGCGTTCTCCTTAAATAAATAAATAATCTTTTGGTTTAATCTAAACCAAACCATTTAAGTTTGATGACGTCTATGAAACAATATCAAATAGGAGTATTTATGACGACGAATAGATATCATTTGATTCATCGTAAGATATATCTGATCATGTTTAAAATTGTTTGATTTAGAACACACCAAAACAGAGCAGGTCGCTATTGATTTTAGCAACCTGCTGGTATGCACACATGAAGACGAGAATGCGAGACCGTGATTATTTGACCTGGATAGACGACGACGCGTGATGAAATCAGACATCAATTTCTGGTTAGTACACGTACTCTTCCATGCAATGCATATTTATGCATGTCCGTCCTTGGTATGATGAATTGAATGAGATATCAGTGCCAAAGGATTGATGATTGATCCACTCGGTTCATGGGCTCACTGCGCGGTCCATGTACTACTGATCTAGCTTAGCTATTGTGTCCTAGAAACTCACGTTGCGCACGCGTCGTGTCTTGACTCCTAGTCAACGCGGCCGGCCCACACGTCTCTTTTGTTTCCGTTATTTTTTTAGCATTTTTATAGTACCCTATACCATCATAAAAATAGACCAGTATGAAAGAATCGGACGGCTCAGAATTTTTGTATACCGGTGAAAACTTGCCTGTGGCATAGGTGGGTAGTATAGCCTAATATAGGTATTATGCATGAGAAAAATTATAATGGCACAAATATAATACTATGATGAAATTTTATTGGCACAAATATAATATTACTAAAAATATTATAATGGCACAATTGTAAATATTTCTATTAATATAGTCACGACATTCACATTTACCGGCCTCACCCGCGACGAAAGCAAGGAAAAAAATTGTCAACGAGAGGATATTACCAAATTACCCTTCCTCTATACTCTATACCACTGAGTAGTAGTAAAAAAACATCTATTTTTTTGTATGTATAATATAAGCTTTGGATCAAAGCTGCTCAATCAATCGACATCATAGAGCAGGAAATTTGATGGTTGGGAATGGAGAAGCAGATTAAACGCAAATCCAACAGGATTGCATGCATTATGTCCTTCTCAAACAAGGGCTGTTTAGTTTGTTGTAGCAATGCTAAAACATATCAAAGAAAAAAACAAAAGAAGCGTTTGGATCGTGGCCATATATCACGTAAAAATAAAGAAAAACGTCAGAGCCACAAAGAAACACATATACTGCAACCATGCATGCCATGCATATTGCGAATATTCCCTCTGAAACTATAAGAGTCATCAGTATATAACAGTTGTGTCTCTGTTGATCAGGACGGAATTATAGTCAAAGGTTATATTTTAAAGCCCCCTGGAGTGTCTATCAAAAAGAAAAAATAAATATCACACAATCATCCATAGCCATTTCTATATATTTATTATTTTTAGAGTAAACTGCGAATCACTTTGATCCATTAAGTCGTAAAACATGCAATCACATGCAACAGATAGTTAGTTATGTGCATGCACTAATGCATAAGCCTTTTCACTGCCGGTTCGAAACCGGTTTTTACATCCGGTTTTCAAAAATGGCACTGATCAAGTGGAAGTGAAAATCCGGTTTTCACAGCCGGTTTTTAACCTCCTATAAAACTAATTTTCACGGCCGGTTCGTGTTAAGAACCGGCTGTGAAAAACCGGTTTTCATGTGAAGACCGAAAATAAAAAAAATCAAATAAGAATGTTAAATGAGTGCAAATAATGACACTTTTTAAAAACCGGCTCTGAAAATAGTGACTAAAAAAGTCAATTCTGTGATATACGGGGCCAGATACGCCCACATCAATGTATTTCGCTGAAAAGTTTCCTCGTTCGGCAGCATAGGGTGAGATGCAGCCTGTTTTCGGATGCAAGGGTGAGAGGTGGGGATTAATTCTGGACGGTTCGGGAGATGCAAAGGCCCTTCCGGGCCCGGCCTAAAGTAGCTTATTTTCAATTGCTTAGAATCAAGGAATCACAAATAATGTGCTACAGTGCTAGCAAAGCATTTTCCCGCTATCCATGAACAGGACAGATTAACGATCTTCTTTTTGGAGGGAGGTACAGGACTACAGGAGGAATCAATGATCTCTAGGTGACAGATTAAATGATGGCATTGATTGCGGGGCATATTCACGGACGACCGTGAAACAGAGATACAGTGATGTACCGCTTGGCGTACGCCGAGACTAGTGTACAACAGACGGCTACGCACGACAGTGACACCCTGCCTTTTACTTCCAGCTGCCCGGGTGGCGATATCGCTCCGGCCCGGCCAGGCCCAAGAACGGCGCGCGCGCGGCGCGTAGCACTGCAAGGAGCGAGTCGTCGTCTCCGATCCCGTCCTTGGTCAAGGTCAACGCGGGAACGCGGCCATGGCCATTAGCCATGCATCCTGCAACTTCTTCAAAGCTTCGTCAACCTTTCCTCTCCCAAAGTGTGAGGTGTCGCAAGCAGCACGTACCGAACTCCATCACCGGTCGGCCTCGCCCTTTAAGTACAGCTCGATCGAGCGCCTAGATAGCCTCTCATTCGAAATCGGCTAGAAAAGCTCAAGGAGAGATCATGCTGTTGCAGAGAACCATGGAGAGTGGTGGTGGTGGTAGTGATCCTGATCGGCTGCTCGCGCCGGGGTACCGGTTCTACCCGACGGAGGAGGAGCTGCTGAGCTTCTACCTCCGCCACCGCCTCGCCGGCACCCGGCCCGAGGTCCAGCACTTCATCCCCGTCGTCGACATCTACAGCTTCCACCCCTCCGAGCTCCGGGGTTAGTCATCGTCGTTTTTCATCCATGCATCGATCTCGATCTCACTCTCCCCAGCTTGGCTAGATCCGCTCAACGAATGAACATGCATGTTCGACGACTATGCGTGCAGCGATGGCCGGAGCCGCGAACGTGGGCGACACGGAGCAGTGGTTCTTCTTCTGCCCGCGGGCGGAGCGGGAGCTGCACGGTGGCCGGCCCGCCCGCACCACGCCGTCGGGCTACTGGAAGGCCACGGGCTCGCCGTCCTACGTCTACTCGGCGTCGGCCAACCGCGTCATCGGCGAGAAGCGGACCATGGTCTTCTACGAGGGCCGCGCCCCCACCGGCAGCAAGACCCGCTGGAAGATGAACGAGTACAAGGCCGTCGCCGCCGCCGACGACCGCGCCACCGCCGACGCGCCGCCGCCGGGGGCGCCCGTCAGGGTACGTGCTGCATGCGATTCGATCATCACGCATTTATGACTCTACTAATTATATATGATCACTACACTGATTTCAATTTGCAGCTGCGGAACGAGTTCAGCGTGTGCCGCGTGTACATCAGCACCGGCACGCTGAGGTCCTTCGACCGCCGGCCCCTCAGCCCTGCCGGCGGCGTCGACCAGCAAGCTGTCTACGGCTGCCAACACCAAGAAGTGCTGCCACTCAACCGCCGCGGCGGCGGCGGCGGCTGCAGCGGCGGCGGCGACGAGCCAGATGCCCGCAGTGGTGGCTGCCAGCGGACAGGCGGCGGAGAACTCCCACGACAGCTCGTCGTCGGGGTCGCGAGAGGTCGCCGTGGATGGAGCCGAAGACGCCGCCACGGCCATCGACTGGGACTCGCTGATTACTCCTGTCGACGATCTGAGATTCAGTGTCGACGACTTGAGTCGTGTCATTTGGCCCCAAATCGACACGTTTCCAGAGCGTAGGACAAAGTAATCAGGTGATTAATAGAATTAATTATTGGATTAGCAGCGTGGTTAACGAGGTAGGGTACGTTCTAAACCTGAAGGGATAATGGTGATGTAAGCTCATTTAGGTCAGTGCTGGTGCTATACTGTCAGACTGCTAGAGTCAGCTGGAGAAGAAAGTAGCTAGCTAGCGAGCCAGTTTTTGTCCTGTTAAAATTCATTCCGGAATAAAAAAAATTCAAATGCAAAATGAACCGTTGATCGAATGAGAATAATTTATCTCTACTCCTATAAAGAATGGAGTTGGTCGTTTCCGTGGTTCGTGGTCTTTTTGTTCGTAGGGTTTCCCACGCAACCCCTGCACGTGACTCCCTCTTTCGTCCGTCTCCTGCCGTGGGCCTCGCTCCCCCTTCGTCCGTCTCCCGCGTCCGCCCGCATCGATTCTCCCCTACGCACCTCCTTTTTTTCTCTTGCGCCGCCCCTTCCACGACCCTCGCGCCCACCTCTTTCTCTCATGTCTCCTTCGGTCCACTCCGCCGCCGCTGCCGCCAGCCGCTGCGTCGTGGCCGACGCAAGATCCTCGGCCTCCTCAGCTCCCCCACGCGCTTCCTCAGTGCCGCCTCTCCTCTTCTCAGATCGCTCGCCGTGGCTCCTCCCAAACCTTAACGGCGATGAAGAAGACGAGTTCCCCGCTCAGCTCCTCCAACCTCCTAGCGCTCTATTGATCCTCATCTTCCTCGCAGCAGTGACAAAAGCAACAGCAGCCATGGCGGCCGAGCCGGAGCAGCACGCGGCAGCGCAGGAGGCGGCCGTG
>CM014277.1:6446997-6470027 GCA_004135705.1 Alloteropsis semialata | reverse complement strand
CTCCTAAACTGAATCAAATGGAAAGTTATAATGTTGACTTGCTATTTGATTTTTCTTGCCTGCAATTAGTGCCTTGTCTGCCATTGAGACGGACTGGATCTCAGAAATTGGTGGGTTTGACTGTGGGATCTGGCCATCCACTGGCATTTGCAGTTCCTGCCAAAAAATTGCAGCATCTGAAAAAAAGAATTGAGAGTGACTACACGTTACAACACTTCTTGAGAAGTGACGGAAACAAAATTGAGGTCGAGCACTCACCCGAAGGAAGGAAGGAAGCATTGTCTGCTGCTGATGCTGCGGCGGTGGCGGCGCCTACTGCGGATGCTCCTGTTGGAGATGCCCGCCAGTGAGCTCTTTCCCTTCCTCCCGTCCGAGATGCTCTAAA
Organism: Alloteropsis semialata; assembly: GCA_004135705.1. Lineage (NCBI taxonomy): Eukaryota > Viridiplantae > Streptophyta > Magnoliopsida > Poales > Poaceae > Alloteropsis > Alloteropsis semialata. The sequence continues at coordinate 6,469,642 of CM014277.1, read as the reverse complement.
GTTGCTCTTGGAGTCCGTCGCTCAGGGCCTGCAGGCTGCCCTCGATGGCGCGCAGCCGCGCTGCAGGCCTGCAGCACGGACGTCTGCTCCCTTGCCATCGAGTCGAGCACTGCCTTGCGCGCGCGCATGCGGAGAATGTACATGGCGGCGACTCCGTGGCTGACGACCTTCATATCCTCGCGCTCCTTGTGGCGACGCCGATGCTATGTGGAGGCGGTCCGAGATGCGCCGTTCGAGCCCCGCCCATGCGCCCTTGCTGAGAGCCCGGACGAAGTCGGTGGCAGTGGAAGGGCGGCGCGGCAGGCGGAGGGCGCAGGGCGGCGGCGCGGCAGGCAGAGGGCGCAGGGGGGCGGCGCGGCGTTTGGCGAGGCGGAGGGGATGAGGTTCTCCATCGGGCGAGTATGCGACGGTTCGCGATAGGCCGGGTTGGTACCTTAACGGGCACGAGACCCGCTATGACCAAGATCGAACGGTCCACCTCGCTTGCTCGCCGGATCCAACAGTTAGCGAGTTAACGGGCGACGTGGATATCGCGCCCGTCCGCGGAATGACCCAGGATTCGTCTTGAGACTAGTGATTAGCACGCGCCCATGCGCGCGGTGTGGAGCACACATTGTGTTGCATGATTAACATAATTTTGGTTTTGTATTAGAAATTGGTAGAATATTGGTAATATTAGATAACCACGCATTTATATACAACATAATATTTTCGAGCAGCGCAGCGAGTCCCGGGTGTCGTCATTAAGTCGCGGGAGGGAGTAGGGACAGTCATGATGTAGTGTCCACGAGAAGAACACGCAACAAATCGATCTGTAGGTAAACCAAATTGATCTGAACGCGTCAAATCGAGGGATGTGACAAGCTTCAAAACGTAGATGGGCAAGTGAAGGACGAGGAACACATCTATCTATCGGGATGGGAAGGGCAGATATTTGACTGCCAGGGCATTCGAGGGGTATCAGGAGTGTTCCAGCCTATAGACGAGCGACGCGTGGGCACATTACATGAAAACTTGGGGATCTAAATGTAAAATGGCTAGCCTTGGGAGCGCGGGTTATTTCCATGAAAACGCGGAGGTCTAGATAAGCGCAGGTCGATTATATGAAAACTCAGGGTTCTAAATGTAAAATGGTCGGGCCACATGTTGTACCACTGGACGTTGGATGGCCATCAGACAGACAAAATGTTAAACTTGGAGGTCTACATAAACGCAAGTTGATTACATAAAAACTTATGGATCTAAATATAAAAACATGGAGGTCTAATAAGCGTAGGTTGATTATATGAAAACTCAGGTTCTAGATGTAAAAGGACTGGGCCATATGTTGTATCATTGGACATTGGATGGCCATCGGACGAACGAAATGTTAAACTCGAGGTTCTATATAAACGCACGTTGATTACATGAAAACTCGGGATCTAAATATAGAATGGCTTGGCCATATGTTGTACCATTGGCCGTTGGATAGCTATCGGACGGACAAAAATGTTTAACTAAAAGGTCTAGATAAGTGCAGGTTGATTACGTGAAAACTCGAGGGTCGAAATGTGAAATGGTTGGGGTACATATGTATCACTGGTCATTGGATGAGCATCAGACGAACGAAATAATTTTGGATGACGCGGATGGGCCCGTTCCAACAAAGGGTACACGGGACGTGTATCGATAAATTTTTTGTTCCTGGTACGAAGGGGTATACTTTTTTTTTTTGAACGATGGTTCGATACTTCGGGATGTGAACCAATTATTTTTTTGGGACAATAGTCTACAAGGATACTATATTGGACTCTCATATAAGTAAAAAAATAGAAAAAGAAAACAAGAAAAGAAAAAATATAAATGAATTTGCTATTCATATCATTTACATGACCATCTAGTCTAATACTATATGCTCACTCATGTTAATATGCTAACAGATGTAGTTAAATGCCACAACTAACAGAATGAAAGGAAAACGATGTATCATCTATGAACTAAGACTATGTACCACTTTCCGTACCTAGTTTGGTACGTAAGTTTCCGGTTCACGAAATGATGACTCGTACCCTGAACCGTGTTACTTAGCTGCCGCCAAGGGAGATTGCTTGATAACGGCGCGGAGAGCAGACGAAGTGCAGCGGATGAGGCAGACGAGCGAAAAAAAGAATATTGGGCGTCATGCAGAGGAAGAATCTGGAAATAGATATTTTGGTCCAACTACTCCAAGCCAGACACGTATACACTAGATGATAGATGAGCTGAGTTCCTGAACCAATCACGGTAGCCGTAAATTGCTGATCGCACGGTTAAAATTTTTTACACTAATGTGGCCTGTCTGGCTGGTTGACGAGATCGCCCCGTCTGTTATAATCTAACTAGGAAGGGGGGCGCGCTTCGCCGCGCCCGCCATTGCTATACATGTTTTCTGTGTTTGTCAATGGTTAAGAGCATCATAGCGTAGATGACATGTAAAAATAGAAACGATCTGACAGTTGTCAGGAATGGCGCCTCTAAATGCAAACATCAAACAATTACCATAGTCATTACATCAAAACAAATTACCAATAATCATTGAGTGGACAGTTCAACTATGCTTATGATGAGAGAAATACGATAACACTTCAAGATGCGTAAAAGAAAATAGAGCTGCGCATAGTGCTTGCAGAAGCAAATTTGTAGTCTTGTGCTCAGCAAACTGGTGACTAAACAAAATCTCCTTCGGGGCTTGTAATTTAAATATAAGTTTATGAAATATAATGAGGTGAGTATAAGGTAAAAACATATACCAACCTTTGGCAAAAAAAAATTACACAAAAGTACAACACAATCAATCATTCAGATTGATGGGAAGATGGATGGCATGGGCTACTGCAATTAAAGAGAGGGTTGAATAGCACATCCTAGGGAGTGGCTACAACAATCCAGCTGAACATGGGAACATCATTAATAAGGCTCGACATGAAAACATCAAAAGATCATGGATACCCTCAGGTTTATCATTTCCCTCTAAAACACCAAGGGGGTGTTCAATTCCCCAAAAAAAACTTTTCACCCAAATTTTTCCCAAGGGAATCTTACATGTATGGAGTAGTAAACGTGTGTTAATGACAAAACCCATTCCATAACCCCCAGGTAACTTTTCGAGACGAATCTAATGAGCCTAATTAGGCCATGATTTGCAACAGTGATGCTACAGTAACCATCCGCTAAACATCCACTAATCATGGATTAATTACCATCATTAGATTCGTCTCGCGATTTTCAGGCGAGATCTATAATTAGTTTTATTATTAGTCTACATTTAGTACTCCTAAATGGTAAGATTCTTTTGCAAAATTTTTCACCAAAATTTTTTCACCCAATTGAACACACCCCAAGGCATGCTCATTAACAAACATAGCAATCCATGGACAGAAGCACACGGGTTCTGACTTCACATGTATTCCACACCAAACTCACACCTTGAAAAGCAGAGAATAAAAAAAATTATTTGAAAAGGAAAATGCACAGCTAAAATTATAGAACTATCAAATAACAAATGGGGGAGAAGATTAAGATGCAACTGACGCTGCACATCTACATTTGTCAAAATCTGCCATTTTGATTAAAATAAAAATCAGATACTTTCATGAACCTTGAATCAGGGAAAGAAAACAATATTTAGAGCAAGATGGTGGATAATTAATGATACCAACAGTTGTTTAGTAGTATCGGTACCAGAAGAATAGGAGAAACCCAGGAAGTACAGATATGGCTACATGTGATATCTCATTAGCAAGAATCAAAGAAATCGACCTGCTGTCCACAGATATGGCTACATGTGATATCTCATTAGCAAGAATCAAAGAAATCGACCTGCTGTCCAGGTATATATAGCTGCCAATAAGATGTCTGCAGAGACAAAGGATAATTGGTGGAACAACTACATAACTGGTTGTATTTTCTATAAAGTTAATTTGAATGCACTTTTACCACATCACTAAATGTGGTTCAAATCTCAAATAAGATGAGTACATGGAGGTGTAGATATATGATGCATAGAAATTTCAATAAAAATGATTAAGAATTGCCTCTATGAATTTGCATTAGGTAGATCACAAAGGAGCAGGCAACCTAAAACCGTGTAAACACCATCAAGTAAAATCACAAGGTGAAGCTTCAACTAAAGAAACTATAGGAGAATTGTATCACTGGCAAGAAGCCATAAGCTCATTTCAGTGGGAATGCTGAAATTAGCTGCTAGCCCATTGTGAAAGCAGTGCTACGTAAGAAATGCTTACTCTGTACTATCATAGAACAAAACAAATCCGCAAATGGTATATATAGTGAGTTCGATCAAAATTGAACCAATCTACAGAAGGAATTTTGTAAAATCAGCCATCTACTGTTCTAGAAACATAGCTTCAAGCATTACCGTCCTAGCATTAGTTCCTGAAACACTTTTAGCCCATAGCTAATTTCTTCTTGCACCCTACTTGGCCATGATAACCTAGACCCAAACTTCAAGGAAAATTTCAAGCAAATAAGGCACTTGGAACAATATCGTTTAGGAAAAATTAAATGTGGAGAAAAATGGCATTTAAGCCTTCACAAATTATCTTTTTTATTGTGTTGATGACCAAACAACTAAGAAAATTATCAATTGTAAGTGTCGTTTGCACAAATGGCTGGAACATCATGATAGAGAGCTTTGGGTAAAAAAAGAGAAGCCGAAAGTGATGTATCATGAAATTAATCTAAGAAGAACATAAGCATCAACATGGATGTTGAAATAAAAATTTTGTGCTATTCAGAAATTGAAGTCCAATTGTATGAAATAATTAGTTTTGGTCAACACAAATTCCAAATCGGGTAGCTAGCAACATAATTGTAGATGGATACATATGCAGTTAAACTAATTCCGTAGTACAATTGCAATGGTAAACTTTTCTTCCTACTTGAGAGCCGTAACTGGAGTTTACGTTTGGTGAGCCAATTTTAAAACATGCTTTCTCTTGTATTCATTGACATGTACGACCCAAGTGTGTGCTATGCAAACTGTCAAGAATCAGAATCTGAGTAAGACAATGTTTGTACCGATGGGAGGACAGAAACTTACTACAACAATCTGAATGCAACATTTGGGAACCCAAATGTAAACTCAAGGAGTTTAAGGAGCAATTCTCTAAAGCTGAAATTGAAACAATATACTTTAATCTTATGAACTCTAATCAAGCTGGGATCCCAAATAGAATGCCATGAGAGATGTAGGGACTCCCCCTGCTCTGCCATGGTAAACAGCCTAGAGATCTTGGTTTGCCGTAAGATATTGGAGGCTGAGAAAAGTTGTGTAATCCTGCGAATTGGCATAAGAAAATTAAAACTTACATTAGAGATCATAATTTGTTCTGCATCTTACAAATTTAGGAGAAGCAATAATGGAATAATTGAGCAATTGCCACATCCATGGATGAGGCGGAGGGGGAGGAGTTGATGGACATGCCTGGCAGCGCTAGCAAGCTGACCCTGCCCTCATCATTGCTCCACTCATCCACGGTGCAGAANTAATACATGAGCCTTAGATCTCATTCTCATTTCTCATTACGCGTGAAAATCTCATCCGGTCTTTACTGAGTTTTCAAAATGGTGGTATACTTCTTTTCATAGGTTTCTCAAATTTTGACGAATTTACAGGAAACACATTGATATCACTATTGAGCACTTAGGTCGTTTTAGGGCCTGTTTAGATCACCACGAAACTTTGAAACTTCACTGTTCATCAAAGAGAATCTTATATGCATAGAGTATTAAATGTGTGTTAATGACAAAACCCATTCCATAACCCCGGTAACTTTGCGAGACGAATCTAATGAGACTAATTAGGCCATGATTAGACAATGTCGTGCTACAGTAAACAATCTCTAACAACAGATTAATTAGGCTTAATAGATTAGTCTCGCGATTTTCCGTCCATCCGTGTATTTAGTTTTATAATTAGATCATGTTTAGTCCTCCTAATCTTTCTTTCCGAATTAATTGTGACTTGTTTAGATGAGAATTTACGGAAATATGTATTAGCATTTACTACTTAAAACTGTTTTTATGAAATCACAAGATTTTTTAAAAGATATTTAGTATAGAGTAAGTTGGTGTAGTGCCGATCTTAGCATTATATGTTGTTAGTACCACGGCCAAAGTTTGGCCAATACGATTTTGCGGGGTCGTTTGTTTATAGACTTACAGATCACACATTTGCAAGGTTTGTAGACTAAGTTCAAGCAAAACTGTATAGCTCAAACTGGAAGTTTGGAGGGTTAGGTGATAATCAGACAAGCTTAGTCTGTGAGCAATTTTTTTCTCTTAAACGTGAAGCTTTGCCGAGATTTATTGGGTGGGGGCATATGTACCTTATTCTGTCTACAATGAAGCTCCTCTTAATTAGACGAAACATTGTGGGTGACTAACTCTCTGCCTTATCTTTCTTTTTAGACTCTCCCTTCTCAATCTCTACACCTAAAAAGGAAAAAGTGTAACGTTTTTTCGTCCGTCATCGTCCATTTTCTTCTTCGTCGTCCTTCCCTTCGTACGAGGATCCATTCTCTATCGCGCTCTTTTGAATTGTGGGCCACCGGTCTCGGAGGATCTCGCCGTCTCTCCAAAAAGAAAGGACCCCCTGATCACGCGATGAATTGTGGGCCGCCGGTCTCGGACGATCTCGTCATCTCGAAAAAAAAAAAGAACCCTGATCACGGCACCGCTGATCACGCGAACAGAGTTCACGCGAGGAAACGACACTGCCATCTCGATCTCGCTCCAATCGATGTTGCTGGCCGTTGGAGCCGTCGTTGAGCAGTCGGCGTCGTGATCAGGGTGTTCGCCTTGCCTCACTCCTCGCCGTTTCTGTTTCTCTCCAGTTCAAAATCGCCCTGGTCGGGGCTGCCGGCGGCAGGATGGGGGCTGGAGCGATGGTTTCAGAGAGGACGGCGCCACGAGGGGATTCACTGGAGTCCTGAATTTGAGTTGGTCCGAGGAGAGTTCTGGTATGGCCATTTATCTCAAAGTTTCTAGGATTGACAACGGGTGCAGATGAGGGTGAAAGAGAAATACATTGGCAAAGTGAAAAGTTCAGCACTTGCCGCTAGTGGTAAAAGAGGGGTAGTAGTCAACGAAGGTTTGCACTGACGATAAAAGTGGAAGACGAGGATGAATGGTTTTGCTGAGGGGGAATGAGAATACAGTAGAAAAAAGGGAAATGAGGGCAATGTGAATGGGCTTAGTTTCTCGGTGGGCTGAGAGCGGTCTTGGATGAGTAGCATTTTTTTTTTAGGAAGTCTTGGATGAGTAGCAGGTATGTACGGACAGAACAGCCCGTGTCAGTTCATCATTGTTCTTCTAGCCCACTATTGGGGCAGGCCTTAAGGCGTGTCTAAATTACCCTCTCAACTATGCTCAAAAGTTTAGTTAACCCTCTAAACTATGGTCTTGTTTAGATTTCTCACACTTTTCAAACTTCACTATCTATCAAAGGGAATCTTACATGCATGGAGTAGTAAACGTGTGTTAATGACAAAACCCATTCCATAACCCCAGGTAACTATTCGAGACGAATCTAATGAGCCTAATTAGGCCATGATTTGCAACAGTGATGCTACAGTAACCATCCGCTAAACATCCACTAATCATGGATTAATTACCATCATTAGATTCGTCTCGCGATTTCCAAGCGAGATCTATAATTAGTTTTATTATTAGTCTACATTTAGTACTCCTAAATGGTAAGATTCTTTTGCAAAATTTTTCACCAAAATTTTTTCACCCAATTGAACACCCCCTGAAAGGCCGAGCTATTCCGCCCGAACAGTTTTACAGGGAATGGCGGTCCACTTATTCATCCCCTTATTCTCAAAAAAAAAACTTATTCATCCCCTTACACAGGCCTCCGTCTACCATGTCATGTGGTGATTGTTCCTGCTGCCTCGGCTCTCAGTTTTTCTTCGAAAGAGATGACATTTCCGGTTGATTCGCCATTCGGAGAAATTCCATTTCTGATTCTTAGCGCAACCAAACACTGACATTCGCCCTGGCCCAATTCCAAGTCAATAGATTTTTTTGAGCATGGTCATTCCCGTTCGGTTGGCTGGTGGCTGGTGGCTGGTGCTGATTTGTTGTAAGACTGAAGTACTGCTGGCTGGCTGGTGGCTGGTGCTGATTTGTTGTGAGACTGAAGTACTGCTGGCTGATGGCTGATAAGTCAAGCGAACAGGTGGAGGAAAACTAGGTTTGTGTAAGGGCGTTCAAATTTAATCTATTTTTAGTACTTGTTAGGTGTACTGAGCAATTACCGCCTGGAGTACTAAAAATATGTTTTGTCTTGTTCATAAAAGGCAAATTAACAAACAAATGTTCTTTAGTTTCAATATTCCTTTTGTTGTCTTTAGTTTCTAAAAAAGTTAATAGCGGCAAAAAATAATTCAGCTAAATGATTGCGACCTTAAGCTGTAGTACTAGTACATTTCACTGTGTTATCCGGTCCGGCCGTATAACCTTGGAGACAATGGTAATTACATTCGCTGTACAAATTCAACGCCTCAATCGGCCGTTTGTTTCTGCGTCGCCAGGCGCGCGCGCCGGACGTCGGAAGGCGCTCACCGGCACGTGAGCATGACGAGGAAGCCAAGGAACGCCGCCGCGCCGACGCCGGAGCAGCAGAGGTCGAGGATGCCCTGCCGCCTGGCCTTCCACTCCTTCCGCGCCCTCTTCCCCCTGGCGAACTCCTCGTACCGCAGCCTCGCCGCGTCCTCCGCGCCGCGGCTGCCCCGCCTCGCGCCCGCCATGGCCGCGGCGACCGCGGCCAGCCCGTCCCGGCCACTGACGGCGCCGCCGTCGCCGTCCTCCACGCGCAGGCTCACCTCCCGTACGTGGCCGTACCGGTCGTCGCACGTGACGGCGGCCTCCAGGGCCACGGCACCGCCGCCGCTGCCGAGCACGACGGCGAAGCGCGCGACCGTGTCCCCTGTCAGCCACTTGCGGTCGACGGAGACCGGGCGCCGGCTCGACGCGTTCAGGGCGCGCCCGGTGATGGGGTCGATGAGGATCCAGCTGAGCGTCAGGTTCGCGGGGGCGATCGCGGACGGCGCCGTGAAGCCTTCTTGGACGAGGGCGTCGACGCGGAACGGGGAGCCGAGGAACCAGTCGGACGAGGTGTCGGTCTCCAAGACGCGGGACATGATGCAGGCGCCGCCGTGGTGCAGGTCAACGGCCGATATGAGCCGCAAGGGCAGAGATCGCGGCCCCGAGGCCGGGTCGGAGACGGACGGCAGAGCCGGCGGCGCGGCCGGGAACGGGAAGACGTCGGCGAAGAGCGCCCGGTAGTGGCCGCCGCAGCGGGGGACGACGTCGCGGACGGAGGGCCACATGGCGAGGCAGAGCGCGCGCCACGCGGCGGGGTCGGCGGCGAGGCCGCGGAGGGCGGAGCACGCGCACTCGACGGCGGCCAGCGACGCGCCGTCGAGGCGGCGGAGCACGATCGCCAGGACGTCCGCCGGGAGGTCCTCGATGGCCGTCGTCGCCCCCGCCGTGGTGGCACCGGCTTCCATGGCCCCGAGACCCATGCCGGGCATGAGTGAAAAACGATCGCAGGGCATGAGTGAAAAACAATCGCAGGGGTCAGCTGGTTGGAGTGCGAATCCGCGGAGGTTGAATTCTCGGGCAGTTGCGCGTGCAGTTGATGCGGTTCGAAGCTAGCGGTTTATAAATGGCGTGGTTTAGGGGGAGGGTGAGTGGTCGGATCACGGTCAGAAAGGGAGATGTTCCGGCCGGTCTCAGGTAGCACTTGAGCAGGATGGGGGAGCTGGTCATGAGGAGACACGGTGCAGCTCGCTCTCGCTCTCTTTGCGTTGCTGGAAAGCAAAGCCTCGAGCGACGATATAATTTATTATTTTTTAATCGGAGGACCTTCTGTAACGGCAACGGCAGCAGCAGACGTGGTCGTCGCTCGCCGACGTGTGGGGCCCCTCGTCGCCTGGCGGCACGGCGCGTGGTCAACCTCAACGGCACTGCTCCATTGACCGGTGGGGATCGGACCGCTAGATTCGACCGGTGATCAATAATGCGTAATCCGGTCCTTTAAAGAAAAGCTCGGAATCATGGCGGGCGGGCGGCTTGCGGCTCGGGCGTCGCCGTCGTCTACAGCGGCTACCCGTCGTCGTCCCGGCCCGGCTGCGGCGGCGGCGAGCGAACGTCGTGTTTGGGTGAGTAGGGGAGCTTTGCATGCAGTTGGTTGGCTCAGGCTCAGGCGTGCGATCGCATTTTGGCTCGTGCGTGCGTGTAATGTTGATAGGCAGCAGCAGTGCAAGATGGTCCCGTACGTTCTGTCACTTGGCAAACCGTTGGCCGACTGGTTCGTGTGCCAAACCGAAACCACACGCGGGGTTCTGACTTTTGGTTGCTGATGACTTGGGCACGGTTTAAAACCGTGCTCATATTCATATTGAAACTGCTCGTCTCTTTCTTAAAGATGTACTGTACTACTCTGCTTTCTTCTAATCACCACCACCATCAACCACTCTTCTCTGCAATGCAAGCTAGTCTTAAACATACCCGTATCGCCTTGTAAATTACTACCACACCCTTACTAAACGACTAAAGCAGACTTAATAATGTAGCCCCTCCGTCCCAAAAAGAATACAACTCTTGCTTCTCGAGAAATCAAACCGTTTCAAGTTTGACTAGATTTATACAAAATAATAGTGACATTTATATGATATAAAATAAGTATCATTAGATTAAACATGGATTATATTTTCATACTAAGTTTATTTTAAAAACATAAATGTTAATAATATTTTGTATAAATTTGGTTAAACTTGAAATTGTTTGTTTTCTCGGGACAATGAGAGTTACATTATTCTTGGGACGGAGAGAAGTACTAACTAAGCACAAACAATCCAGTATGGCGCGGGCGCCTATTTTATAAACCTAAGCAACCCCCAGTATATCGTAAAACCTCTAGCGCGCGCGGGGTTAATCACTGTTGCGATGCCAGCTCGCACCCCAGCCACCGATGGTAAAACAGTACGTAGCTCTTCTCGTTCTAGAATCAATCTCGCAAACGTCAACCGTTTGCCCGGTCAACTTTGACGTACACCTCCACGGAGTTTCCTTAATTCCCCTCTTGCCAAGTGGCTCAAGTTGCATTGCCGTGGCACGGCGCACGCTCGTGCGAAACGGTCAGTTGAGGGGAGGCTCGATCGACGCCGTACGGACCGAGATCGGCTACGTACACGTCCCTTTTCCCGCGTACACGTACACGTCACTTTTTCTCGCGAACGCTGCTTGGGAGGCTCGCAGAGCGATGTGTGCAACCGAACGATGGATGGATACGCGCGCACTGTCTCGTCGTGTCGATCTGATCGCGCCACGAACCTGCCTGCTACGACCCAGAAGCCACCGTCGTCGTCTCTCTCGTCCCCGGTGACGACGACGGCGACGCGTGCTCGCACGGTACGGTTGTGTTGCGCCGTCGGGCGATGGCGCGTCTCCCTCTCCGATGCCTTTTCAGCTGCGCGCGCACGCATGCACGCCGGCCACGCACGCCGCGACGTCTGGGTGGCGCCGCCGCCACCGTCCAAAGTGGCGCGTACGTGCGTGTAGCCAGAAGCAACACGGCGCACTTGCTTACTAGTTGCTTTTGCCACTTTTAAGTTTTATAAAATATTTTGCCCTAAAAGAAAGTTTTATAGAAATATTTTTTTTTGTTGAAAAAAGTGTTCCACTGCCTTAATGATTTGGTGGGACTGCACGGCGGTTAACTTGTTATATCGCACCCCCTGTTTTGATTTTTATTTTTAAAAAAAATTATAATGAAGGAACGGACCGGGCCAGTGTGCACGAGACACGCACTCAACTATGAACTATCAAGCATTGCTACGGGAATCTCGGCCCCAACAGCTATCAAAATATCCGAACCATGAAGAGGGAAATTTAGGCACGGTACGCTAGCTATTAATAAACGGCACTGACCAAATCATTCTAGTGTTGCGCTAAATCAAAAGCTTTTAGAGGTTACCAAGTTTGTACGAGCAAGTACAGACGTATGGCAACATGCGTGGCAGTTTATCAATTTATGGGCATGTCACAAGATGTCAAGTGCACGTATCGTCAATTTTTGTTCCCTCGAACTAGAAAGCACGAACTTGACAACCATGGAGTGAAAACGGTCTCAAACACTATCATGGCTGATATTCAACCAACCGAAACCCTTTTGACTTTATCTCCAATGATCGATTTTAGCATGCGCGCGCTTCTGATTGTGACTGAAACAGGTGCCAGAGACGGTTGTTAGATTGCAAAGAGGCGAGGGAGACAAAACAAAGAAGCCAAGAACTCTGAAGCTAACAAAGGTTCCTGCGTCTTTCAGACGTGTCGGCTTATTCCCTGTTCACCCTCTAACCAACAGAAATGAACAGTCTGAAAAAATGGCTGACGGCGATGGGGGCGGTTGCTTGGATTCGCAGCTGGCAACCCATTGGCTCCATGAGCGATGATGCCTTTTTTGGTTGCCATTTTGTGCCGTGACAAGAGACGTATATACTAATCGACATTTCTTTCGAGTTGTTGCTAACTTGCCGGGGTATAGGCAGTGCGTCAGCATCGGTCTACTGTGAATTCTAATCATAAAATTCTGACGTGTGCTGGGTCGTGTGTGACGAAGAACGCGCGACCCACATGCGCCCCGGGGTTTGCGTTCGAGGGTTTGGGGATTGGTCCGATGGCTATAGAAGGGGGTGGTGGGAGTAGGGGCTGGCCCCGCGGCGGTTATGGTCACCGGCCAAAGGGCCAGGCGGTGAGGGGTGGCTGTTGATCGGTGCCGGCGGCGGAGAGGAGCTGTGTGGCGTTAGGAAGGATGGGTGCAGGGACGGGGGCGAGAGGTGGGTGGAGTGGAACGCGGCGAGTCGCCGCCGGCCATCGGCGGTGGTGGAGGCGAGCGGGGCGAGAGGACGACCCGGCGTCGAATGAGGAAGATAAGCACGGAGGAGAGGGGGAGGGCGCACTTGGAGGACAAAGATGAGGAGGGCGCACTCGGAGGACGACGACGACGACGACGACACACGATCCGTCGCGGGATAACCCGTTCTAATTCTAATTTGAGCGACCAGCCGACCACTAGGAACAAGGGAATGCATGGTGGGATGACTCGTGACAGTGTGGTTGTATTTGTAGTACGGTAGGAAATTAGTTCATTTTAGTTTTTATCCCGATCCATACGTATTGGGAGGGATTGGATTTATCTAAACGAGGCCTAATGGTGAAACAACCACATCTTGTCAATAGAAATATCGAACCTGTTGGTCTGGGCATCATTGCTGCGGAATCCAACTATCATTGAGGCAAACATGTCACTGGATCACACACAATTTTTGGCTCGGTTTGTTGTTGGATCTGAGCCGTCCTCGGTTTCGTTTGACCTCTTGCACGAGCCGTCGATGTGTACTGCCGCTAATGGGCCATGGGACCTGTCCATCAACATTTGTGCAAAGCGATATATGCCCTCACTCCAACAATCATCCCTTGTGTCGGCTGTGTGACAACATACTATCTTCATCTTAAAATGTAAGACATTTTTGGTAAGTCTAAACCAAACTGTACCCGTATATAGAAAAAATATTAACATTCAACACATCAAATATTGCAAATTATTAAGCTATTTCATAATAGATCCAGATATGCTCATTCCACATTGTAAACTATCGGTTTTTCTATAAAGTTGGTAAAATTTTTAATAGCTTTGATTTTCAAAAAGGCTTATATTTGAGGACGGAGGCTGATTAGCATGGGCGCATGGTCCATTTTGTTTCCCGCGTAGATAGTGTTGATCCAAACCGTTAGTACTCGTGGGCTGCCGACCACCGGCCCAGCAGCATGCATGCACGGCCGGGCCATACACTGATACACCGTCGTCCGTCGATCCTTGATCGCTAATTTGAAGTTCAACACTACCTAGTCAAGAGAGTCAAGAGAGTCAAGACTGCAGCTATATACCCGGAGATCACTGCCGGGCAGCAGCTCCGATCCGGATTCAGTGGTCTACGCCGTCGAGGTCGGACTCGGACTCGGAGGTCGTTGGTGGTTGATACTTTACACATCCATTATATTCGCCACCGTCTCATCTCTACCCGGCCGGCTCTAGACAGCATCATGGAAGAAAGTGAAGGCCCCTCGCGCTGGCCGGACCTCCCGCCGGAGCTGACCTGCCTCGTCCTCCGCGGTCTGCCGTGGCTTCTCGACCGCCTCAGCTTCCGGGCCGTCTGCCGCGCGTGGCGCCTCCATCTGCCGCCGCCGCCGCCGCCCTTGCTCTGCTTCAACGACGGCACGTTCCAGAGCCTCACCGCCAACGAGCCGCCCCGCCTCCCGTTCACCACGGCACCGCCCGCGGGTGGCGCCGCGGCGGCCACCGCCACCCGGCCCACCGTCGCTGTTGCTGCTACGACGACTGGCTCCTGCACTGCAACTGCAACACACGCTAGGGCGAGGCTACCTGCTCCTTGTTCAACCCTCCCTCCGGAGCCACCGTGGAGGGCGTGCCGCTCCGCCGCGACGACCGCCCGGGAGCTGCCATGGAAGAACCTATGGAGAAGCTCATCGCGTGCTCGCCGGACCTCCTCGCCGCGCTGCTGGACTGCGGCTCCGTCGCGTTCTACCGGCCGGGTGCCCCCTCATGGTCGGTCTGCCCTTCCAGTACTCGCGGCCGCCGTCGCTGTTATAAACGAGGACGAATAAACGATGAACAAGAAAGAATTAAACCGCAGCGCTCCGGCCCAAGCCTCCGGCGACGGGCCTCCGCTTCGCTCCGTCAGAAGTCGGCCTCTTCATATGCAACTGAATTTGGAACATAACTCAACAGTCGCGGCCTGGGGCGGTACCTGGACGTCGCCCTGTACCGCGGGAGGATCTACGCTCCCAAGAACAACGGCGACCTCTTCTTCTACGACCTCCCCCGCGACGTGGACGCCGCCGTCGTGGCAAGGTTAGGGCCCGAGCATGTAATCATGGCGCACCCTCCGTTGATGCACCCGAAAGAGCTTCCCAGATGGATGGGCTACCTTGCCATTTCCCGCGGCAAGCTCTTGATGGTGAGGTGGAGAGTTCTGTCCAGGAAGCGGTCGTCCGCCATGGTCACCGAGGGGATCAAGCTGATGGTGTTCGAGGCGGATCTGGAGAATGGCCGGTGGCTGGAGGTGGACGACTTGGATGGCCGAGCTCTCTTCGTCGGCAGGGGCTGCTCCAAGGCCCTTGAATTGACGGGCGAGGAGGATGTGAGGATTCAAGGGAACCGTGTTTACTTCCTGGGCACTGATCTTGGTGATTGTTGCCCTTGGCTTGGTGACGATGACACTCCGAGGTATGGTTTCTATGACCTCAGGAAAGGCATGGTCACTCAGGTTTTCATGAATGGAAGGTGTAACGTCGGGCGTCAGCCTAGGATGGATTGGTTTTTCCCGTGTGTGTGAAGAATATGTTAAATGTGATGTAGAACTATGCATACCCTTAAGATAAAGAAATGATCTCTTGTCTTATGTACTGTGCTTAATATGTGTTCATTACACTGATGTAGACATCTGGAAAACCCGGAATGGTATCTATTTTCAGGGCAAACAATGGAAGAACGAGAAGATTCTAGTAAGACATATGGCAGAAACATTGAAGAGTTGGCGTCTTCTCTGCACCACCAGTGGACATTTAGTAGAACTGGACCTGACGATAAGCTGCCTAGAGATAAAGCTTCAGCAACCTCTACGCATCCAGATCCTGAGTCTGTCATCTACTTCCCAGGCACCGAGGTGGTCAAGTTTGGGAGTGTCCAGTGGGCACCAGGACTTCGCCACTGCAGCTTCTTCGGAGGGACTGGTTCCAACTCCCTCTCAAGTCCTTCCGTTATCTGATGATTTGCCTGTATTAGAGATCAAATACTCTTTCTGTTGGTATGCTGAGAAGCGGGCGCACTCCGAATACGCTATTGGACTGTAATGCAAACTGGCTTTGTTGCATAATAAAGTGGGTAAATCTTTTATCTAAAAAATCTCTTGTCTTATGTGCCATAATATGGTTTCGAATACAAGGTTTTAACAATTGATCAAAAGCATAGGAAAATTAGGTATGCATGGTCACTGATTATTTGCGCCTACCTAATAGATGAATTTGCAAAGAAAAATGTAATGCCCATTCATCCTAGTCTAAAATTGGTTCCTCTGCAGAGCGACTTGGTCAATGATAGTGGGGTCGGGCCCACACATAGTGCAGAGTGACACGGTCACTGATGGTGCGGCTGGGCCCACACGTAATTGGCTACAATCATCTGTGCAGCTACTTATCTCTGCCTGAAAAAAACCTGTAATGGGGAAGAGTTATGTTTTTCCAAAACCTACATCAACTAAGTGTGTTCTCTATTCTTTTTTATTTTCTCTGATTCTTTTGTGTCTCCACATTAACTAGTAATTTGAATCTCAGCTCGACAAGCGATGTTAGAATCGTGTTGGGTGTGTTTGTTTCCGCTTCTCTCAGACACACTTAGATTCTAAGCTAAGCGAAAATTTTCTCGATTTTCAATTATTATAGTTCAAGTCTCAGCGGGAATAATAAAAAATAAACAGGGTGTTTGGTGTGATTTTTGCTTATTTTCACCGATGACCTGATTATATGCGAAATTTAATAGGGTCTTGATATAAAAAACTAGCAAGAATCTCTTGTTGGAGACACCTTTATGCATGGATCCGTTTAGATACTCCTAGCTAACTTTCACGTCTAGATTTAGAAAGAAATTAACCACTTTTTAAAATCCTATAGGAAGCGAGAGATTTGATTTGTTACTAGGCATCATGACCAATCGGGAAACAACTGTCCCGGATTATTTGCACCTAAGAGATGGATTTGCAAAAGATTTAACACCCATTCTTTCCGGCGGCAGATCGCATCATGGACCGGCTGGGGAAAGCGCCGTCGTCGTGGTCGGACCTCCTGCCGGAGCTCGCCGGCCTCATCCTGCGCCTGCTGCTGTGCCACATCGACCGCCTCCGCTTCCGGTGCGTCTGCCGCCAGTGGCGCCTCGCCGAGCGGCGGCAGCGGCCCCTCCTGCCGCCGGCGCTGCCCTTCGTCTGCCTGAACCTCCGCGCCTTCCTAAGCGTCCCCGGCGGCGAGGCGCGCCGCGTCGCCGCCGCGCAGGCAGATGGAGTCACCTGCCGCGGCTGCTTCGACGGCTGGCTCCTCTACGGGCCGCCCGACCGCTTCGACGACATGCTCCTGTACAGGGCGCACGAATGCGACCCCCGCAGGTGCTCCCTGATCAACCCCGTCTCCGGAGCCACCGTGGAGATGCCGTTCTGCCTCGACGACGGTCCTGGGCGCAGCAGCGTGCTCTCCATGCGTAAGGCCATCGTGTGCTCGCCTGACCTCGTCGTCGCGTTCCTAGGGGCCAGCACGGTCGCGTTTTACCGGCCCGGCGCCCTCTCATGGCGGGTCTGTCCGTCCGACAAGGACGATGGTCGCCGCCGGGGGTCCTACATCGACGTTGCCTTCTACCGTGGAAAGGTCTACGCCCTCAACACCACCGACGATCTCTTCGCCCACGAGGTTGTCACCGGCGACGGCGCGGCGGCCTCGGAGGCGACGGCGGCGGCGGCGTCTCATGCCGTCGAGCACGCGATCAAGGGGCAAGGCCCCCAGCAGGTGGAGGATCCAGAAGAAGAGAGATTCATCAGGAGGTGCCACTACCTCGTCGTGTCGTGCACGGGCAAGCTGCTCATGGTGAAATGGACGCTCCCTCCATACTATCGCCGTTCGTCTGCCACGAATTTCGACGGGATCACGGTGGAGGTGTTCGAGGCCGATCTGGAGACGGGCCGGTGGCTGGAGGTGAACAGCTTGGACAATGGCGAAGCTCTCTTCGTCGGCAGAGGTTGCTCCAAGGCTGTTAGATTCACGGGCGAGGACGAGAGGTTTCAAGGGAACCGTGTTTACGTTTTGGGCCTTGATAATTTCTACGGATACTGCTGTGATGCCATGCCAAGCTATGGGTTCTATGATCTAGGGAACCGCACGATTGGTCAAGTTCGCCATGGCAGGATGCGGGTTGTTGCCAGCTGGACTATTCCTAGAATGGAATGGTTCTTCCCAACCGAGTAGTAGGGTTAATATATATATATATATATGTTGAGAGGTGGTCCTATATATTCGGAGTTTCAAACATACATATCCTCATTGAGCAGCAGTTTTTGGCAAATCAGCCATTTCGTTTGTGATGACATTAATGTTTAACGTGGGTGATCACTTGAAAAGGTCCCGTTTCCATCTCGTGTACAGTATTTTTTTTCTTTTTCCGATGAACCAACGCAGGCAGGTGCCTTCAGTGCTCCAAAACTCCAAATACTATGCGAGATTAGACCTCCAATCATGTAATTAGAAGAGCATCAACTGCGGTGATGACAACAGAGGGCCGTATTAGGGAAGAACAAGCTGGATTGTATCGCTAACATTATCGAGAAAAACTAAACTTTTTTTCCCTGTGGGTTTATACATTAGAGTATTCAGACTATTTTATTGCGTAAAACATACGGGCCTATAAGTAATAAAAGATACATTTTGAGTTTTTTACGTGTCACAGGTATTAAATGAATTTTTAGAGGCCTAAAATTAAATTTCGCAGAGGACGTACCTTAAATATGTTGGCGATCGACCACGTTGCTCTCACATCTTGATTTTTAGAAAGAGAAAAAAATGTTCTTGTTCAAAAAGAAGGAGGAGATATTTTTTTTCGAAAGAACAGCAAGAGTTTTGCCCAAGTTTTATTAGACGATAAAAAGCAAAAAAAAAAAAGAGAAAATACAACCAAGATACAAAACCGGCTCGGCCTAGTGGCCATACGCCTAACAACTACTGCCGGGGAAAAACCAAAAAAGGAAAAAAAAAAACTTTACCAGAGTACAATAGGAGTATTATACGACATGGAATCACAGCATATTTCTCATCCAATACGACATGCATTTTAGCCCCGGATTATCTTCACCTATAACAGATCGATTTGCAAGATTTAACACCCACCGTACGTATTGCATAGTTTGCATTTTTCCTGCTGCGGGTTGGGTCGGATCATGGACCGGCACTACCGGAAAAATGATATTTGCCGATTGGGTAAATCTTTGCCGAGAGCTAATTTTCGGGCACTCGGCAAAGGAGGAATTTGCCGAGAGCTTGGAGGAAAAGCTCTCGGCAAACATCAGACACTCGGCATAAACAATCTTTGCCGAGAGCAGGCAGAGGGAGGCTCTCGGCAAAATATATACACTCGGCAAAGACCCAAGTTGCCGAAAGCTTGCGAGCCCAAGCTCTCGGCAAACATTCGAGGACTCGGCATACCTAATCACGTGACATCGGCGTGCGAGACGGCAGGAGGTGGGCGTAACGGCCGTTAGACCCTAGCTCTCGGCAAAGAGAGCTTACGTGGCACGCGCTACAACACGGCCGTTGCGTCGGCCGTTCGTTGTAACGGCAAGGGTAGCCTGTTTGCCGAGAGCTTTACAGGCGCTCTCGGCAAATAAACCTGTTTGCCGTGAGCTAACATGGAGCTCTCGGCAAAGAGACTCTTTGCCGTGATCTTTCTAGAAGCTCTCGGCAAACATTTCAGTTCCCTATTTTTTAAAAATAGCAAACGAAGTCTGAAAATCATGAAATTTGTCTACGTCTAATGATATGATGCACATAGCTTATGAAAAAAGTTTGAGAAGGTTTCGGCAAAGTTTGTGTCGTACGATGCACAAATCCGAACATCTTCGTAGAGGTTTCGTAAACATAAGTAGAGATCTCTAAATTTTTAAGTCAAAGTGAAGCTTCAGTTTGAGTTTGACTTCAAAACTTTTTGTGTATGCTATAGACACTAAAATATGGTCATGCCAAAAGTTTTGTTTCTTTTCATATGTTTTTGATATTTTTTTGTATTTCAAATAGACATGGAATAATGAAAATTATTGAAATATACATGATATAATGAAATAATATGCAAACAAATAGGACTAAAGTTATTTATATGAAATTATAAGAACTAAGGTGAGTAATGCATGACTCTATACGAAAGGAACAAACGAAAAGAAGTGAAAAATACAAATATTTGGCCCCACTTTGCCGTGAGCATCAAGAAAACTCACGGCAAAGACAAGCATTGCCGAGAGCTTCTAGAAGCCTCACGGCAAAAGCTTACTTTGCCGTGAGCTTCTGTGGAGCTCTCGGCAAACAAACCTGTTTGCCGTGAGCTAACCTGGCGCTCTCGGCAAAGAGACTCTTTGCCGTGAGCTTTGTAGAAGCTCTCGGCAAACAATTCAGTTCCCTATTTTTTAAAAATAGCAAACGAAGTCTAAAAATTATGAAATTTGTCTACGTCTAATGATATGATGCACATAGATTATGAAAAAAGGTTTAGAAGGTTTCAGCAAAGTTTGTGTCGTACGATGCACAAATCCGAACATATCCGTAGAAGTTTCATAAACATGAGAAGGGATCTCTAATTTTTTAAGTCAAAGTGAAGCTTCAGTTTGAGTTTGACTTCAAAATTTTTTGTGCATGATATAGACACTAAAATATGGTCATGCCGAAAGTTTTGTATGTTTTGGGATGTTTTTAATATACTTTTGTATTTCAAATAGACATGAAATAATGAAAAAAATCTTGAAATATACATGATACAATGAAATAATATTCAAACAAATAGGATTAAAGTTATTTATATTAAATTACAAGAACTAAGTGAGTATTAGCATGACTTTATACGAAAGAAACAAAAGAAAAGAAGTGAAAAGAAGAGAAAAACAAAAAATATTGACCAATCTTTGCCGTGAGCTTAGACAAAACTCACGGCAAAGAGGGTGTTTGCCGAGAGCGCCGTCGAAACTCACGGCAAAGGCCTTCTTTGCCGTGAGCTGGTCTCCGGCTCTCGGCAAAACTGGGCTAAATGCCGGCCCACGGAACGAGGGGTTTGCCGAGAGCTAGATCTAGGCTCTCGGCAAAGGCCCTCTTTGCCGTGGGCCGTATCTGGGCTCTCGGCAAACCCCTCAGTCATAACACCCCGCCCGGCCGTTTTCCCCTCTCCTTTTTTCACTGTCTCCTCTCCTCTGCTGTCTTCTTCCTCCCGTGCCGCCACCCGCCGCCCACCGCCCACCGCCGCCTCCACCTCGTGGCGTCCCCGCGCGGCCGCCGCCACCCGCTCCTCGGCGTCCCCGCCGGCCTCTTCCTCGCGCTCCACCCGCTCCTCGCCTGCGCCGCCACGGGGCTCCTCGCCCTCGCCCTCCAGCTCACCGCGTCCCCGCACCCGCGCCCTCCCCCGCTGCAGCGGCGCTTGCTCGCGACCGCCCTCCTCGCCGCGGCCGGCGCAATCTTCGTGGGCGCCGCCGAGGACGCCGAGGACGCCGGGTGGCCGGCCGTCGCTGGGCTCGGTTTCCGCGGGGCCGTGCTGGGCGCCGTGTTCGCCGCGCACTACTTTGGCCGTCGGAGGTGGTTGCTCCAGTTCCCCGTTGTGCAGGTGAGTGGATTGGGAAAGTTAGGGTTTCTCGTACATCAAATTGCTTTGAGTTTTCTTGAACAGAAGATGATCTGTAAGTTTTCACGTCGCTGTCGCAACAATATAATTTGAACTTTGAACTTTCAGGCGTAGGCATCACTATGGTATGCGATTGGATTACCTGCTTAGGGTGTGATTATAGTGACTTCTTTTACTAAAGCGACACAAGTGTTAAGTCTATTTCTTATTTACTCTAGTGATCTGCGTGATTCCTGCTGCGTCCTATAGCTTCACTTTAGCTTATGTTTGATTCTATCTGAACTGATCAGATGTCGGTATGGCCGCCCGCTTTGTTGTAATCTGAGGTGAAGAAATTGACATGGGGAGGGAGATTCATATTATTCTGTTTTGAGATAATTTATAGTTTATTAGACTTGTACTAGCGTAGGGTTGTGTTTCATCCAGGGGTTACAGTCAATTTTTGCATGCATACAGTAAATTGTTCCTTCTATTATGTTGGTCGGGTATGTTTACCCAATTAGATTCACTCTTATGCAGTAAGTTTATACCTGATACATGGTGGATAGTGGTGACTTCATATATAAACTAATAGAATCAATAATTCTTTGAAAGGTTTGTTTGGTTGATTTTGAACACAAATGATTTCTAATTTGCTTACTAGTTCACTTGCTGATACTTTCTTCTGAATTGCTTAGAATTTGAATCTCATTGAATTTAGTTAGATAGGTGTTAGTTAGAATATTAGCTCTAGCTAGTAGTCTAAAGAATTAGTTACTTATTTCGCGGTGATATCGATGTGTTCGGCCATCGAGCCGTGCTTTGCGAATCTGTCCGACCTTCGTGTCGTGTTTTTCTTGCAGGTTTTGAAAACCTTGTAGTACAGGGGAGATGCTGCCGAATTTTTTAGTTAACACTAAGTATTGTATTGTTATTGCAGAAAGGAGGACTAGAAGGTCAAGCTGCTATTGCCTCGGAGGACTCGTCGATCCTCGTGCTACCGCTCGTCCCCGCCTCGTCGTCTTCACGTTGCTAGGTGAGCACGTATGTCCTGAACTCATGTAACCTAGATGTAGCTTATGTAACCTAGACGTAGCATACGTAACCTAGAGGTAACTC
The DNA here is from genome assembly GCA_004135705.1 of Alloteropsis semialata. NCBI lineage: Eukaryota > Viridiplantae > Streptophyta > Magnoliopsida > Poales > Poaceae > Alloteropsis > Alloteropsis semialata. The sequence continues at coordinate 6,447,006 of CM014277.1, read as the reverse complement.
CCGTTTGGA
>CM014277.1:6410010-6445997 GCA_004135705.1 Alloteropsis semialata | reverse complement strand
CAACGGCTTTTCATGACCGAGGAAACCGCGAAACAGATGACATGGCACAAAAAAGGACGCAGATACAATCCTGACAAGATAGTACATCCATCCGATGGTGAATCATGGAAACATTTTGATCAGATTCATCCTGAGAAAGCTGGAGAGGCCCGTAATGTTCGTGTTGCTCTGGCTACAGATGGGTTCCAACCTTATGGGATGGGGGCTGTCTCATACAGTTACTGGCCCGTGTTTGTTATCCCTCTCAATCTCCCCCCCGGCGTCATCTTTACTCGGCAGAACATATTCCTGTCATTGATAATTTCTGATCACCCGGGAACCAATATGAATGTGTACATGGAGCCTCTGATCGATGAATTGGAGCGTGCTTGGGAGGAAGGGGTACTGACATATGACCGAGCTACAAAGAGAAACTTCATAATGCATGTTTGGTACCACTACTCCCTGCATGACTTCCTGGCATATGGGGTATTCTGCGGCTGGTGTGTTCACGGGAAGATGCCATGTCCAATATGCAAGACAACTTTGAAGTTCATTTGGTTGCAGAAGGGTGGCAAGTATTCCGCGTTCGACAAGCATCGGCAATTCCTGCCTCTCGACCATCCATTCAGGCGAGACATCAAGAACTTCACAAAAGGTCTTGAAGTTATAGACCCTCCACCGCACATTATGACCGGTGCTGAGGTGAGTGCTCAGGTAGCCACTCTCCAGGTCAACCAACAAGGTGGTTTTGTAGGATATGGTGAAGATCATAACTGGACTCATAAGTCAGGATTGTGGAGGCTTGCCTATATGGCAGACATTCTTCTTCCACATAACATTGATTTGATGCACATTGAAAAGAATAACGCCGAGGCTCTTTTTGGAACAATCATGGACATTTCTGATAAGACAAAGGATAATGTAAAGGCTCGAGTGGATCAAGCAACGTTGTGCGATAGACCAAAGTTGAACATGGTGCCTCCCACAACCGGCAAGAACTGGAAGAAGCCTAAGGCCAATTTTGTGCTGACCAGGGCCCAAAGGAGGGAAGTACTCCAATGGTTCCAGACATTAATGTTCCCCGATGGATATGCGGCTAATCTGAGGAGGGGAGTTAACTTTGCCACCATGCGAATCAACGGGCTCAAGAGTCATGATTACCACATATGGCTTGAGCGGCTTCTTCCGGTGATGGTCCGAGGCTATGTCCCCGACCGTGTCTGGCAAGTGCTTGCAGAGTTGAGCTATTTCTTCTGCCAGCTTTGTGCCAAGGAGATATCGCGGACCGTGATACAAGAAATGGAAAGATTGGCACCTGTGTTGGTCTGTAAGTTGGAGAAGATCTTTCCTCCCGGTTTCATGAATCCGATGCAGCATATGATTTTGCACCTCCCGTATGAGGCACGAATGGGTGGGCCTGTGCAAGGCCGTTGGTGCTATGCAATCGAGAGATGTCAAAAGACTCTTCGAAGTAAATGCAGAAATAAATGCAAAATTGAAGCTTCTATTGCAGAGCATTTATTTTGGAGGAGGTGTCAAACTTCACAACAAAATACTATTCTGACAACCTCCCCAGCGTGCATAATCCCCCTCCTCGTTACAATGCTGGGTCCAATAAATCGAATCTCAGCATTTTCCGAGGGCAACTGGGCAGTGCTAGTGGTGCGAGCAACAAGACTTTGAACATTTCAGAGTGGCGCAAGATCATGCTATATGTCTTGACCAACCTCTCCGAAGTGGAGCCGTACATGACGTAAGTTCTCAACATAACTTGTTTTCGATTAGTAACTTTTCTGCATCCAACCCCCTTGTCTCTTGTTGGTCCAGGGAATTTCATCGTCAATATTGGCGTCGAGCCAGGGAAGCAACGCCACAGGAATATGATAGGCTTCTTAGCGAAGGTGCGGGACCGGGAAAGCCTGATTTCATTTCTTGGTTCAAACAGAAGGCCCAATCCGATGCTTCCATGAGTGCCGAATTGAGACAGGTTGCCAATGGCTTTGACTATAGAGTCAGGTCGTTTACCGGTTATGATGTCAATGGATATCGCTTTCACACAACAAGGCACGAGCGCGGTCGGCCCAATCGAAGGACCACCAATAGCGGAGTTTTTACGCCAGGCTCTAATGGGGTAGAGTATTATGGAAGAATCGAGGAAATATACGAATTGGGGTTTCGTGGTTGCCGGCCTTTTAATCCTGTCATATTCAAATGTCATTGGTTTGATCCTGAACAAGTGAGACGAACCCCGAACGTTGGGCTAGTCGAAGTCCGGCAGTCATCAGTCTATCCAGGAGACGATGTCTATATTGTTGCTCAACAGGCCACACAAGTTTATTTTCTCCAATACCCTTGTCAGACCGACGAGCATCTTAAGGGGTGGGATGTTGTGTACAAGGTATCGCCTCATGGCAAATTACCTGTCCCAAACAATGATGATTATAATATAGATCCAAACACATATGAGGGGGAATTCTTTCAAGAAGATGGCCTTGAAGGGAGTTTTGTTATAGACTTAGGAGAAACTCTCAGAATGGAAGTTGACAATGAAGATCTAGGTGACGAAGACGATGGAGATGAGGTTGAAAATGCGATGGACTTACAATTACTTGAGCGATGGCAATTAAATGATGAAAGTGATAACATTCTTCCTTCAGAGCACGGGCATGATGATCTCGATGCACGTGATAGTGATGATGAGTACATTCAGGAACATAATCTTGATGATGATGATTATTTCATATAAATGTACGTTCCATAATATTTTAGTTATATTTGTATTGCTATGTTATTTCTAATAGTGTTTTTTTTACTTTGCATTCCTTTCTAAGTATAGTTTGCTTAATTGTGCTAATTTGTCTATTCTTCTTTATTTACAGGTGGTTGAGCAAATATGGCAGGCGGCAAGGTGAGGAACGTGTAACTCCGTTTACCAAAGAACGGAGGGAGAGGGGTCAGGGGAAATTCAGAGGAGGGGCAGGGGTCGCCCAAGAGGCAGTGGTCAGGCGTCCTGGAGTGGTCAGGGGTCCTGGAGTGGTCAGGGGTCTGGTACAGGCCGCAGGCGTCGAGTGCCGAGGTCACCGTCGCCTCTACCTGAGGAGGAGTCTTCCACAGACGAGGACTTTGTACCTCCCGCAGAGGCGCCGGAGTCGGAGGAGGAGTCGGTGGACGACTCGGAGGGGGACGGGGAGGAGGAGGGGGAGGGGGCCCAGGGGGACGAGGAGGAGGAGGGGGCCCAGGGGGACGAGGAGGAGGAGGAGGAGGAGGAGGGGGCCCAGAGGAACGAGGATGAGGAGGAGGGGGAGGGGCACGAGGGGTACGAGGAGGCCATTGGTGATCCACCGAGAGTTTGGTTGCGAGGTCCATCGACCCTCCCCAGACGACCGGCTCCACACAGACGGCCGGTGATTAGACCTTTTGGGCAAAAGTAAGTGCTTTTGACTTGATCTTTACTTTTCATATGGTATTCTTTATTTATCAGAAGAACATAATATTTCATTGTAATCACTTTTCAGGAATTGGGAACTGGTGGGCGTAGGTGATCACACACGCCTGGTCAATGGCATACTGGGCCTTCTGTGCAAGGAACACTTCCCTGGCATGGTGATGCATGCCTCTAACTACGAGCCGGCGTGGTACTTTGAGCACTACTACTCCACTGAAGACCAGGAAGATCCTTTGGGGAGGGTTTTCGAGAACAAGGCGGAGCCGGTGAAGCAGGAGTTGTGGGTAAGTCTTCCTCGTAGTACATTACTCAATTCATCGCATTCAGACATTACTCAATTCATCACATACTGATCTAAGAAGCATTGCATGTATATGCAGGATTTCTTCAAGTGCGAGGATGGATATGAGGCAAGGGCGCAGCTTAATGCTCACAGAGCATGCAAAAAGCTACTGCATGACATGCACTATGAGGCGCGCATCCAGGCCATCGTTAATTACTACGCAACCGAGCTTCACACGAAGGTCAAGAAGAAGGAAGCAAGAAAAATGACGCTGACCAGGGAGCAGTTTCTCCAGGTAACTGATAACATCAAGATTCATCTTTTTGGACAATGAACATGCTTCATTTGATCTTCTACCTTCATTTTGATGACTTGCAGGTGCCTCCTTCTTGGTGCAATAATCACCAAGAAGCCTGGGAAAGGATGGTGGACAAGTGGTGCTCTCCCGAGTGGCTGGAGAAGCATAACATTGCCCGGGACAGACGCTTGAAGATGCCAGGACCATCGCACCATCAAGGCAACCTAAGCCTCAAGGCATACGCCAAAAGATATGTAAGCAAATTCATTTCTTTATTTTCATGCTAGACATAGTGATAAATTGCTAACCGCCCGCCTTTTACTCATTGTCCGCAGTCTGATTCACATGGTGGCCAGCCTATTGGTGAGGTGAAGGCATACGCTTTAGCTCACATGGGCAGGGCAACGGCCGACATCGACTACAGCCTGGAGACCCCGGCCTCGGCGTTCACCAATTCGACCATCGCCCCGCGGCTTAGTGCGTACACAGAGAGGGCAAGGGAGGTCCATGGGCCAGACTACGACCCAAGCACCCAGGACTTTGATGGAAAAATCGTCATGGAGGTGGGAGGAGGGAAAAAGCATGGGCGTTATTGGATGGGCGATGGCTCGATCGACTCGACCTCGGTGCCAAGACTCTCCGAGATTCGAGCAAGGGCGCCGAGCGGAAGCGAGTCCATACGCCCACGTATGACCGTTGACCAGATGGAGATAGCGAGTCTAAAGGTTATATCTGTTTACCTCGTCTTTCATTGATTCTGGCATACGATTGTTTGAATTCTAACATCTCTTATGTGGCAGTCCGATCTGCAAGCTGAGAGGAGCCAACGGGAGCACTTAGAGGAAACTTTGAGCCAGATGTACATTTGGATGCAGAATGTGGGCACTCAAGTCTCTATACCTCCCCCACAGCTTCAATTTCAGCCACCGCCTCGTCAACACACCCCTGTGAGTATAAATGATTTAGTTTGTGATTTCCTAACTTAAATGTTGTCTCACACGTGCAATCTATTCTCCTTTGTGCAGGGTATATCGGCGGCCTCAAATGATCCTGCTGCCCATGTGTCGCCTGGTACTAGTCAGCATCGCAGTCGCACGTCGCCTTGGGGGGCTTGGCCGGGATCTCAACCACAAGACCCTCAAGACCCACAAGACCCACAGGATCAAGACTTGTCTCAACCCTTCCAGAGCAACCTATGGGAATGGAGACCGCCTTACTAGGTTTTGAACTTGTTGCCTTGTCGCCTTACCATTGAACTTGTTGCCTTGCCGCCTTACCATTGAACTTGATAACGTTGTTTGCTTCTGGGTCAAACTTGTTTGAGTGGTTAAACATGTGGATATGTGGTCGAACTTGTCGTTGTGTAATAATTATGGACTATTTGTGGTTGTGGACTATTTGTGGTTGTGAAATGTCTATATGAACTGCCTGTAATGCTTATTGTGATGAATTGGATATGCTCATTGTGATGAATTTGAGTGGGGGTACCATATAAGAGGGAAAACAAATAAAACAGGTGCTGGTCGGGCTCTTTGCCGAGAGCATTTATCCAAAGCTCTCGGCAAAAAGGCCCTTTGCCGAGAGCAGCTCTCGGCAAAGAGGAATTTCAGGTACTGTACTGTACCTTTTGCCGAGAGTAGCTCTCGGCAAAGAGCAGTTTCAGGTACCATTTTCAGGCTCTTTGCCGAGAGCTTTCGCTCAAAGCTCACGGCAAAGCCATGGATCTTTGCCGAGAGCCTCCCGTGGATGCTCACGGCAAAGCCGGGGCTGTTTGCCGAGAGCTGCACAGTGGCTCACGGCAAAGACCCTTTGCACAATACCGTTGCGACGCACTTGTTCACGGCCGTCCCGTTATGTTTGCCGAGAGCTTTACGTCCTAGCTCTCGGCAAACGTAACGGATGGGCCCCACTCTTTCCGGCCCACGCCGTCTTCCCGCCGTCAGCCTCGATTTTTTTTGCCGAAGGCTGCTGTGGCTCTCGGCAAAGGGTATGCCGAGCGCCCGATATTTGGCTCTCGGCAAAGAGCCCTTTGCCGATAGTTTGTTTGCCGAGTGAAGTATGCCGAGAGCCTGGGGCCTTTCCCTCTCGGCAAAGGCTTTGCCGAGAGGTTTCTAGCCTTTGCCGAGAGTGTTGAGCTCTCGGCAAAGCTACTGTTTCCTGTAGTGCGGATAGGGAAACCATGCGAGCCGTCCTGGTTGTCGGATCTCCTGCCGGAACTAGGCGGCTTCATCCTTTTCCAGCTCTGCCACATCAACCGCCTCCGCTTCAGTAGGGTCTGTCGCCGATGGCGCCTGGTCGAGCGCCAGCAGCGGTCCCACCTGCCGCCGGGCCGCCCCTTATCTGGGTGAACGGTGACACCTTCCTGAGTTTTGCCGGCGGTGGACCGTGCCGCCTCAATACATATCACCTGGATGTACTGCGCCGCCGGTTTCCCTGTTGCCGCGGCTCCTTCGATGGCTGCCTCCTGTACCGCTGTACGAGCGGTACGCACAGAGGATTCCAGGTGCTTCTTGATCAATTCTGTCTCTAGAGCCAGCAGTGAGATACAACTCCAGCTCCACAATGGCGCAAAATTTGACTGATTCCCCTTGCTTAAAATCATCGTTTGCTCTCCTGACCTCATAGCCGCTATCTTCTGGGGCAGCTGTGTTGCGTCGCTGACCTCTGGGGCAAAGTCTGGAAGGGCAACACCGTTCACGTCAACTCGTTCCCCAGACCTTCAATTCATTATCCCATGTTTTGATCCCCCAAAGGTCTTTGTCTGCTTGTCAAGGTCAAGGAATTGGCGGAGGACTGGTTGACCCATTGTCCGCATCCGCATCTTCCTTCTTCTTCTTCTCGATTTTCCCATCTTTGATGAGTTCTTGCGAAACCTAGGTTCTTGATCCCTGCACACATAGTAAGTAAAAACATGTTTTCCTGTTTTGTATTCCCAAAAGGTTGGAAGAAATCGAAGGTGAATTTACAAATGTTTTGAACCTGAAGGTCATAAGTTTTAGTTGCCTAAAACCGAGATGTACTTTCCATAGTTTCTTTGATCCATCCGCACAAAGTTTTAATGTTTTTCTCGATCCCCAGTAGAAGCCCCTTGGGGGCGAGGGTCATCCCCAATGGGTCAAACCCTTGAACTCAATTTTGATCGGTTTCTAGGAAAAACGTCACCTCCACGCGTTGGAAAGGTCCGAGTCGACCATTACTTGGGTGTTTATTCAAACTTCACATGTTTATCGTTGCCCGGCATCCGGCTGTGACACCCCGGTGTCACTAATGTAATTAAAACCCTTAATTAAAATTAATCAAACTCATTATGACATGCATCATTGCATAATTGTGGTGTTTGTGCCTAATTGTGGGTATGTGTTGACTCAGTCAACCGAAATAATAAAAGTAGTAAAAATACAAAACTTATACCAAAATGCTGTAAATAATGTCCACTATATGTTTATGAACTCACCTGAGTATGGAAAGTTCAAACGAGACTTCGAAATTCGGTTTTGAACCCATTCGATCGTCATTTCATGTGTTACGGGTATTGCTTTTTGCCCTTCTAGAGAGGCTCATATCTTTATATTCTTTCTAAGCACTTGAAATTCCACCAATATAAAAGTTGGAGTACAAAGTACCCTCTTTACAATGGTGGTGTGGTGGATCAAATAAAACTTGGTTTGGTCATTCAAAATAGTGGCCAAAATCGGGTAAAATCTTGAAAATTTCAGCACTTAAACGATTTCGCTTAAGTCTGAAAATGTGGTTTTGACCATATTCTTCGCCCCGTAACTTCAAACCATTGCTCAAATGCTAGAACTTCCTTTCTAAGAGTTGTAGCTTGAACCCTATTCTACAACTTTTGTATTGGGTGCTCATAGAGTTTCTACGCAAAGTGGCGTGAATTATCGCAAGAAAGTTGTCGGCATCGCGTGGCCACCAGGGACCGGTCAGACCGGTCCAGACAACCGGTCTGACCGGTGTTCTCCGGCAGCGGCCGAACAGAGGGCGCCTCGGCATCGTCGACGCCCTTCGCCGTACCTCTAGCTGTCCGGCCACGCGTCCATGCCATTCGTGAGCCCCGTGGCCGTGCCAAGTAGGTGTTGCGTTGTCCCGTGAGCTGGCAGGATAACCACGCCCGAGCTCCGAGGTCAGTAAAGACCGTCGTCCTCCCTCGGTCCAAATTCACCCCCCTGAACCACCATCCTCCAAATTAACCCCGCCATTCACTCCACCACCTCGCCAGCTCCGCCCTCGGACCCTCCGCTAACTCCGCCATAGCCTAATCGCGGAGAAATTAGCGCTTCCCAATCACCATTGCCGAGTCCGGGCCGAATCCAATTCATCCCAAAATCGTAGCTCCACGTTCGATCTCTCTCCAATCCAAGGCTCAAGACACGTTCCTCTTGCTCCACTGACCCTCCCCAACCCCTTTCCCATTCCATTCCGGCCACCAGAGGCCGGGGCCGCCGCCGCCCTTGCCTGTAGCCGCCGGCGCCCGCAGCCAGGGCTGCTGGGGCCGGGGCCGGCCGCCTGTTGCAGCCAGGAGGGGCCGGGGGAAGGCGTTGCAGCTGCTCGCCCGCTCGCCCAAGGCCGGGAGGGCCAGAGCCGCCATTCCCACCGCCGGCCAGAGGCCTCCGACAGAGCCGAGCGTCGTTCTGTTCGAACAGAACCAAGGTAGAAGAAGCCGGACCTAAAGGTAAAAGAATAGAACCTTAGGGGGTTATCCAAAAATAATCAGGGACTTATGTGTGAGGTGAAAAACTTGTAGGGACCTGGTTGTAAGTTCTGAGGACCTATTCGTGAGAAAAGGATCGATCTGCAATTACTTTCAGATCCTCGGGGGCCTGGATGTAAATCTCGATTTCACTATTCACGAATTCTTCCCTTTTGATTTCGGCTGAGATTCAATAAATCATCAAAAATCACAAAAAATCATAAAATCACAAACTTGGACTTTCTGGAATCCTTGAGAAATTATATTTCCATTGGTGTATCATATGCATGTACAATATGTGTGATTCCCAATGTATTTTTGAATGTATGAAAATGTGCTTGAGAGGATGTTTATTGCTTTATAAACCATAGGAATGTGCTAAAAATGTAAAACCACTTTTGATGGATCTGTTGTGATCAGTAGAGTTGAGTTGAGTATATGTTGGCCACAGTTTATGCATGATTTTGGTAGATTTGGAATTTAGTTGGTTATAACTAGTTGAGAATGGATAAATCACCAAATATTCTATACAACTTAGAAAAATCTGAAAAATTCACATAAAATGCCTCTGGTAGAATAGTAGTTGTAGTAAAAATTTTAGCTGCAGAACATTTTTGTAGAATTTATTATGATTTTCTAATTGGTGTTAAATGTGGGCTGTTAAGAAAAATAGGAAATAAATAGGTAAAATGCTGGAAAATTCCTGAAAAATAGTTTTTACTATCAAGAACACAGAAACCTGCTTACTGTCAAGAACACAGAAACCTGCTTACCTTAGCTTTTGTCTATAAAAATATGTTTTCTAGGATGTGTTTGGTAAAAACTAGCTAGGAGTTGCTTAATCAATAAATGGTTTTATTGCTGTAAAATTAATTCTACAAATGTATATAGCAACCTTGGATATTGGATGATCAGATTCAACCACAAGAAGTCCATTGTACTAGTAGTAGGTTTTTCTAGATGAATTAGTGAAGTTGTGCTTTGGTTTAGGTCTGAACCGGTCAGACCGGTCCTGACCGATCAGACCGGTCGGAGAACCGGTCAGACCGGCCCCCTTTGCTTTATGAGTTTCAAATTTGTTTATAATCCATAAATGATTGTCCAGTGATGTATTAGTGAGTTGTTGCAGTAATTCGGTAATTGATTTGTCGCACTACTGCATCTCATGCATCCGCATTTTAATGTAGAGCAAACCCTTGCTGACGGAGTATACGAGATCGAGGTCGAGCCCACGGACGATCCAGCTGCTGTCGAGTTGAACCTTGCTGTTGCACAAGGCCCGAACCAAAGTTCGGAAGGGCCCAAGGCCAGCGGTGATCAGGAAGGCAAGCCCCGGAGCATAACCCGCTGTTTATTCTAACACTCCTTACTTTATGCCCTACTTTTGTGCATTTAAGTTTTGAGGAGTTGAATGAAACCCTAGTTGCATGATCCCTAGGTACCTATGTCCTAATACTAGTATGTGTAGGTCGTTTAGACTGCCATGCTTAATTAGGATCGGTAGAAGTCGAGTGATTGCCTTGTCACTCGCGAGATATAGGTTTTTACGTCATCAGTTAATGAGATTCGGCAAGCGGGGCTTGTGCGATATTTATGTTTGGTTGAACACCCCGCTTGCACAGAGATTTGTGGCTAAGGCATTGATTGTGTGGCGATGTTGGTCAAGCTTTTGAAGGTACTAATCGTATGCCGGGAAATATGGTAAACTGGTAAACTTAGTACTTGATTCAAACTGACGTCTGACGGGTTTTATCACTCCCTTGGGCGAGGGGTTGTGGCGAGTGTAGCAGTGGCCGCGGCACAGGTTTGCCTGGGGCACCTGGGGTCCGTTGGGGCGTGCACTCGGGCGGAGTGGTCCCTGATGGCAGATGGCAGGGAGAGATGGGAACGGTTGCCTCGTGAGGTCCGGGGTGTCTCTCACGGGTCGTACGATTAGGTTGTCCCATGCATGGTGAAAATCAACTCGAGTTGTCCGTCCTTCGCGGTTACATGAAGCTGCTTGATCTCTTTTCATACATCAATGTCCTTTGGCCAAATGGAGGAAAGTGTTGTTAGATGAGAAATGTCGATGATTTACTAATCAATTGTTTTTCGACACTGAATGTTATTGGATAGTTTGGCAAATCTAGAAATGGTTAGTCTTACTTTAAAACTTGGCTAAAATATTGAAATTAGGGATCAACTTGTAGACGCTTTTGGCAAAACAAACCCCAGAGCCAAAAAGCCTTGCATGTCTAGTAATTAACCTTGTCGGGTAAGTCTTGCTGAGTAATTAGTACTCAGCCTTGCTTGTGGCTATCTTTTTCAGATTATGTGGATGGCTATGATCCTGTTGCTGCTTTGACTTGGCCTGGAGTGCTCCCTGATGGTTGGACAGTTGAGTGGGGGCCGTCTGAGTCCGACTCAGGCCGCGGGAATTGAATATCATGTGTGGGCTCCATGTGATATTATGTGTACCGACGTTTAGACTTCCGCTGTATTATAACTCTGGTTTGTAATAACTAAAACATATGCACTATATTTGTATAATTATCTATGTGAACCCCGTGTTGTAAAATTTGCGATGAGTTGTACTGTTTGAGCCCATCTTCGAGTGGGACTGCTGCTATTTCGTTTCGGTCGAGAGAAAAATGTGGTGTAATCGGGAAGGAATCCGACGGATTATACGATTAACTCGGTTTAAGGGTGTGGAGCACTGCTGTGATAGTGGTCCCATGCTCTTAAGCCGGATTAATTGGGGCGATCTGCCACAGCTGGTATCAGAGCCGAAAAATAGGCAGCGGGTGGTATGACAAGTCTTAAAAATGTTTTCTTGATTTGCAAAACTTAATCTGGATTTTTGAAAACCTCGTTGGTCACGCTAGGGTTTGATATTAATAGAACATGAGCCCTAGGGTTTATATGGGTAGTCTTCAGGTGGCTTATATGGTATGTATACTACTAACTTCCAGCACATTACTTTTCTGTACCGACGCCTCCAGGTAAGTAATGGTCGCCCATTGCCAGAGGGTGTGAATACTGGATGCTGTTCCCCAAACAGTGGCCTACTTGGGGTGCAGTCAATATAACATCTTCACGGTGTTATAATGACTGTAGTGCTTTTAATTTACTGGTTGAACTTTTGCTTCTATAGTAAGCAACAGAGTGTGGTCATCATATGTGGGAAACCGCATATGCGTCACCCTGGACTCATCCATGTGGTGTGAGGTACATGGGGGCTGTTTGTGAGTGCTGGCACAAACGGTTCAGTGATGAAAATTTTCTGCAGGTACACTAACCACGGAACCCTAGGATGTGTGATCGATAGAATTTCGACTAGTTATTATAAGGAGAGACGTATTTATGTGCCACCGTTGACTAACCACGTAAGTCCAAGAATACTTGACAGTTGTTTCTTTTTGTGAGGACGAATAGGTCGAATCATGCATGCATCATATCATGAATAACATGTAAATCATGAAATCATTAAGATATGGGTTAGTGAGCATCTAGGAATTTCTTAAAAATTTACCATTGAAAGAGTTCATGTCAAACATCTAAGGGTGATCGAAAACCTTTTTGACCCTGTCTGTTGGTATAAGCTTTTTGACCAACAAGACTACCCCAACTGCAAAGGCTCAAATTTGAAAAGTTGTTCCAAATTTTATTGTTTAGCTCCTGTCAAAATTTCGAAATTTTTGGCCCCACCAATTGGGAGTAATGTCAGTTTTACCATTGTGCTGATTTCTGTCAACTTTGTGCAGATCTGATTGCAGCAATGATTTCCCCTTTTTAATGATGTTTCCTTTGAAACTCATAATTATCAAAGTTGTTGCCAACTTGATACTCTATTTGTTGCCAAAAATTCAGGTCATTTGGCCCAGCGGATTAAGAGATATAGCCTTTTTACTATCTCTCTGTTCTGCTGAAATTCTGGATGCACCAGTCATCAAACTTTGTGAATTTGAACCTTTCGCTGATATATTTAGCACCGTCATAGAATACCAAAGTTGTAGATAAATTATCTAGGAACATTCTGGTGAAGTTTCATGATTTTTGGATTGCTCAATTTTGAGTTATGAATTTTTGAAATTCAGTCCTGAATCTGTCCATTTTGAGTTATGCCGTTTCATAGTTAAACGTTTGGACTAAACTCTATTTTGGTCAAATTCTTTCAGATGGCCGGTCCTAGCAACCGTACCATGCACATTGATGAGCAAGGGCGTTACCACTCCACTTGCCTCCACTTAGGGGGTTTTCCCGCGCTTCTGTGGGAGACTGTGCAGCGCTGCGGGTACACCGAGCTGCCTCGCTATCTCGGGGTGCACCGCGTCGAGTGGAACGTGATGCAGTTCGAGGTCACAGTCACCATTCCGAGCCCACCTGAAATAAGGCCGGAAGACTTGGTGGTGTCCACCGGGCCCACGCTTTCTTGTCCGGCTGCGAGCTCGCGGCACAGCACGCGTTGCTGCTGTTTGGGCAGCAACATCAGGTGCAGCTCTACGACACTCCGGCCGCCTTGTTTCCACCACGGCCTGGAAATGCCATATTGTGGTGGGACAGCAGGGCCCAAGTTCAGGACCCTAACACGAATGCTTTGGTTGACTATGGGAGAGCATCTGCTGATCTCATTGAGACACTCGTTCACCAGAACCATTTGGTGGCAGCAGCAGCTCAGGCTCTGGCTGATCAGGTCAGGGGCTTGGATCACCAAGTCCACCACCTCAACGAAGAGCTAGTTGAGCAACACGAGTTAGTGGCCCACTTGGAGGGTGACCTGAATGAAGCTCAGGAGGTGATTGCCGAGTTGCAGCACCCTCCACCAGCGCCTGTGCCTCCAGAGTTACCCGTGCAGGGCGAGTCAGGCCTGGACACCGTTTCAGGCCAGCCGGTTAAGCTTGATGATCCGGCCATGTCCGATGGGGAAGGCTCAGTAAACCAAGCGCCACCTCCTAATGGTGGAAACAATGGGTCTGATGACGAGGAAGATCCGGAGGAGCTTTACCCGGTTGACTCCGACTAGATGATGATTTAGGAAACTGACTCTCTTTTGTATCCATGAATGTAATCCTTGAATGGATGATGTAAATTGTTTCATGGATAGTGTGAGGTATGCCCCAAGTAGGTGATGTAAATTATCGCATGGATCTTGTAATATATGCCACTAGTATGTAAGAACCATCTATGTGAATATGCTGTTTTCAGCTTTGTTGCAATCAGCTTGTCCTCCGTTTTACTCCTAGAGAATGATGTTTTTCAAAGGGGTCATGAATACCAAACTTGTGCACAATTTCATGATCTTGATTGTATCAAAAATTGAGCTCTTTTGGAGCAAAGCAACAGAAGTTATGCTTGATTTACTCTGACCCTGCTTGCTGAAAAATTCCAGCAAGACAGAAAGTTAGAAATTTGCAAATTTCGCCTTCTTCCAATTGGAACCAGCCTGACCACCAAATACAAAAGATTTAGACAATTGCATAAGCTCTCTTCTGGCAAAAGATGAGAATTTTTGGGTTAACAGAACTGCAGATATGAATTTTTGAATCTCATGTCAGAAACCTGTTAACACCCCCAAAATTGCCAATTAGCAATGCATCCAATATTGGGTAGTTTCCTTATTACCCTTTAGCAAGATTAGGAATGCGAGTGCAACATGATGGATGATGATGTCTACTAACCTTGCAAAGAACCAATCTTATAATTGTTAGTACATTTTATCATCCTATTGTGTTGTACTTATAAGATTGCATTACTAATTGGGAGTTTGAAATAATGCAGATGTCGAAAACTCCGGAGGGTGGTCTACCTCATCCACCACCTCTGCCCACCAACATCGCTGAGATACTGGCGATGCAGATGGAGCTTCTTCGGCGTTTGACCGAAGGACAACTGAATCCACAACATAATGGTGGACGTCAAATTCAGTATCCTCAGGAGGCGACGTGCTCGGATTTCACTAGTACCCATCCGCCTCTGTTCACCAAGACGGAGGATCCTCTGGACACTGACGCCTGGCTCAGTATCATCGAGTCCAAGTTCTCTTTGTTGGTGTCTCCTTGCTCGGATGCCAACAAAGCCCGCTTTGCCGCTCAGCAGTTACGCGGTCCGGCGCGCTTATGATGGGATAATCACATTGGCATGCTCCCGGCTGATCATATTGTGTCTTGGGATGAATTCAAGACGGCGTTTCGTGCCCACCATATCCCCGCTGGTCTCATAGATCGCAAGCTGAATGAGTTCTTGGCTCTTACTCAGGGGAACCGCAATGTGCTGCAGTATGCCCAGGCTTTCAATCAGTTGGCACGATATGCGGGTTATCATGTTGATACTGACGCCAAGAAGCAAGACCGCTTTCGCCGGGGCCTTAGCTCAAAGCTAAGGGATAAGCTCTCCCTTATCAAGGCAGACAGCTATAATGATCTGGTGAATATGGCCATTACCAAGGAAGATAGCATAAATGCTCACAAGGCTGAGAAAAAGAGGAAGGCCCCAGTTGGCCAATCTAGCTCTCCACCGCCCAAGTTCCATTTGGTGCAGAAGAGTCCTGCTCAGTCTCTTCAGAGGGCCCCTCAGCCAGGGTCATGGATTATCAGGCCTCCACAGCAGCAGAATCAGGGGTATCGTGCTCCAGCTCAGGGACAGCAGCCGCCGCGTCCCAGTAATGCTCCCTGCTATAACTATGGAAAGCCAGGCCACTTTTCTAGGGACTGCAAGTTTCCCAAGCAAGGTGGGAATCATGATCCAATTCAAGCAAATAATAAAGGCAAGAAGCAAGTGGCAGTTGTCAGGCAGGGCAGGCTCAATTTCACTACTCTGGATGAACTCCCTGCTGGTGCTCCGGTCATGTCGGGTATTTTCTCTATCCGAAATATGCCAACATATGTTTTATTTGATTCTGGAGCATCACATAGTTTCATGAGTAATAAACTTGCTGCCAAACACAATTTTCCTTTTGTGCATACTACTCAACAATATATCATATCTACCCCCTAGTGGTAGAATTGGGTCTCATCAAATTGTGAGGAATGTGCCTCTCAAGTTCGGTAGTAAAGTTTATGAAACTAATTTCATTCTCTTGGAGAATCAAGGAATAGATATTATTTTGGGTATGAATTGGATGGAAAATCATGGGGTCAATTTAGATATCCTTTCCCGTTGTGTGGAAATCAATTCTCCCACCCTTGGTGTTTCCACATTATATCTGCCTCACCAAGACATCAGGAATTCCTGTGCATTCTCGGCAATAGAAACCCCTTTAGAGAAGATTCCGGTGGTATGTGAATACCCGGATGTATTTCCTGATGATTTACCAGGGATGCCGCCTGACCGGGAAATTGAGTTTGTGATTGAATTGCAACCCGGTACAGCGCCCATCTCCAAAAGGCCCTATAAAATGGCACCCAAAGAATTAGTAGAGCTAAAAGTCCAACTTCAAGAGTTGCTGGATAAGGGGTATATTCGTCCTAGCTCTTCACCATGGGGCTGCCCCGCTCTGTTTGTGAAGAAAAAGGATAAAACTCTGAGGTTATGTGTTGATTACCGACCTCTCAATGCGGTGACTATCAAAAATAAATATCCTCTTCCCCGCATTGATGCCCTTTTTGATCAGTTGTCTGGAGCAAAGGTATTTTCAAAGATTGATCTTCGTTCTGGGTATCATCAAATCAAGATTAGGCCAAGTGATATACCAAAGACGGCATTCTCAACTCGCTATGGGCTCTATGAGTACTTAGTGATGTCTTTCGGTCTCACAAATGCTCCGGCATATTTCATGTATCTCATGAACTCGGTCTTTATGCCTGAGCTAGACAAATTTGTGGTTGTATTTATTGACGACATTCTGATCTATTCCAAAAATGAGGCAGAACATGCTCAGCACATCCGCATTGTTCTCCAACGCCTCCGAGATCATCAGCTTTATGCAAAGTTTAGTAAATGTGAATTCTGGCTGTCCAGTGTAAAATTTTTGGGGCACACTGTTTCAGCTGAGGGAATCGCTGTCGATCCAGGAAAAGTGCAAGAAGTACTGGATTGGAAACCTCCTAAATCAGTCCACCAAATTCGGAGTTTTCTGGGTTTAGCCGGATATTATCGCCGCTTCATTCCGGATTTCTCCAAAATTGCCAAACCTATGACTGAACTCCTCAAGAAAGGAGAGAAATTTGTGTGGAGTGAAAAATGTGAGCAAGCCTTCCACACATTGAGAAGCTTCTGACCTCCGCACCGGTTCTAGCTCAACCGGACACATCCAAATCTTTTGATGTTTATTGTGATGCATCTGGCACTGGTCTTGGTTGTGTGCTTATGCAAGAAGATCGAGTCATTGCTTATGCTTCTCGAGCTCTAAGGCCTCATGAGATAAATTATCCCACTCATGATTTGGAACTAGCTGCTGTAGTTCATGCCTTAAAGATTTGGAGGCACTATCTTATGGGCACGCATTGCAATATTTACACTGACCATAAGAGCCTCAAATATATCTTCACCCAAGCTGATCTGAATATGTGTCAAAGAAGATGGTTAGAGCTAATCAAGGGTTATGATCTTGAGGTGCATTACCATCCAGGAAAAGCCAATGTGGTGGCGGACGCATTAAGCCGCAAGGCTCAATGTAATTGTCTCACCACAACGTCTTTCAATGAAACTCTTTGCCATGAAATGTCCAAATTGAATTTGGAAATTATTCCTCAAGGCTCATTAAGTCACATGGTGGTAGAATCCACATTGAGGGAAAGAATTATTATGGCACAATCAAAAGATAAGGGCATTGCTCATATCAAGCAAGGGCTAGCTCAAGGGTTGCCCAAATATAAATGTTTCCGGCAAGATTGGAAGGGTATTCTTTGGTTTGAGCAACGACTTGTGGTGCCTAAAGACCATGAGTTGAGAAAACAAATTCTTGATGAGGCTCATCTATCCAAATTCTCTATTCATCCGGGTAGCAATAAAATGTACCAAGATTTGAAGGAGAATTTTTGGTGGACAAGAATGAAAAGAGAAATTGCTAAATATGTGTCCGAATGTGATACATGTCAAAGGGTGAAGGCAAGTCATCTCAAGGTAGCTGGAACATTGCAACCTCTGCCTATTCCATCTTGGAAATGGGATGACATAGCTATGGATTTTATTGTGGGCTTGCCCAACACTTCTCGTAAACATGATTCTATTTGGGTGATTATTGACCGGCTCACAAAGACCGCTCATTTTATTCCGGTCAACACCACCTATACTACCAAGAAGTATGCAGAAATTTACATCGACCGAATTGTGTGTCTTCATGGGATTCCAAGGACAATTATTTCGGATCGAGGCCCTCAATTTGTTGCTCGCTTTTGGGAACAATTACATGCTTCCCTAGGCACCAAATTGATCCGTAGCTCCGCTTACCATCCTCAAACGGATGGGCAAACCGAAAGGGTGAATCAAATAGTGGAGGATATGCTTAGAGCTTGTGTCCTACATTATGACAAGACTTGGGATCAACGCTTGTCGTTGGCGGAATTTTTCTACAACAATAGCTATCAAGCAAGTCTAAAAATGGCACCATTTGAAGCCTTGTATGGGCGGCGGTGTCATACACCTTTGAATTGGTCTGAACCCGGTGAAAGGAATTTCTTTGGACCGGACTTGGTCCAAGAGGCTGAAGATAAGGTGAAAATCATTCAGAAAAATCTTCAGGCGGCACAATCTCGCCAAAAGAGCTATTATGACAAAAGAAGAAAGCCTTTGGCCTTTGAAGTGGGTGATCATGTTTATATTCGGGTTTCACCGACAAAAGGCGTTCAAAGATTTGGTGTAAAGGGAAAATTAGCTCCTCGCTACATTGGACCTTTCCCAATCTTGGAAGTTTGTGGACCCGTGGCATATAAGATGCAGCTCCCAATTAATCTCTCCGTCGTACATAATGTATTTCATGTCTCTCAACTCAAGAAATGTCTTCGAGTTCCGGAAGAATCTATCTCATATGAAGAAATTCCCATTGAACCTGATTTAACCTATGAGGTTCGTCCTGTTAAGATTCTTGATCAGAAGGATAGAACCACAAGAAGGAAGGTTATAAAATTCTATAAAGTTCAATGGAGTAATCATACTGAAGACGAAGCTACTTGGGAGGAAGGATCATATCTGAGATCTAAATATCCGGATTTTATGAGCTCCGTTCCAGGTAATTTCGTTTTCCGCACTAAATTTCCTGCACCGGAATCTCGGGGCGAGATTCTTTTAAGGGGGGAGGGCTGTGACACCCAGGTGTCACTAATGTAATTAAAACCCTTAATTAAAATTAATCAAACTCATTATGACATGCATCATTGTATAATTGTGGTGTTTGTGCCTAATTGTGGGTATGTGTTGACTCAGTCAACCAAAATAATAAAAGTAGTAAAAATACAAAACTTATACCAAAATGTTGTAAATAATGTCCACTATATGTTTATGAACTCACCTGAGTATGGAAAGTTCAAACGAGACTTTGAAATTCGGTTTTGAACCCATTCGATCGTCATTTCATGTGTTACGGGTATTGCTTTTTGCCCTTCTAGAGCGGCTCATATCTTTATATTCTTTCTAAGCACTTGAAATTCCACCAATATAAAAGTTGGAGTACAAAGTACCCTCTTTACAATGGTGGTGTGGTGGATCAAATAAAACTTGGTTTGGTCATTCAAAATAGTGGCCAAAATCGGGTAAAATCTTGAAAATTTCAGCACTTAAACGATTTCGCTTAAGTCTGAAAATGTGGTTTTGACCATATTCTTCGCCCCGTAACTTTCAAACCATTGCTCAAATGCTAGAATTTCCTTTCTAAGAGTTGTAGCTTGAACCCTATTCTACAACTTTTGTATTAGGTGCTCATAGAGTTTCTACACAAAGTGGCGTGAATTATCGCAAGAAAGTTGTCGGCATCGCGTGGCCACCAGGGACCGGTCAGACCGGTCCAGACAACCGGTCTGACCGGTGTTCTCCGGCAGCGGCCGAACAGAGGGCGCCTCGGCGTCGTCGACGCCCTTCGCCGTACCGCCAGCTGTCCGGCCACGCGTCCATGCCATTCGTGAGCCCCGTGGCCGTGCCAAGTAGGTGTTGCGTTGTCCCGTGAGCTGGCAGGATAACCACGCCCGAGCTCCGAGGTCAGTAAAGACCGTCGTCCTCCCTCGGTCCAAATTCACCCCCCCTGAACCACCATCCTCCAAATTAACCCCGCCATTCACTCCACCACCTCGCCAGATCCGCCCTCGGACCCTCCGCTAACTCCGCCATAGCCTAATCGCGGAGAAATTAGCGCTTCCCAATCACCATTGCCGAGTCCGGGCCGAATCCAATTCATCCCAAAATCGTAGCTCCACGTTCGATCTCTCTCCAATCCAAGGCTCAAGACACGTTCCTCTTGCTCCACTGACCCTCCCCAACCCCTTTCCCATTCCATTCCGGCCACCAGAGGCCGGGGCCGCCGCCGCCCTTGCCTGTAGCCGCCGGCGCCCGCAGCCAGGGCTGCTGGGGCCGGGGCCGGCCGCCTGTTGCAGCCAGGAGGGGCCGGGGGAAGGCGTTGCAGCTGCTCGCCCGCTCGCCCAAGGCCGGGAGGGCCAGAGCCGCCATTCCCACCGCCGGCCAGAGGCCTCCGACAGAGCCGAGCGTCGTTCTGTTCGAACAGAACCAAGGTAGAAGAAGCCGGACCTAAAGGTAAAAGAATAGAACCTTAGGGGGTTATCCAAAAATAATCAGGGACTTATGTGTGAGGTGGAAAACTTGCAGGGACCTGGTTGTAAGTTCTGAGGACCTATTCGCGAGGAAAGGATCGATCTGCAATTACTTTCAGATCCTCGGGGGCCTGGATGTAAATCTCGATTTCACTATTCACGAATTCTTCCCTTTTGATTTCGGCTGAGATTCAATAAATCACCAAAAATCACAGAAAAATCGTAAAATCACAAACTTGGACTTTCTGGAATCCTTGAGAAATTATCTTTCCATTGGTGTATCATATGCATGTACAATATGTGTGATTCCCAATGTATTTTTGAATGTATGAAAATGTGCTTGAGAGGATGTTTATTGCTTTATAAACCATAGGAATGTGCTAAAAATGTAAAACCACTTTTGATGGATCTGTTGTGATCAGTAGAGTTGAGTTGAGTATATGTTGGCCACAGTTTATGCATGATTTTGGTAGATTTGGAATTTAGTTGGTTATAACTAGTTGAGAATGGATAAATCACCAAATATTCTATACAACTCAGAAAAATCTGAAAAATTCACATAAAATGCCTTTGGTAGAATAGTAGTTGTAGTAAAAATTTTAGCTGCAGAACATTTTTGTAGAATTTATTATGATTTTCTAATTGGTGTTAAATGTGGGCTATTAAGAAAAATAGGAAATAAATAGGTAAAATGCTGGAAAATTCCTGAAAAATAGTTTTTACTATCAAGAACACAGAAACCTACTTACCTTAGCTTTTGTCTATAAAAATATGTTTTCTAGGATGTGTTTGGTAAAAACTAGCGAGGAGTTGCTTAATCAATAAATGGTTTTATTGCTGTAAAATTAATTCTACAAATGTACATAGCAACCTTGGATATTGGATGATCAGATTCAACCACAAGAAGTCCATTGTACTAGTAGTAGGTTTTTCTAGATGAATTAATGAAGTTGTGCTTTGGTTTAGGTCTGAACCGGTCAGACCGGTTGCATAACCGGTCAGACCGGTCCTGACCGGTCAGACCGGTCGGAGAACCAGTCAGATCGGCCCCCTTTGCTTTATGAGTTTCAAATTTGTTTATAATCCATAAATGATTGTCCAGTGATGTATTAGTGAGTTGTTGCAGTAATTCGGTAATTGATTTGTCACACTACTGCATCTCATGCATCCGCATTTTAATGTAGAGCAAACCCTTGCTGACGGAGTATACGAGATCGAGGTCGAGCCCACGGACGATCCAGCTGCTGTCGAGTTGAACCTTGCTGTTGCACAAGACCCGAACCAAAGTTCGGAAGGGCCCAAGGCCAGCGGTGATCAGGAAGGCAAGCCCCGGAGCATAACCCGCTGTTTATTCTAACACTCCTTACTTTATGCCCTACTTTTGTGCATTTAAGTTTTGAGGAGTTGAATGAAACCCTAGTTGCATGATCCCTAGGTACCTATGTCCTAATACTAGTATGTGTAGGTCGTTTAGACTGCCATGCTTAATTAGGATCGGTAGAAGTCGAGTGATTGCCTTGTCACTCGCGAGATATAGGTTTTTACGTCATCAGTTAATGAGATTCGGCAAGCGGGGCTTGTGCGATATTTATGTTTGGTTGAACACCCCGCTTGCACAGAGATTTGTGGCTAAGGCATTGATTGTGTGGCGATGTTGGTCAAGCTTTTGAAGGTACTAATCGTATGCCGGGAAATATGGTAAACTGGTAAACTTAGTACTTGATTCAAACTGATGTCTGACGGGTTTTATCACTCCCTTGGGCGAGGGGTTGTGGCGAGTGTAGCAGTGGCCGCGGCACAGGTTTGCCTGGGGCACCTGGGGTCCGTTGGGGCGTGCACTCGGGCGGAGTGGTCCCTGATGGCAGATGGCAGGGAGAGATGGGAACGGTTGCCTCGTGAGGTCCGGGGTGTCTCTCACGGGTCGTACGATTAGGTTGTCCCATGCATGGTGAAAATCAACTCGAGTTGTCCGTCCTTCGCGGTTACATGAAGCTGCTTGATCTCTTTTCATACATCAATGTCCTTGGGCCAAATGGGGGAAAGTGTTGTTAGATGAGAAATGTTGATGATTTACTAATCAATTGTTTTTCGACACTGAATGTTATTGGATAGTTTGGCAAATCTAGAAATGGTTAGTCTCACTTTAAAACTTGGCTAAAATATTGAAATTAGGAATCAACTTGTAGACGCTTTTGGCAAAACAAACCCCAGAGCCAAAAAGCCTTGCATGTCTAGTAATTAACCTTGTCGGGTAAGTCTTGCTGAGTAATTAGTACTCAGCCTTGCTTGTGGCTATCTTTTTTCAGATTATGTGGATGGCTATGATCCTGTTGCTGCTTTGACTTGGCCTGGAGTGCTCCCTGATGGTTGGACAGTTGAGTGGGGGCCGTCTGAGTCCGACTCAGGCCGCGGGAATTGAATATCATGTGTGGGCTCCATGTGATATTATGTGTACCGACGTTTAGACTTCCGCTGTATTATAACTCTGGTTTGTAATAACTAAAACATATGCACTGTATTTGTATAATTATCTATGTGAACCCCGTGTTGTAAAATTTGCGATGAGTTGTACTGCCTGAGCCCATCTTCGAGTGGGACTGCTGCTATTTCGTTTCGGTCGAGAGAAAAATGTGGTGTAATCGGGAAGGAATCCGACGGATTGCACGATTAACTCGGTTTAAGGGTGTGGAGCACTGCTGTGATAGTGATCCCATGCTCTTAAGCCGGATTAATTGGGGCGGTCTGCCACACCGAGGACCGTGAAAACCTCTCCACAGGACCAACTAGGGTTGGGTTGATCAGGGAGCAAAGGAGAGGCCAATCCTCCAAATACTTCCACTATCTCCTTACAGTTCGGGTAGCTCACTTGATAAGCTCGCTGGGCCCCCATAGAGGTAAGTGGTGTACACATTTACTTCTGCCAAGCGGTCAAATCCAACTTGGTTTTTGGAGGTGAGCATCTTCTAATCTAATGCATATCCACATCCAGTGGTCCACAACCACAACCATTCCAAGTATTGTCACAAACTCCTCATTTACCACAAAAGAAACATGTACCCTCAACAGGAACTCTGCAGGGTGTGCCCAAGCACACACCCCAAGCACTCGATATTAAGGTCGAGTTAATATGCTCAACCCCGCAAGGTTTCCAAAGCCCTGTGTTAGGAAAATGGACCTACTAATAGGCCATTTGTGATTTTGGTGATTGCATGCAACACAACTCATATGGACTAACAAGTTTGCTAGTATACAAGGATAGAGTCACATGGATGTAAGGTGATGGATTTGGGTGATCAAACACCTTAAACAAGGTCAAGAATACATGATCAAGACATTAGAAGACCTTAAAAGAAACCCAAGATATCATACAAGACAAGCCCAAAGAAGAAACCATGAAGAAAACAAAGTAAAATAAAAAATAGGAGCACAGACTATTGCTATGCTACCCAGTCATGAGCATAGCAATAGTCGGTAGTGCTGACATCATGAGAACAGGATGTTGCGGTCCTACCAATACTGATTGGAGCAAGTTGCGGTCCTTCACTGAAAAATACCAAAACCTACTGCAACGACAAACTATTGCAGTGCTACGATCACCGATTGTTGCGGTGGGGCACAGCAATAGTCAGTGGTGCTGAAGAATTTAAAGATTCGGCTCTGGAACAACAGACTATTGCGGTGCTACAATTACCGATTGTTGCAGTGGGGCACAACAATAGTCGGTGGTCACAGTGGACCCTATGTGTACGGTGGAGGACAGGAAGTTGCGGTGCAACACATAATGGGCACCACAACTGTCGGTCCTATGCAGAAAAGTACCAACGGCTACATAACGGCTACTTCTCCATGTTGGGGCTATAAATAACCCTCCACCTGGCCATTTGAAGTGTGTTAGAGCTTGGGGAAGCTATAGGGTGTTGAAGTTCACCATTTCATATGCTCTATCCACCAAAGTGCTTAAGAGAAGATTAAGCAATTAGCAACAAAGTTTAGGCTTTGATTAGTGCTAGTTTAGGCCGCTTAGCGCTTCGCTTTAGGCTTTAGTCTAGAGTTTAGTGAGGTTTGCATACATCTTTGCTATCGGTGCTTACACACACCAAGTGTTTTAAATCCGAGGCGTTGTAGTCTAGCGAGACCCTCCAACAAAGCTTTGTGGAGAGGCCGCCGGTGATTGTGCAAGGGAGGAGAGACCCTTGGCGGTTTGCCGAAGCTCTACCATAGTGAAGACGGCGGAAGTCACCGGCGAGAGGCCAAACGGAGACCCACTCGTGTTGTGGGTAATCCCGTTGGCTATCACGGAGTTTCCTGTCACCAGAGCATTGCTCTAAGGAAGGGGCATTTCCCAAGAAGGGGCTCCAATGAGGACTAGGAGAAAGTTAGGTAACCTCCCGATACCTCGAGAGAAATCGCCGTGCCGAAAGTTTGCCTTCTCTACCATTTACACTTCCGCATTTACATTGTGCCCTTTACATTCCGCATTTACCTTTCCTAGAATTGCCTTGTGCAGTTGATAGGATTGGAACCTAGGGTGCAAAACTCTTTTACGGTAGAGATAGCAACACATAGAAAAATCTAGTGCACATCTACATAGAAATTGAAATATGTTTTTATATCTGCTTGGAGCCTTAGTTTTTAGGACACCTAATTCACCCCCTCTTAGAGTGTCACGGTCCCTTCACCCTGCTCCTTTCCCATTTTTAACATGCCAAGAATCCTAGTCCGAAACCCCAATCACACATGCAAGCATTGAAAGCTTATCAAATCAAGGTGTAACATGCTATCAAAGATAAATTTATTGAAATAAGGCTATGCAATAAATATAGCATCATCATCATTAGGCAAGTAAGTAAAGCGCTAGAATACTAATAGCGATGCCTACTAGGATTCAAAAGTAGGATGTGTGTTGACACCTGTGAATTGGCGATCCAATCTCATCTTGAAGTAATCAAACGAAGTCTTCATCCGCCGAAGTCTCCGAGTTGATGAAATCGATGAAGTGTCCTGAATCTTCCTCAGATCCAAGCAAATGTAAGCTTAAATAAATAACAACTTTAATGCAAATAAACTAGGCAATATATCAGGTGCAAACTAACCTCTTCGTGCAAACCGTGCAAACTCTAAGCTGGGCCACATGTTGTTGATCCAAGGGGCGCAAAAGGGAGGTGGGAGGGGTGATTTGCAAAAGCGCCTCTAATCACGCTTTTGCAAATCACCCCTCCTACCTTCTCTGCGTCCCCCCTTGGATCAACATCGTGTGGCCCAGATTAGAAGTTTGCACGGTTTGCACGAAGAGGTTGGTTTGCACCTGATACGTTGCCAATAAACTAAAAGCCAAATAATACCAAACCTTATGCTAACAGGTGCTTCATGATTTTAGAAAAATACTGAAGCTCATTTCATATTTTTCTGAGTTTTGGTTTATATTATTTTTAGTTAGTAAATCCTTTTCTAGATTTTCATTAACTCCCCCAAAGGGGAAAGAACACAAGGATGACATCACCATAGGATGCCATGTGCTGGGCTCATGTTAGCCGTGCTGACATCATTACGACATCATCATGTGGGGGCCCGCTGCTGGCATCATTAGTGGCCCTGTTGATGTCAGTGTCGGCTAGTGTTGACGTGGTCAACGGTCAAGGATTGAGGTTGTGGTACTGAAGGTCGAGACCTTCGGTTCAAACAGCTTAGAGAACAGACTTGAGTCTAAATAAAACTTAGGAGTTCCAATCCTTTATAAGGAGACAGAGCCCCTTTTATAGAGGGAGACCAAGAGACATTATCTATGCCTATTTTGCCCCTTGGAATCCAACATGTTCGTCGTGATCCATATATATATGTCCAAAAGGACACCAAAGTACAATTACATGTTGGACAATTCCTATTGGGTCTTTTCATATGGTTCATATGCCGCATAATTCGGAAGGGCAACACCGTTCATGTCAACTCGTTCCCCGGACCTTCAAGTCGTTATACCGTGTTTTGATCCTCAAAGGTCTTTGTCTGCTTTTGAAGGTCAAGGAATTGGCGGAGGACTGGTTGTCCCATTCTCCGCATCTTCCTTCTTCTTGATTTTCCCATCTTTGATGAGTTCTTGCGAAGCCTAGGTTCTTGATTCCTGCACACATAGTAAGGAGAAACATGTTTTCCTGTTTTGTATTCCCAAAGGTTGGATGAAACGAAGGTGAATTTACAAATGTTTTGACCCTGAAGGTCATAAGTTTTTGTTGCCTAAAACTGAGATGTACTTTCCATAGTTTCTTTGATCCATCTGCATCTGCTTGAGTTTTAATGTTTTTCTAGCCAACCCAAAACCAGCTGTGAAAATGGGTTCTGATCCAACAGTGAAAAGCATCATGTAGTAGTGAGAGAAGATTTCATTGTTATGCAACAAGCGGCCGTAGTTTTGCCATATGTTAATATACATAAGAAGGAACTACTCAAACAAAATACTGGAAGAGGAGAAGCCTGACTTGCGAAACAGCACAAAGAACACTTTGGTTGCTGGTTATGAGACCGTTTAATGGGTGTTGAAACCGGTTCTCGTCAGCTGTATCTATTGGCCATGTGACCATTGTGCTGAAGTTCTATGGGTACTCCCTCCGTCCCGAAAAGAATGCAATTCTAGAGTTCAAAATTTGTCCCAGAAAGAATGCAACTCTAGACTACTGTCACCCTTTCAACAGCCACTGATGGACCTGTCGCAGTGATTGCACCATTAAAAAAGATCGGCGGTCCGTTCTAGAAAAAATGCTGCACTCCTTTGCACCGTAGCAAAAGCTACTATCACCTAGCACTTTAGGTACATAGAGAATGTCACATTGGTCCCACGTAGCTCTGGACCCACCTGCCATTGCAAACTGATGGCCGAACCCATGTGAACTAAAAGACCATGGCTCCAGGCATGCACCTGACAGCGAACAGGGTGGCATCGGTTTCCATCCATCCCACAGTCACAGAACACAACAGCAGGGGTACATTGGTCTTTCTCTCTGTTTATTGGTATGCATGGAAGAACCTAGAATTGCAAGCTTTCTGGGGCAGAGGGAGTACGACATAAACACATATACATTTTTCACGATAACACTGGATGAAAGGGACCAACCAAAACAGTGGTGTCCATATCGATGATTACTACAACAATCATTATTTGGACACATATTATGGATTCAAGCCAAATGCACTAGTTTTCCTTAAAGAATGTAAAGACCAATGCAAAGTCAAGGTCAAATAAAAATCGAGCGCTCATCTGACATAATGCCACATCAAGGTCAAGAAATGGTTTACGTAGTGTTGATTTCTGGAGGACGGTCAACTCTTTGGAACATTATTATACGCCACTGCCCCATGCCGCGATGGGACAAGAACCTCACCAGCCCACGTCACGCGTGAGAAGCGCGCGTGACGCATGAGCCGGGACTCGATCACACGTCATACTAACAATATGGTTATTATTTATGTAAGGGCCAACACAAGGGCAGGGCTACCCAGAGATAATTGCAAAAACAAGATGGCATCCAGAACCACACCGCCTCCCCCATGAAAGCCATGTTTCTAATACAATTTGACCATGCCATCATTTCTTAGAATTTTAGTATTTATTTGGCATCTCTATTTGCAACTTTCTCTATTCTAGCACCAATTTGCTTGTTCACGAATCTTTTCATGAGAGCCTCCAGACTGGCCACTACTATGGGCTCAGAAAGTCAAATGCATTCGTTTTCCTCAAAAAAGAAAGAAAGAAGGACCAATTCTAAGTCTGGTCACACAAAAATTGTGAGCGCTGCGCCTATAAAATGAGAAATGCACGGCGATAACCTTCATATCCCTTGGTCCTTAAATCTTCCTGTATTGTACGTTCTACGAAGTGCGCACGGGCAGATTGAAAGAGGTAACAAACCAGGAAAGATGAAGGCGAAGGTCATCATCATCGGCGCCGGGATGTCGGGTAACTTTAATTTCTTAGACAGTAGTCTGCATGCCCAGTTACGCATGAGATTATACTTCCTCTATTTTTATTTACATGTCGTATTAGGTTTATCTTAAGTTAAACTTAGCCAATTTTAGCCAAGTTTAAAAAAATATAGCAATAATTATACTATCTAACATATACACTATCAAAATTATTTCATGGTGCATTCAACGAAACAAATTTGGTATTATAAATATTATTATATTTTTCTATAAATTTGATCAAATTTAGCTAAGTTTGACTTAGGTTAAACCTAATGCGACATGTAAATAAAAACAGAGAGAGTATATGTATAGCGTGGATAACATTAAATTCATGACAATATGCTTTTGTCACTTGTGCTCACATTAGGGATCTCAGCCGGGAAGAAGTTGTTCGACGCAGGGATAACCGACTTGCTCATCCTCGAGGCGACAGACCGCATAGGTGGTCGGATCCGCAAGGTAGAGTTTGCGGGGATGAACATCGAGATGGGGGCGAACTGGGTGGAAGGAGTGGCTGATGAAGGGGAAGTAAGGAACAAAGTAAACCCCATCTGGAGAATTGTCAACAGCGAGCTTGGTCTCAAAACCTCCTGCTCCAACTATGATAGCATTGCCTCCAACACCTACAAAGAAGAGTATGTATACCATCTAATTAACCATCTACCTTGAAATGTGGACACATATACCTAAAAGTTGTGTGTCTAGGCCTTGCCCAAAAAAAAGCAAAAAATGAATACCCAATCTTATTTAACTGATCAAGGTCCTATCGATAAGACATACGAAGATATGGAATCACACCATGAGAATAAACCATAGAAATAGAGGGTTCAAATACAAAAGTCCATCTAATTTTCTCTGTGGACTCCGACTGTAGGCAATTCGGCTTCCACTATGGCAAACAACTTCACAACTCCACTATTTGTTCCTCTTAATATGGGCTAAACAGCATGTCAAAATTTCACGCAATCATTGAAATAATTTATTTTGTTGTTTGAAGCAACAATAATACATCAACTATTATTAAATAATTTTAAAAATAATCTATTTTGTTCACTTAATCCCGCTCTCTAGTTATTATTTCTATTCTAAAATTTCCATTTTCTTCAATTGCACGTTGTCGGGCAACTTTTGCTAGCCAATTCCCCTGATTAATGGAAACAAAATACAGAAGCGCACTTGGGTTGATCTAATGTCTCAGCCCCTGTTTAGTTCAGCAATTTTTTTCATCGCTACAGTAAATTCGAATGTTTGATACTAATTAGAGGTGTTAATTGTGGATAACTGACAAAACCCATTTCATAACCCCCAGGTGAAATTGTGAGACGAATCTATTAGGCCTAATTAGGTCATGATTAGACAATGTCGTGCTACAGTAAATAATCTCTAATGACAGATTAATTAGGCTTAATAGATTCGTCTCGCGATTTCCCATTCATTCATGTAATTAGTTTTATAATTAGACCATGTTTAGTCCTCCTAATCTTCAATTTAAAATTGCTACAGTAAATTTCGTAAAGTTTCTCACCGATCTAAACAGACCCTCATACTATTTTGGGTTCCATGTTATCCAAATGACAAGAACGCTGCTGACATGGTTAGAAACAAATTGAGAAACGCCATGATTCAGCAATGATTTGCTAACAACATGATTTAGCAATGATACCGACACGATTTTTTTTCCTGGAAGAGAGAGAGCATGCATTAAGGTGAGAGGGTTGCACAATTATTGTAGACTTACATGCTGGTAAAATTGCAGTGGCACCGGACTTTATGATGAAGATTTTGTCCAAAAAAGTATTGCTGCAGCAAATGAAGTGCAAAAAAAGGGGAACACGCTTTCTGAAAGGCCAATATCTGACGATATTTCAGTGATGGCCATGCAACGTTTCTTTGACCAGTATGTGTAAACTCCCTTTGGTTTTATTCTACTTCTAAGAATTGTTAATTTTAACAATGACTTACTAAATTGTTTGTATTAGTAAAGAATGATAACATACAAAATTTTTTATCCTAATTTATGTCATTGTGTATTAGTAAGAATGATAGGATAAATACATATAGAAAGTACTAGCCACAATAATTTTCATATGAACAGTTAATCTAAATATTCATGCACACAACATATGTACATTCAAAATTCAATTTTTGAATACAAGCAAATCAGCGTCAAGTTTTCCCTAC
This sequence comes from Alloteropsis semialata, assembly GCA_004135705.1. Lineage (NCBI taxonomy): Eukaryota > Viridiplantae > Streptophyta > Magnoliopsida > Poales > Poaceae > Alloteropsis > Alloteropsis semialata. Next base: position 6,415,481 of record CM014277.1, on the reverse strand, counting down.
AAGGCCATTTTAACAAACTTCACTGTGTGTGGATTTCTCTAATTTTTACTAAATTTCTTATTGGGAACTTATCCTATTAATCGGTGTGCCAGCAAGCAATCTGTCCAACTAAACCAGTGGACATGGTGATCGATTACTACATGAATGATTATGAGTTTGCCGAGCCACCACGTGTCACGAGCGTCCAAAACACCCATCCATTGCCAACATTTGCGGACTTTGGCGAGAATGTCTACTTCATCGCTGACCAGCGGGGCTATGAGTCCGTTGTGCATTACATCGCTGGTCAATATCTTGAGACTAATGGTGCTGGTGCCATTGTTGACCCGAGGCTCATACTGAACAAAGTAAGATAAACAGTTATTATGATATATATGACACTCCCTGTTAATACTTTTATGATGACATGTAACACTTATTTGAACTCTTGTGGTAATTGAATTGTATTTCCAGCGGAATTCTAGGAAATGTTTATGTTACATTTCCCCACTGGTCACATGTCAAGCATGCAGTCGCCCTGACTAGTTTTACACCCTTATTACATGTTGCCACGCATAGTTGACTCCAAGGATGTTACAATTCCTTGGGCAGACACAGCGGGGGCCTCCCTCGCTGTTTTCGGTTCAAAAAAAAATTCCTTGGGCAGACTATGTTCTTGTTGAAAATACTATAAAAGTGGTGTGGGTTCTCCAAAATTTACCAAAACCATTAAATCCACTTGAAATTTCTACTCAAATATTTTCTTTGAAAATTCAAAACCAATTGGTTTATTTAAATCTCATGTTGGAAGTGTGAAATTGAAATTTGAAGTCTCTATTTATTTGTTTCTAGGTAGTTGAATGTTTTAAATCCCCTAGTTGGAAACGACTAGAAGAGGATATAAGCAGCAAACTCACATATATAATGTGTCTGCAAGGATCCAATTCCAAACTGGGAGTCCCTGTTAGTTGCTCATGTACTTGTTAGTGAAGTACTGCCTCCGTTTTATAATGTACAAGGTTTTAGTATTTTCATAAGTAAAACTTCTCAAACATTGATCTTTTAGCCGGCTTGAATTCTGCTATTCCTTTTAAATTAACACTCTTGGACCTGTTAAAAATCATGTATTGGCCCTACAAAAGCACGTCCACTTTGGTGTACCTGGTCTTGTAGGCATCTAGTTATTGTATTGAGTTATTTTGGGTGTCATGACAACATTGAACGCCCATTATTCATAAGATTTTGCTCCGCCACCAAGTAAAAGAATATAAATCCCAAATTATTTCACAGAGATGAAGATAATATTTGCTCAATATTTCCATTGTTTCATGTGTCATCAATGTTTGTCAGGTAGTTCAAGAGATCAACTACTCACAGGATTGTGCCACGGTGAAGACAGAGGACGGCTTGCTGTATGTAATGGTCTCTGTCAGCTTGGGTGTCCTGCAGAGCAATCTTATAACCTTCAATCCACCGTTACCTGTTAGTTACTGGCTTCGTAGATCTCTCTCAAACTTTACACTACTTTTCATTCGATCGTTACTGAATTAATAACTTAATTTCTAAAAACTAAAACACAACTCTGTTGCTTTTGCTATGCATCTTAGGAATGGAAGACCTTTGCAATCTGCCAATTTGACATGGCAGTGTATACCAAGATCTTCTTAAAGTTTCCCAAGAGATTCTGGCCTACTGGGCCAGGCACAGAGTTCTTCCTCTATGCAAGCTGTAGGAGGGGATACTATCCCCTCTGGCAGGTAAAAGAATCGTCACAGTGATGACTCACTTCCCAAAACAATTATCCATCTCTAAATCATACTTATAAGTAACTATTTTATCCAACTTTTCATAGTGCTCATGTTGGGTAACCAATTTGGTTGAACATATATATGTATATATATTTCCATGAATAGTCGCATACATACATTGTTTCCAGGAATATACATGTAAAGTTCGTTTCGTGGTAAATTTCAGCATCTTGAGAACGAGTACCCAGAATCTTGCATCCTGCTTGTCACCGTCACTGACGATGAGTCCCGGCGCATCGAACAGCAGTCAGATGAGCAGACGAAAGAAGAAGCCATGGAGGTACTGAGGAAGATGTTCCCTGACAAGGATGTACCAACTGCTACCGACATCTTTGTTCCACGGTGGTGGTCCAACAAGTTCTTCGGGGGAAGCTTCTCCAACTGGCCAATTGGCCTCGACGGCTCTGAATATGATCAGATTAGGGTATGTATGTGCATGCAATCAGAGTCAGCCGGTGATTAGTTCCTCAGCACTTTCTATGTGTAACTAAAATTTTGATTTGTTGCATTATTCAACTTATAAGAAACCTGTTGGGAGGGTGTACTTCACCGGTGAGCACACCAGCCAACTCTACAATGGCTATGTTCACGGGGCATATCTTGCAGGTATATATTCAGGTTCTCACACGTGTTGTACCTATCTTGTACATAATAATTCACTGACGTTTTACATATGTGATATATCTTTTTTTACTTTTTATCCATATAGGCCAGGAATCTGCTGATATTCTGATTGGCGATGCCAATCATGGGCAAAAATGAAGACGTAGTGTGCCACGAAACCGCCGTGTGTGTACCAAAAACAAATTCAGGAGGTAATTAAATGCCATCCTCCGTTCATCATGAGTGTGTTACTGTGTTTATTGATTGTATGCTCATCCATGACGAAAAATATGAGGTTGAAAGGGAAAGACGTCCTTTCCAATGATTTTTTAATAATTCCGTGATATGATAGGTGTATCATATATAATCGTATATTTGTTTCATATTGCAGGTTCAGATGCCTCAAGGTTTCTCTCATTCTGTTCCCCACAGAAAAGCAAGTTCGTGGCTGCAGTTTCTCATCAAGCTAAGGAGTTGCATCCTCCTAGACTTATATTCACCAACTTATTTGAATATATCTTTTCATTCCACATTGTACCCTTTATTTCATAAAAAAACATTGTATCCTTTAAGTCTGTGCCATTTATATCTGGCCTACCAATTGAGCTGTATAAATATTTATATGTTCACTAAATAAACAGTATAAATATAAGCCTTTGAAACACCACTTTGCGATAGACCACCGAGGGTTGTTTCTAAAATTCGTGCATGTCCAATCAGCAGAGGTTTTTTTTGCTCCATCTGCATTCAAAGCTTGTTTCCTATCGAGCAATGATCAAAGGTTCACTACCGGAGAAGGCGCTATCGGTCACGGTTCGTAACCCTCATAGGTACCGGTTCTGGAACCGGTACCGCGACACCGTGACTAAAGGGGGCCTGCCTTTGGTACCGGGTCCAGAACCGGTACCAAAGGGAGCCTTTGGTACCGGTTGGTAACACCAACCGGTACCAAAGGACCCCCCCGCGTAGGCATTCGGAGGAGGGCCTTTGGTACCGGTTGGTGTTACCAACCGGTACCAAAGGCTGTTTTGGTTTTTTTAAATGTTTGATATTTGGGTTAGTTATATACAAATCTACGCGTCTACGTGTCTGCTCGTCATATGTCATATGTCGTACGTTGAGGGACAGATCGAGGATCAGAAGGCGATGGTAACACAAGACGCAAGGATTGAACAGTTCGGGCCGTCGAGATGACGTAATACCCTACGTCCTGTGTTGGGGGTGATTGTATTGCTGTGTATGAAGTTCCTGAAGGATCTCCGTAGTTGGGTTCTGTCCTAGGGTTGTATGATTGCTCGTAATGTCGTGTTCTGGAGGGGGGGTCTCAAGGCGCCTTATATAGTCCGGCTGCCTTGAGTTACAAGTCGGCTAGAGATCGTAACCTACCCGAAATACAAGGATTCGATCCTATAACGATTACAGATATCTTTCCCTATAATTCCGGCTAGTTTATCTTGATCTCCGAGCTTCTTGCGGGATACGCCGTCTTCTTCCTTGCCGCGCGCGCCGTCGCGCCCATCCGGTTCGCCCGACTGGTGGGCCTCCCGAGTGGTGGGCCACCCAGTCTGTCAAACCGATCCAGTTGCACTCGGATTGGGCCGCCCCTTGCTGGTTGGGCCAATCCGCCTGCTGGGCACCCCTGGGGGTCTACCCCCGACAAGCCCCCGAGTAGTACGTGGTTGAGAGACAAGTCGGTGAGGTCGTGCTGTCTGATGAGCGTCGAGCCTGCTGCAGTTGGAAGCGAAACCGCGTGATACTGGAGAGAAAAGAGCCGTTTCCCAACGGATGCGCCGCGAGGTGCGTCCGTTGGCCGTAGCCCCCCGAGCCTTGAAGCGATTCCGAAGGAATCGGTCCAAGGGTTAGTAGCCTTCTTCTGAGGTCGTCAGACAATCAACGGATGCGCCGCGAGGTGCGTCCGTTGGCCGTAGCCCCCGAGCCTTGAAGCGATTCCGTAGGAATCGGTCCAAGGGTTAGTCAAGGAGCATCTGGCTAGATCATCCGACGTTAATTTCGGCGCCCAGCCCCCGAGCGTGAGGGCCGGGTCGAGCTGTCCGAGGCACGCCGAATAGTCGCCCAGCGCCCAGCCCCCGAGCGTGAGGGCCGAGCACGCCGAGTGGTCGTCCCGGCGCCAGCCCCCGAGCGTGAGGGCCGAGCACGCCGAGTGGTCGTCCCGGCGCCAGCCCCCGAGCGTGAGGGCTGAGCACGCCGAGTGGTCGTCCCGGCGCCAGCCCCCGAGCGTGAGGGCCGAGCACGCCGAGTGGTCTCCCATACCCTGCAACAAAGTAGAAATTCGAGAGGAGAAGGCATTCGGCGATATAAATATTAATGAACTCCGCTTCCTGCTTTTAAGTCTTTTAATTTCCCCGGGGAGTTAGCCTGTTACGTTTATGCACCTGATCCCCGATAGCCGTAGTCCATAGCGCAGGGAGCTGGGCCGCGTGCACGCGTAGGAGCGTAGGCGTACGGAAGAGTCGAGGTTTCACGGATTAAGGCGTGTGCTCCCGAGTACTTTAGCGACTTGTTTTAAAGCTTGCGGAATTGACGAAGTTATTCAATTGATACTTATCTTGGCGAAGGTTCGAGTCCCGGAGGATTCCTTCTTTGTCAGATATGCCAAAGAGGAGGCAGGCGGAGAAGTGTCGCTTTTGATATACGGCGTCAAGAACAGTGTTCCCGTGATCGCACAGGATGCTCCCGTGGTCGAGTGGAGCCAAAGGAGATAAGGGTGACCTGTGTATTTCAAGCTGGAGGGAAGACGCGTGGCGCGGACTCCTCCGGTGACCAGGGGCTATAAATACCCGTCGGGGAGCCTGAGCTGCTACCCAAGAGCGAATAGATATAGGATCCTTGCAGTCAACATGCCGGAGGCTTATTGTTGGGTTCATCCACCGGGGAGAGTTCGTGGAGTCATCATGGTATGGTGCTAGAAGAGTGCTTGCGAAGAACCTGAGGCGTTGATCAGCGTCTGAGTGCTGTCCCATTCACCCCCGCATTCCCATGTGATGAGGGCCATGTGGGGTGAAATGCTTTGTAGAGCAGGGGATAGCCGAAGGCATTCGCTACCAACCCTCCACCGGTGCT
>CM014277.1:6363303-6409010 GCA_004135705.1 Alloteropsis semialata | reverse complement strand
AAGATCAAGGCACTCGACGACATGAAGTCTCCACGCAAACGCCACGAGGTCCAGAAGTTGGCAGGAATGATGGCATCCCTAAGTCGATTCGTGTCCAAGTCAGGCGAACGAGGTATGCCATTCTACAGATTGTTGCGTAAAACTGATCGTTTTGAGTGGTCGGCAGAAGCAGAAGAGGCGTTCCAGGCATTTAAACAGTACCTGCGGAAAATGCCCGTACTGGTCCCGCCAAAGCCACAGGAAGAGATGTTGTTATACGTAGCAGCTACACCGACTGTTGTCAGCACTGTTTTGGTGGTTGAAAGACCAACAGAAAAGTCTACAACACAACACCCCGTTTACTTCGTAAGCGAGGTGCTGCATGATGCCAAAACAAGGTACCCTCAGATTCAGAAATTACTGTATGCTGTGCTAATGACTTCCAGGAAACTCAAGCATTATTTTCTGAGCCACAAGATCAAGGTCGTGTCAACTTTCCCCCTAGGCAACATTTTACATAATCGAGATGCCGTGGGGAGGGTCGCGCAATGGTCTGTGGAGCTGGGGGCTTACGACGTTGAATTCATACCCAGGACTGCCATCAAATCGCAGGCTCTGGCAGATTTCATCGCAGAGTGGACTAACCCCGAACCTGAAGAGGCTGCCCAAAATCCCGAACACTGGACAATGTTCTATGACGGGGCATTTTGCAAAGCAGGCGCGGGGGCTGGGGTGGTCCTGATCTCGCCACATAATGACATCATCAGGTATGCTTTACAAATCAATTTTGTTGATCCAACTCCTACTAACAATGTTGCCGAGTACGAAGGACTGTTGACAGGTCTCCGCATAGCTGCATCTCTTGGTGTCAGAAGGCTGCTCGTGAAAGGGGATTCTGAGTTAGCTGCAAAGCAGGTCATGAAAGAGTACAGTGCGCGGAGCGAGGTCATGGCTAAGTACTTGGAGGCATATAGGCGGATGGAGAGCAAATTTGATGGGCTTGAAGTACAGCACGTGAAGAGGGAATTCAATGGCGACGCAGACAAGCTAGCAAAGGCAGCTGCAGAACGCACACAGCTCCCAGGTAACGTCTTGCTTGAAGTCCTTACTAAACCCTCTGTGTCGGTTTCACTACCGAACCTAAAAACTGAACCCGCCAAGGGATCAGTTTCTACAACCAACGAATCCGTCAAGGAGTCTATGTTGGTCGGTACGGCCCGAGCTGCCGCTCTAGTTGGAAACGAGGAGAACTGGATGGATCCAATCCGGGCGTACCTCACAAACCAAGCTATTCCGGACGATGATGCAACATTGGAGAAAATCCATCGTAAAGCCAAGAATTATCAATTGGTTGACGGGCGATTATACAAGCTAACCCGCAATGGAATGCTCCTCAAGTGCATCACACGGACCGAGGGCATTAGTTTGCTCCACGACATTCACGGAGGAATCTGTGGATCACATGCTTCTCCCCGATATCTAACAGGGAAAGCATTCCGACAGAGCTTCTACTGGCCTACAGCTCTTCAAGACGCAAGCGATTTAGTAAAAAAGTGTGAGGCATGTCAATTCTTCGCACGAAAACAGACTAAACCTGCGCAAGCTCTAAACACTATACCTTTGTCATGGCCCTTCGCCACTTGGGGTATAGACATCCTCGGGCCTTTTCCAAGGGCTGTCGGGGGGTACAGATTTCTGTTCGTCGGTATTGACACATTTACAAAATGGGTCGAAGCCGAGCCTGTTCAGAAAATCACTAAAGAGGCCGCTGTAAAATTCCTACGGAGTATTGTCGTACGATTCGGTGTCCCGAACAGGATAATCTCTGATAATGGAACACAGTTTAAAAGTAAAAAGTTTTATGATTTTTGCTACGACCACGGGATCAAGCATGATCGGTCATCGGTAAACCACCCTAAGACAAACGGGCAAGTAGAACGTGCCAATGGCATCGTGCTCCAGGGCATCAAGAAGAGGATTTTTAACAGATTGCAAGCTTACGACAAGCGCTGGATTCATGAAGTCCCGACAGTACTCTGGTCAATGAGGACCACTATGAATCGGGCAACAGGCGAAACACCTTTCTTCTTGGTGTATGGAGCAGAGGCGATTCTACCATCCGACATCCGGCTACAAGCCCCCCGTGTGGCAATGTTTTCAGAAACTGAAGAGCCTGATAGGCGTACTGATGAGCTAACCCTCCTGGAGGAGGCTCGCGACGCAGCTGCTTTTAGAGTAGCTCAATATCAGCAAAAATTGCGACAGTACTACGATGCTAATGTTCGGCAACGAAGCCTGTGCATTGGGGACATGGTGCTCAAACTGGATCAACGCACCAAGGACAAAAATAAATTGTCCTCTCCATGGCAAGGACCGTACATCGTAGTAGATATCGCCCGACCAGGAGCCTACAGGATCGCAGAGATAGATGGGGACGTACTGCCAAACACGTGGAATATGGATCAACTACGCAGGTTCTACGCTTAGACAACGAAAATCATGCACGGTTCTAGACCGACCATCAGGTTTGGCAGCTATAAACCATCGTCTGCGTCGCCTACAGCGCCAACAAAAAAAAAAGATAAGTTCTATATACTCTACTCACCCTCGCTTTTATGCTCGGGGGCTGGGTTTTCTATTTTCTATTTTGTTTCTACTCTTTGTTACCATACTGCATATACTAACAAAGAGCCGGGGACTACCATGCTGAAAATTTTCTTTCAGACCTATTCTATGCGTCCCGAGCTCTACGCTCGGGGACTCCCCATGTGATCGGGAAGTTTCTTGCAGTTCGTACTTCTAGACTCTTTTTCAGCATGCCAGCATGACTGTAAAAGAGCCCGGGGGCTACTACGGTACTACTACCATGCAAGAAAAGGGCTTTTTAATTCAAGAAAGCTAGGCAGACGCTAAAATTACCGAACACCATGACTACAAGGAATTACACAGTTCAGCAGGCCGCCCGAGTCTCAGCAACTAAACAATTCCGGAATAGCTTATGGTAACGGGATTTTTTGGCTATGACAAAGCTATCAGTTAAAAAGATCCATGAAAACACCGATCAGCTCCAAAGATTTACGCAAAAACATGCATGCATATGTTTAGCAAAACTAAATCATTTTCTAATCTGTTAAAGTCTTGTCCTATTACAGGAATTCAGCACAATGTTCAGGGTGATTCTTCCGAATCACGCAGATGGAGACCAAGTTTCTTGACAAAAGATTCAACCACAGGGTTAAGACTCTCAAACATTACCGCGGCATCTGACGCCGAACACTTGAAGCCTTCTGAGAGCACAGAAACGTCCAGGCTAGGGATATGGCTCTTCAGAGCTCCAACGGTGTGAGTGGCAGCAATGCAGGAACCTTCCATCAGCCTGGCTTCCAAGGACGAACTATGCCTTTCTGATGCTTCAAGGCGGGCAGTCAGATCAGCCAGTTTCCCTTCCAGATCCGAGTTCTTCTTCTCGAGCAATTCAATGCTCTTGGAGTCAGCTACAGGATCAAAGGCAGCATATGAACGAAAGTTCAAAAGTAAAGATTCAATAAGCGAAATGTAAGCTTTAATTACATACCCTCTTTCTCGGACTGGAGAACAGTCACCTGGGCTCCCAGTCTGATCACAGATGCTTCAGCAGCAGAGGCACGAGCGTCTAGCAAACGCCATTGCTCTTCAGCTGCCGAAAGCACGCTATAGATCGGGCCCAGGGGAGTCGGGACGGGTCCTGCAATCTCCGCAGTCTTCTCTGAGTCATCGGGTTGTGTTGTCGAATCCAGCTCGGGAGTTTTCTCCTCAACAGATGGCTTGACAGGAGGAGAGGCTGTGGGATCGGGTCGCCTGAATTCCCGAACAATCAACGTACAGTGAAAATAACATTTGAGAAAAATGATTCAAACATATTCAAAGATTGTCAAAGTTCTTACTTGGCCGTCGGAATGTTGAATTTAAACCTTTTGGCACCTGCAGTCAGCTTTGATAATGGCCTGGTCGGACGAGTTTCCTGTCGAGAAATCTCCCGATCATGTTTGGCTTTGGATATGCGGTCAAAGGCTGCGAATAAACGCCCGAATACGATCATGCTTGGTACCTGGGCGACAGGACGAGGCTGATTGTGACTGGGCTGCCGACTGGCTGACCCCGGCGATCCAGAGACTTCCGAATCTGGAACTATCCCCTCCACACTGCGAGAGCGTTTCCGAGTTCGGGGGATATTCGCCTGGGGGCTGCTCGGGATCTCCTTTTCCAAACCAGGTGATAGTTCGGGTGGATTGTTGATCGGGGCCCTGGTACCCTGATCAACAGGCTGCTCGCCCTCCTCTTCAACATTGATGGCACCGCTCTGGGGAGGGGCATCAACAATAGCTGGAGCCTGGTCGGGAGAAAAGAGAAATGTTATATCATAATTATACAGGAAAGAAGCTTTTTCTGAGAAACAGTTTACCACTGGAGGAGGGTTCTCGGCGCTATAAGGTTCTGGGACATCTTCCCAAACCGGGAGGCCAGTCCCGAACATCTTGTTCAAGCGTTCAAGCACTTCTGACTCTGGGATAACTGTTAGTTAAGAGTCATGAACTCAAATGACCGAACTAACTCAGAAAAACAGCTGAACAGAAAAATAAATGCTCACCGTCAGGTTTCATCCTGTTCGGATCATTGACGCCCGTGAATGTCCAGGCATATCGGTCATGAGTCATGAGCGGAATGAATCTCCATCTAATGAAGATTTCCGCCACATGAACTGCCGTCAGACCTGCGTTGCGGAGCTCCACAATCCGGTCAATGTGCTTTTTCATGTCAGAAGTGAGTCTTGGCACGGCCTTGACCTCATCCTTGAGATTCGGCATCAAGTACTTCCCTTTTGCCCGCGAGGCTTGGGGAAGGGTGATGTAAAACCAGTGACGTTCATATCCTTTCCAGCTATCTTTGACTGGAAAGGGAATGTAAATCTCCCGATTTCTCAAGGAGAAACTGATGGACCCGATCATCATCTGATTCTTATAGTATGAAGGGATGTAAAAATACCTCCACAGCAGCAGTGAGGGCTTAATTCCTAACCAGGCTTCGCATAAGAAGGCAAAGACGCTAAGCATTGTCACTGCGCCAGGCTTAAGATGCACGAGCTCTATTTGGTAATATTCACAGACGCTGTGGAGGAACTCAGACGGGAAAACCCCGAATCCACAATGAAAGAATTCCAAGAACACCACCATCTCGAGAGTGTCCGGGGTCGGAAACATCTGACCTTTGGCATGCTGCCGAGGGAAGAGTTCGGTGCTTGGGAGTAATCCAAGATCTTCTAGCTTCTGCAGGTTTTTCTCCGTCGTGGTTGATTTCTTCCAGTATTCATTCGCAGTAGGGATCGTGTTTCCACTGCGAAGTTCGCGTCCGGTCGCGGCGTTGCTCTGGTTCTCAGTGGACTCGGTGCCGGAAGATGACTGGTGCGGGGATGCCATGGCGGCTGGAGACTAGGCAAGGTTGGAGGAGCAGATGAACAGTGGTTGAGAATGGCGAGTGTTTTGTGGATGTGAACAAGGAAGTCGAAGTCCCAAATAGATCTCAAGCGGCCGCGCTTGGGGGCTTTATGGTTCTGCGAGGGAGCGCGAACCCCGAAAAACCTGCCCTTGAGCCGCGCGATCCGCAGTGACTGTTGGGTCAAAAAGATTCTTTCCTTTTTCTGCGGCATGCGTCGTTTCGAAAACTGTGCAGGTCAGATTCAATGCATTTAGAATTGTTGGCTTACAAGGGAAGCTATCAGTTTTAAATGACCGAACATTTAGTGTGAAGCGAGGAGATCTCCCGATCATGTTTAATTGGGATCAAATTTCCCGAACACACTAGAGATTATCGGTCTGTTCGGGAGAAAGAGTTTATTCGGGATGATTTGTTCTGGATGAATAATTTCCTAAACAGATTGACTTGGGCAAAATATCAGAGCATGAGAAATTCAAAATTACATCCATCAAGTGAAATTTCTTCATTAAATTCAAAAGAGGGAACATTTCACAGTGGATCGATAACTATTCTGAAATCAAAATGACTAAAGCACCCTGATCTTGGGTTGATGAATATCAACTGCTGATCAGGGCGATGGCGTAGTCTCCGGTGGATCTTCATCTATCGCGTTCTCTTCTTCAGAGTCGCTGACGAGATCCACGAGCGCTCCGTCCCCAGGAATCCCGATCAGGTCGCGGTTCAGGGAGACGAAGAGGCGCCGGGCGAGTTCCTCGTCGCCGCTGGTGTCCACCGGAGCAGAAGACGAAGATGCGCCTGCGTCCGCCGCCTCTGGTTTCGGCCGGACCCTTCTCCCTCCTTGCTTTGGCTCGTCGTCGGAGGAGAGGGAGATAGGGGACGCCGGGGCTGGAGAGGAAGGCGCAGGGCGTTTCCCGGCGGCAATGCTCGACGGAGCAGCCTCGGGAGACGGCGGAGCAGCCTCGGGAGACGGTGGCGCAACCACCGGAGTCTCCACCTCTGGTGGCTCTACCTCGACTCCTTCATTCCCATGCCAGGGGAGAGCCAGGAGCGGAGCCTGAGGAGGAGCGACGGGTGGTGTCGGCGCCGGCGGGTCCTCCGGCTTGTCAGGCGGTTGTTCGCCGGAGCTGCGAGGGGAGTTTCCAAAGAGGAGGCGAGGAAGCTTGAATCTACTACTAAGCCTTTTCTTTCCCATGGCGAGGGGAGGGGAAAGGTTTGGAATGGAAAGTTCAAGTACGGATCAATCCAGGAGATTTGATATTTAAAGACCCAGAGATGCAACGCTTCGTGCGGGATTCGAGGAGCCGGAGCAGAGCCGTACCGCGTGCACTGCTAAAGTTCCGGGAGACGTGCGGAGTGGGTTTTAAATGCATTGGGCAGCAGTTACATCACTCCTGGGGCGTTTCGTTTTCCAAGACGGAACAGTTCTTTTATATTATTATGGCTGATATTTTTCTTTGACCTTATCATTCAGATGCGGGTTTCCACATTCAAGAGTTCGGGAACTTTTCTGGCTCTCATGATTGACGAGATATTCTCATATCCAGAAATCGCCCGAAGAGCAAAAAGACCCGAAGACTATTGAACGATCAACCTTTTCTGAACAAGATAAGCTCGGGGGCTACTGTTGAGGCCATAATACCAGGGTACCCGACCACGAGGATTGCCGACTACCGACTCCAAGACGACCAAGACTCCGAACAAGACACGACAACCAGATCGCAGGAGGGAAGCCCGAAGACAGTTCGAGTCCTACTAGGTTTAGGTCTGTTTTGTCTTGTAAGGCACGTCTCCCTGGGTATAAATAGCGGGGTCCTGTGCGTAGAGGGTATCGAACATCCAAGTTTGTATTCCACAATCCACCCGAGGGTACTCGTTACGCATTGTAATCTGTACTCGACGAAATAATACAAGCAGCAACTGGACGTAGGGTTATTACTCGATCTCGAGGGCCCGAACCAGTATAAAAATCCCGTGTCTTTCTGTTCATCACCGTGATCAATCTTCGCACAAAGCGGGGTGTCTACCGGACAAATATCTGACGAGTACAACCTCGACAGATCTAATCTAAATTCATTCTTTAATATACATCTTTCCAAAGGCGATGGACAAACTGAATCTAGTGTCACTAACAATCGGATCGATTTCGAGACAGCGTCACTAGCAGGGCACCGATTAGCTTGTTTACTCTGATAGATCAATATACATCAAAGAACTTGTTTAAATCAGATCTATTTGTAACTTGCTTATTAAATCTAAATCAGCTATATAATCAATATGAACAGATCTATTATGAGACTTGAATAACAATAAAATAGAATAGATCCTCTCTGATAGATGTAAGCCGATAAGATGAAATTAACAAGAAACGGTAATGGGTGAGCGATCTAAATGAAGAAGGGCGATACGCCTCAATCTAAAGCCTAGAACAACTCGATAAATTGGTGAATTAACTAAACAAAGAAGGGCGATACGCCTCAATCTAAAGCCTAGATTAATTCGATAGGGTGTCGGACTTACAGACAAACCGGAGGTCAAGATGATGCAGCCCTGCTTGCTGAAGAACTCGACGAAAAAGAGTGTTGGCACGTGAGGCCGAAAGTTGTGTTTGATTGATTGGTTGTGTGAACATTTTTTACAATGGTACAGGGTTTATATTTATACCCTGGAAATCTAGCTAAAACTTGCCAGTTACGACAATATCTCTAATTTATTTAAAGTAGTCTAATCTTAAACTACCAAAACTGTTACAAATCTTGACGCGTATTCAGGCCCTGAAGAAGCTTCCAGACAAGCCTCCCCTCAGAAATCGTACATGCTCCTGCCTTCTCCTTCCCGTGTCCGATTGGGACTCTATTGGACGTACTCCGATCGGAATCGGAGGCTAACTCAGAATCGGATTCGGCCCCTGCTTAACTCCGCCACGCACAGTCCTAGCCGAGTCAAAATCTGGTGTCAACATATGCCCCCCAATTTTGAGATAAAATATCATTTTATTCCAAAATTCTCCCAAGCAATGATGACTCTGGCAGTGAACAGTATATGGAAACCCGCGTCCTTGCACTGTTACAATCCTCGATTCCCGTGCGGATTCGGCGCCGTGGCCTCGGGCGGTTCCTTCTCTCGTAAGCCCTATAAATGTAGAACCGAACCGTCGTCTTCCTCACCAGTTCGCATCTGCTATTACGCACTCACGCCCGCCATTGCCATCTCTGCAAGCTCCCGTCCAGCGGCTCTTTGATCTTCAGGCTTTGATCCTTCACCGCGAATCAGGTAAAGAACTCTCCCGCATATGATCCGCATCATGCATCTGGTTTTTACCGCATTTCCCACGGTGATCTTCTCCATCTGTTCATCCGCATCACTGTTCATTGCAGATCTATTCCATCAATGGCGGCTCCTCTTGATAAGGCTGATACCGACCAAGTTCCTGAGGTAAAAATCATCCAAAATCTCCATTTTAATTTCTGCATTTTTCCTCCAGAACTATTTATGAACCTCCACATCTGTCCTTATAATTTTATTTCCTTCAAATGTAGCATCTTAAGAACAATCTGGTCATTCCCATCTCCCATGTTGAAGCCGGGTGTTACCTTAGTCCAATGGGTGACCCCGATCCGACGAACCTGATAAACATGGAATCGGAGAGGATTCCATTCAAAGGATCGGACCTCCAAGTCTCCGATTGGGCAGGCTCGTTCCGACCATGACCCAGAATGGTCCCAGGATGGAGGAATTGGTTTCTTAGAATCCAAGCTTCTAAATCGGCCTTTTGGGATGAGAAGAACATAAGCCAATGCCTCACTTTATCTCTTGCTGACATGGCCAAAAATGAAAATCTACTGGCCTCCAACTCCCTCTTTTGGTCCGATGCCCTTAATGCTTACTTGTTTGGCCATGGTCCGATGTCATCGACTCTAATGGATGTACACATGTTGACCGGTCTCAACACCATTGAAAACTCCAACCCAAGAAAATTCACACGTGATTTGGAGCACAGATTAGTGCACGGGCTCTAAAAGTTGGAAGAAATACATTGCCGACCACTGCAAAACTGGCACAATCGGAGACAGAGAACATGACACTTTTCTAAACATGTGGCTAGAAAGATTTGTATTCTGCGGACCGACTCTCGGCGCCAAGGTCAACATGCAATCGATTGCAGAAGTTTTAGCTCACGACGGATCGGTTCCACTTGGACGTCTCCTCCTTGGTGCAGTTTACCATCTGCTTCAGCAAGCATCGGCAAAACTTTTGGAAGGCCAAGCAGTTGGACACATCGGAGGCCCTTGGTGGTTTATCCAGCTTTGGCTACACACCCAATTCCGATCTGCTCTTCAGCTCAACTTCAAGGATCATCAATTCCCAAATTATCACACAGAAGAAGAAGAGGCAACCTTTCGTTGGTGCACATCATTCGGAGAGGCAGAATCAGCGTGCTTTGGATCAAGGCTTGATGCAAAAAATATGGCCACTTATTTTGAAAGTTTTTATCATGGGATTGCATCAGAGCGCTTTAGCTATTTCGCTTATGCTGATCCCAATCGTGAATATGAACTGCCCTTGTTCAACATTCAAAATGAGCTTGCAACGATCATGCCGATCCTTATGTCTTTCATCACACCGGCTATCCTCGGCAGCAACATTGCTTATTGCCGTAAGACTTCATCTTATGAATTTTACAATCCATCGGCAGTGGCTCGTCAACTAGGATTCGGTCAACTTCCGATCGGCCTATATTTCTCCGATAAAATCAAGCACAGGGAATCGGTCTCAACGGACCTAGAGATGGACAGAATTTTATCACTTGCCCCTCAAGCCGATTTTGAAATATCGAAATGGCTGTGTACTAGCTTTTCATCCAGACTTTTCAGGAATTGGTGGAGAGAATTACGTCTTCACGTATTCAGACTTCCGGCCATCACTTATTGCACCCTCATAGACTCCGATTCTGAGGCCATGGAAAATCCTGTAAGTTTTTTTCTTTTTAAATTCCTTTTATTCATCTTTTACTCAAATAATCTCTCCATAATTTAAATTCCACCCTCTTAGCAGCCACTTGAAGAGAATGCGCCATCGGTAAGCAATAGTGGGAAACCGATTCAGTATGGCATCAGGACCCCATATCCAAGAATCGGCTCTTCTGTGCCATCCCTCAAGGAAATCATGGATGGCAAAGGCAACAGGAAGACTGCCTCCACTAAAGTAAGCGCACCAAAGAAATTGAAGAAAAGCCATGTGGTACAATTTCCTCATTCTTTCGATTCTTCTTTCCGATTCATTATCTAAGAAAATGATTATATGTATAGCCTCCCAGACAAATTCTCGGTCAATCAACTTCTAGAGTCGCCGAAGAAACTGCTCAGAAGGCTGCTGAGGGCGCAAGGATGCTTCTTGATGCAGTATCGGTAACGATCCGATCCTATTTTTCTCATTTTTAATATGAATCATCAATAATAATTACTCTTTTTCAGCAACTGCCCAAGCCTCAATCGGTTCCAACCCAGGACATCCAAACTGAATCAGCCCACCAGGTAATCTGAACCCAATCTACATTTTCAAACATATATTCTCAAACTGACCGATTCAATCTATAGACTGCCACTCCGCAACCAATCAAAGAATCAAGTACAATCGTTCAATCGGAAGCAACTCCTGAGCAACAAATCGGAGAACCGGCTACAAACATTCAATCGGAGACCATTCCCGAGCAACCAACGACAACAACTCCACTGACGCCTCCTCCGATTGAACCAGCCCATACTCCCCAAATAGAAGCCTCCAGCATAAACATTGCCTTGCCTCAAGTAATCCCTTATTACGTTCGAGAGGGCCAATTTAAACTGGTATCGATTCATCCCCTTGTGTCAATATTTATTATTTTAATAACACTTGTTCATCAACACTTTATTTCAGGCGCACGATTCTCCGGCCATGAGCTTCGCATCGTTCGATCTGGACGCCGCCATCGGAGAAGAAGAAATCAGCTCCGCGCAATCGTCTTCCACCATCTCCGATGAGATCAAGGCAAAGCTTCAGGAAATGCTGAACCATCTAAACAAGAGCATTGCTATCCTCGTAGAAGATGCGGAGCTGATTCACCAAATTTTCAAAGAATTGAAGGGTCGCCTGCCATCAGAGCTCGAAAATGCAATCATCCCCGCTGCCTTTATCGAGGGTCATCAACCCCAAGTCTTTGCTGCTCGTCATAGGATATCGGAGCGATTGGCTCAGCAAGACTTGACCAAGAAACGTGACGACGGCCGAGATGATTTGAAAGCTATGCAAGCTCAGATCAAAACCTTAGAAGCCAAACCAATGCAGCTAGAGAATCGGATGAAGCATCTCCAAGGCATTGAAGCTGAACTGCTCAAGCGGCTCGAAGAAGTCCGCAAAGAAATGTCAGAGACTCAAGACGAGCTCAACCAGATTCCAGCTTCCATCAAATCGGCATGGGAAAATTTGAACAAACGCCTGGAGGAGGTTCGCCAAATCCATAGAAGTATCAAGAATATCCCCGGCTCCGATGTGGAAGATCTGGAAGAGATCCAGAAAATAGATAACATCCGATTGGGCGCGATCGAAATGATCCGCAAATTCTTGTAATAATTAAACTTTTTAGCTGCACTGCTCCGATGACATTGATCATCGATGTACTCAGTTGGATCGGACGATGCTGATCGACGATGAACATTTAACTTTGTAAATATTTTTGCCCTTAAGGCGATACGTATCGTATCGGTTATCTTAGACGATATAGAATATCGGCTTTATGAATCTACCCAAATACTTGGACAATATTTTTTTCAAATATTTTACATTAAGCGCTTTTGAAAACTCTTCTCCTTCCAATGTTTCCAAAATATACGCATTTCCTGGAACGCATCGATTTACACGATAAGGACCCTCCCAATTAGGCGACCATTTCCAAACTTAGAACTTTTAGTCCCTATCGGCAAGATCAGTTTTCAAACCAATTCTCCTTCAATGAACTCTTTTGGCTTAACGTTTTTATCATAATACTTAGCAACACGTGCTTTATTATTTTCAATATTCCCCAAAGCTCGTAATCGGGTTTCAGCCAAATCGTCCAACTCAAAATTCATCAAACTTTTATATTCATCGGCAGTCAAGTTTCCCTGTTCCGATACCCGTCTCGATCCAATTTTGATCTCCCAAGGCAAAACAGCTTCATGTCCATAAACCAAATGATATGGGGATAATTTAGTAGATCCATGACACGCCATCCGATATGCCCATAACGATTCGGTCAACGTTAGATGCCATCGCCTTGGTTGTTCATCAATTTTTCGCTTGATGATTTTGATAATACTTTATTTGATGCCTCTGCTTGACCATTGGCTTGCGCATAATAAGGAGAAAAATTTAACAACTTAATACCCATACTGGCAGCAAAATCTTGAAATTCATTAGACATAAACATAGTTCCTTGATCGGTCATGATAGTTTGAGGAATACCAAACTGATATATAATATGCTCCTTAACGAATTCCACCATATTCTTGGAATCGGCAACCTTTAAAGGAATCGCCTCAACCCACTTAGTGAAATAATCTGTTGCCACCAATATAAATTTAAGACCCTTGCTCGATGATGGATAAATTTGTCCGATCAAATCAATTCCCCATCCTCGAAAAGGCCACGGCTTGATAATCGGATTCATGGCTGACGCAGGCGCTTTTTGCACATTTCCAAATTTCTGGCACTCTTGGCAACCTTTATAATATTCAAAACAATCTTCCAAAATCGTTGGCCAAAAACAACCTGTTTTTCGAATAACCCACTTCATCTTATAAGCCGATTGATGTGCACCACAAACTCCCTCATGCACTTCATCCATCATGTCTTTGGATTCCGATTTACTCAAACATCGGAGCAACACACCATCAATCGTCTTATAATATAATTGATCATCAAGCAACACATATTTAACAGCCATGAATCTTAATTTCCTAGAAACCTTTTGTGATGGATCTTTAAGATAATTTACAATCTCATACCTCCAATCTCCGATTTCTGGCTCAATTATCATGATCTCATGAAAACGCCGATAGCCAGAAGCAGCTTGCACCAAATTGTTAGCTTCCTGATTTTGAGTCTTGGGGATATGTTCAATATTTACCATCACAAATTCTTTCAATAATAATCGGCACTCTTCAAAATAACAAATCAGAACATCGTCTTTGCATTCATATTTACTGATTAACTGATAAATCACCAACTGGGAGTCTCCAAAAATCTCAACAGCTTCAGCTCCGATTTCTAACAATAATTTTAATCCTTTAAGCAACGCTTCATATTCAACCCGATTATTGGTGAAACTTGGATCCATCGGATAGCTGAACTCAAAATTTGCCCCCCGAGGCGAAACAATAATGATTCCGATGCCACATCCTTGACCACACGAAGACCCATCAAAGAATAATGTCCAAGGCATCGGCTCAACCATTTTAACCTCATCTCCGATGTGTTGAGTTACAAAATCAGCCATTACTTGTCCTTTTACTGCTTTAGCCGATTCATACTTCAAGTCAAACTCCGATAATGCCAATATCCACTTCCCGATTCTGCCTTTCAGCATCGGCATAGACAACATATATTTGACCACATCGGTTTTACAAACAATTGTGCATTCAGAAGATAATAAATAATGCCTCAATTTGGTGCATGAAAAATATAGGCATAAGCATAATTTTTCAACCGGTAAATATCTTGTTTCCGCATCGATCAACTTCCGACTCAAATAATAAACCACTCTTTCCTTTCCTTCAAACTCTTGTATAAGAACAGATCCGATTGACAACTCATCGGTCGACAAATATAATCGGAATGGTTTATCTCTCTGAGGTGGAATCAAAACTGGCGGTGTCATCATATATTGTTTTATTTCATCAAACGCCTTTTGTTGATCTTCTCCCCAGATGAATTCCTCATCGGCTTTTAATTTTAGCAGCGGGGAGAAAGGACGAATTCTTCCAGATAAATTTTAAATAAATCTTCTAACAAAATTAATCTTACCGATTAACGACTGGAGACTCGTCTTATCGGTAGGTGGCTTAGCATCTCTTATAGCTTTCATGCTTTTCTATCCGACTTCAATCCCTTTTTCATGAACCATGAAACCCAAAAACTGTCCGACCGATACTCCAAACGCACACTTGTTAGGATTCGTCTTCAAGCCATGCTTCCTTGTGCATTCAAGAGTTTCTTGCAAATCGGCCAGATGCTGCTTGTATCCATCGGACTTCACCACTACTTCATCAATATAAATTTCAACAATCCTGCCGCTCAACTTGTGAAATATATAATTCATTGCCCTTTGATATGTGGCGCCAGCGTTTTTTAAACCAAAAGTCATTACGACCCACTCATACAATCCAAGTGCACCAGGACATCGGAATGCAGCCTTAGGAATATCTTCTTCTGCCATAAAAATTTGATTATATCCTGCATTACCATCCATAAAACTAATCACGTTATGTCCTGAAGCTGCATCGACCAACATATCGGCAATCGGCATCGGATACCCATCCATCGGAGTCACCTTGTTAAGATTCCTGAAATCGACACAAACTCACAATTTCCAATTTTTCTTGAAAACAGGAACGATATTAGATATCCATTCAGCATATCGGCAAGGTTGAATAAACTTAGCTTCATATAACTGAGTTATTTTGGCTTTTATTTCTTTATCTAACTCAGGTTTAAATCATCTCGGCGCTTGTTTAAAAGGCCGATACCCTGGCTTGATCGGGAGCCAATGTTCAACAATAGATCGGCTTAAACCTGGCATCTCATAATATTCCCAAGCAAAACAATCATGATAATCTTTTAATAACTTTATTAATTCTTGTTTAAACTCAGGATCCAACTTTGTACTTACATATGTCAGCCGAGGTCTATCTCCTAAACCTATATCTATTTCCTCTAGCTCATCGGCCGACATAAACCCTTGACCAAGTTTACCCTCATCTTCAATGAAATCATCCATTAATACAAACTCTCGAAGCCGACTGCTTGGATCGGCTTTAACCCGTCATCGGACACTTGGATAAAATCACCTTCCCAAACCTTGCCCGATAAGCACTCAATTCCTTCAAACTCCCAAACAATCAAATCGGCGGTAGCGACGCTGACCGATTCATCGGCTTGGACAGTCTCAATGTGATCTCCATGCCATTGGATGAGACATTGATGCATGGTAGATGGCACACAACAATTAGCATGAATCCAATCTCGTCCCAGGAGCAAACTGTAAGACCCTTTACTGTCGATGACGAAGAATGTAGTAGGCAAAGTCTTGTTCCCGATCGTCAGTTCAACATTTAATGCCCCCCGAGCCGGCGATGGATTTCCGCCAAAGTCCTTGAGCATCATATCGGTCTTGATCAAATCATCAGGCCCTTTACCAAGCTTCCAATATGTAGTATAAGGCATTAAATTTACAGCAGCTCCCCCATCAACAAGCATCTTGGTCATCGGCTTGCCATCAACGTACCCTTTAACATATAAAGGCCTTAAATGCCGATACTTTTCATCAACTGGTTTTTTGACACAGCTTGTTGAGGTTGCAGAATTAACTGTGCCATAGCCTCTTCAATATCATCGGCTTCATCATTGGCGCCTCATTGTACTCAACAGGCAGTACAAAAACCATGTTCACCGATGCCGATGGCCCATCATCATCACGCTTGGGCTTAGCTCTCCAAACCTTGGAATTATCATCTCCTTGGCGCTTCTCCTTGAGCAGTTCCTTGAATTGGAGACGCTGAACCCTTCTTTTCTGTGTCTTGGTCAAACCTTCAGGACACCATTGTGGATTGACTCCTGGACGCAGGTTCGATTTGACCTCCTCCTCCGATTCCTGCGCATCTTCTAGTTCTTGAACAATTTCCTTTTTCCTGTAAACCAGACGATCATACACAGAAAGACGGTCTCCTTTATATTTTTGGCGATCATTATACCTTCGGCGATCATCGTCCCATCGGTCATAGCACCGATTTTTATACTCATGCCGATTATGGTATTCACACCAATCTTCACGCTCTGGTTGATAAGCTACCTCATCATGCCAGCTGCATCGGCGCCCAAAATCCAATCGGTCATGAACAGAATGTCGCTGCCTTTTTGAATCTCTGTAACTTTCATACTGATCGCTGCACTCTGGACAATCGTAGATCGATGGAAGCCTTAACCTTTCATTCCAGCAGAACCTAAAGAACGGACATCCCCAATGGTCTTCATTATCAAACCTTCTCTGTCGGAGGACTCCGATCACTTTCCTGCTGGCGCATATACTTGTCAATGAGCTGTCCCGATGTAACTTTAGGCTTCTCCCTGCGTCGGTGATCTCCCCGATATTGCTGATGATTCCGATTTTGTACGTCATCGGCCGTTACTTGGCAATCTGGATCAACAGCTCCCGATTTCTTCACATTTTCCGATGTGAGGACCTTAGCTTTCAACTTCCTGTCGGGCGCTTCGATTTCCACCATATTTTGAGGGAATGGGTGTCCATCGAGCTTCATTGGCTTCTTCACAGTTTCAACTTTGATAATCCCTTTTTCAATTGCCGATTGAATCTCATTGTGGAACACTTTGCAATCGTTGGTATGATGAGAAACTGAATTGTGCCACTTGCAACATTTCTTTTTCTTTAATTCTTTGGCAGAAGGAATTGTATGATTTGGGGAAAGCCTAATTTGTTTTTCTGCTAACAATAAATCAAATATTTTATCGGCCTTAGTAATATCGAAACTGTACCTCTCTGGCTCGACCTTCACCCACGGACAGGCGACATAATTTTTGTTCTTTGTCCATTCAGCCAAATCGATCTCAGCTTCATCTCGATCGGAGTCATACTCAATATTAGCAATCTTTCTCTGAAACTTCTCTCTTTGATAATCATTATCGCGTCCCTCATGTTGAGAGAGCTTTTGAATCATGTGCCCCAAGCCTTCAAAATCTTGACTTGTATATCGGTCCTTGACCTGAGGCAATAACCCTTGAAAAGCCAAATCAACCAGTTGCCCCTCCGATAAATTTAATGAGTAGCATCGGCTGCGAACATCTCTGAATCTTTGGACAAACTCACTAATCGATTCCCCGTTCCTCTGTCGGAGCGCAGTCAAATCGGACAGTCTGGTCTCTTGTACTCCCATGAAGAAATAGGCATGAAATTGCTTTTCTAAATCGGCCCAATTACTGATGGAATTTGGTGGCAATGAAGAAAACCACGAAAAGGCCGATCCAGAAAGTGACATGGGAAACAGCTTAACTTTCAACGGATCAATTGATGCTACTTCACCACATTGAATCGTGTAGCGACTAATATGTTCAATGGTGGTAACATCTCCTTGTCTAGAAAATTTGTAGAAATCCAGAATCCTGAATCGGGCTGGCATAGGCAGTGTATCAAACTAGTCCAGATACGGCTTCCGATACAGATATGATTGTCCCTTAGGCTTTAAACCAAACTGATTTTTCATGACATCAGCAATCTTATCTGTCCAATCCTCCTGAGTGTAATTTCCCTGACTGATCGGAGCACGAGTCATTATAACTGGTGTCTCAGTAGGTCCGATTGATGGCTCCCGATTGTCAGCTCCCTTGTTCTTTGGTGGATCTTCGGTGTTGAAGTAAGCAGGGTAAACCATCTTGCCTTCAACTACAGGAATTCGGCTGCCAAACTGATCAATATGTTGAGTCCCGCCATAACTCTTGTCTTCCGATTCCTCTTCCTATTCCTTTTCTTCACCTCCCTCCACCACCTTGGCTTTTGCCTTCTTTGCCTTGGGAGTTTCATAGCACTTAGGATGTGTCTATGGTGATGTGGATGAATTGATCTGCACCATCTTCTTCTTGAGGTCTTTAATTGCTGAGGAAGCACCAGTATCAAAATAAGCAGGCCCCTTCTGGACATCCTTCAGTATAGCTCCATCCAGCAACTTGGCGATCAATCCTACCACCGTGTTAACCAATATCCTAGATTGGTTAATCAAAGCATGACTCACACCAACATCTATATATTCTTGGAAGAATTTTCTTTCCTCGGCTGTGATTCGATCAAACGCTTCCTGGCGAACAGGAAACTGATTTTTCTTGATCACCGCATTGCGAGTTTTGCTGAATGAGTCGAGGCACAAATTTTTGAATTCTTCAAGTTGTGCTTCTATGAGTTTCTTCTGCTCATCGCTAAGATCCTCCATTGTGATAGCAGGGATCTCAAGGGGTGCCATCGCAAAAGCTTTCTTGTCCCACTGGGCGTGCCAAAATGTGTTGACGTCCAAAAAGTCAGGCGTTGACTCTCAGAAATAAACACTGTAGCCTGGAAGATTTGCTTCACTTCAGTGCAGGTCCAAAATCTTGTGGTTCGTGGCGTGCCAGTCAATTTGACCTGAAATTGACAAGGTAGAGTTTAATCAGTAAGCAACAAGGAACTCATCGGCCAAGACCCCGATTCGTTCCAAAACTCGGATCAGCATAAAGGGAACTCCGATTTTGATAACATGAACCTTCGACCTTGAGTCCGATTCGTGAAAATATACTATGTATTGAAATAGACCATCGGCTATGAAAACCGAATCGGAGATTGATCTAATCTAAATTCATTCTTTAATATACAGCTTTCCAAAGGCGATGGACAAACTGAATCTAGTGTCACTAACAATCGGATCGATTTTGAGACAGCATCGTTAGCAGGGCACCGATTAGCTTGCTTACTCCGATAGATCAATATACATCAAAGAACTTGTTTAAATTAGATCTATTTGTAACTTGCTTATTAAATCTAAATCAGCTATATAATCAATATGAACAGATCTATTATGAGACTTGAATAACAATAAAATAGAATAGATCCTCTCTGATAGATGTAAGCCGATAAGATGAAATGAACAAGAAATGGTAAAGGGTGAGCGATCTAAATGAAGAAGGGCGATACGCCTCAATCTAAAGCCTAGATTAATTTGATAGGGTGTGGACTTACAGACAAACCGGAGGTCAAGATGATGCAGCCCTGCTTGCTGAAGAACTCGACGAAAAAGGGTGTTGGCACGTGAGGCCGAAAGTTGTGTTTGATTGATTGGTTGTGTGAACATTTTTTTTACAATGGTGCAGGGTTTATATTTATACCTTGGAAATCTAGCTAAAACTTGTCAGTTACGACAATACCTCTAATTTATTTAAAGTAGTCTAATCTTAAACTACCAAAACTGTTACAAATCTTGACGCGCAATCAGGCCCTGAAGAAGCTACCAGACACGCCTCCCCTCAGAAATCGTACGTGCTCTGGTCTTCTCCTTCCCGTGTCCGATTGGGACTCTATCGGACGTACTCCGATCGGAATCTTAGGCTAACTCAGAATCAGATTCGGCCCCTGCTTAACTCCGCCACGCACAGCCCTAGCCGAGTCAAAATCTGGTGTCAACAACTTCCGACTCAAATAATAAACTACTCTTTCTTTTCCTTCAAATTCTTGTATTAGAACAGACCCGATAGACAATTCATCGGTCGATAAATATAATCAGAATGGCTTATCTTTCTGAGGTGGAATCAAAACTGGCGGTGTCGTCATATATTGCTTTATTTCATCAAATGCCTTTTGTTGATCTTCTCCCCATACGAATTCCTCATCGGCTTTCAATTTCAGCAACAGAGAAAAGGGACGAATTCTTCCAGATAAATTTGAAATAAATCTTCTAACAAAATTAATCTTACCGATTAACGACTGAAGACTTGTCTTATCAGTTGGCGGCTTAGCATCTCTTATAGCCTTCATACTTTTCTGTCCGACTTCAATCCCTTTTTCATGAACCATGAAACCCAAAAACTGTCCGGCCGATACTCCAAATGCACACTTATTAGGATTCATCTTCAAACCATGCTTTCTTGTGCATTCAAGAGTTTCCCCCAAATCGGCCAGATGCTGTTTGTATCCATCGGACTTCACCACCACACCATCAATGTATATTTCCACAATCCTGCTGATCAACTTGTGAAATATATAATTCATAGCCCTCGGATACGTGGCACCAGCATTTTTCAAACCAAAGGTCATTACAACCCATTCGTTAATCCCAGTGCACCAGGACATCGAAATGTAGTCTTAGGAATATCTTCTTCTGCCATAAAAATCTAATTATATCCTGCATTTCCATCCATAAAACTAATCATCTTGTGTCCTAAGGCTGCGTCGACCAACATATTGGCAATCAGCATCGGATACCCATTCATCAGAGTTGCCTTGTTAAGATTCCTGAAATCTACACAAACTCGCAATTTCCCATTTTTCTTGAAAATAGGAACGATATTAGATATCCATTCAGCATATCGGCAAGGTTGAATAAACTTAGCTTCATATAACCGAGTTATTTTGGCTTTTATTTCTTTATCTAATTTAGGTTTAAATCGTCTCGGCGCTTGTTTAAAAGGCTGATACCCTGGTTTGATCAGGAGCCGATGTTCAACAATAGATCGGCTTAAACCTGGCATCTCGTAGTATTCCCAAGCAAAACAATCACGATACTCTTTTAATAACTTTATTAATTCTTGTTTAAACTCAGGATCCAACTTTGCACTTACATATGTCAGCCGAGGTCTACCTCCTAAACCTATATCTATTTCTTCTAACTCATCAGCCGACATAAACCCTTGACCAAGTTTACCCTCATCTTCAATGAAATCATCCATTAATACAAACTCTCGGAGCCGATTGCTTGGATCGGCTTTAAACCATCATCGGACACTTGAATGAAGTCATCTTCTCAAATTTTGCCCGACAAGCACTCTATTCCTTCAAACTCCCAAACCGTCAAATCGACGGTGGCAACGCTGACCGATTCGTCGACTTGGACAGTCTCAATGTGATCCCCATGCCATTGGATGAGACATTGATGCATGGTAGATGGCACACAGCAATTAGCATGAATCCAATCACGTCCCAAGAGCAAACTGTAAGACCCTTTACTGTCGATGACGAAGAATGTAGTAGGCAATGTCTTGTTCCCAATCGTCAATTCAACATTTCAATGCCCCCCGAGCCGGTGATGGATTCCCGCCAGAGTCCTTGAGCATCATATCGGTCTTGATCAAATCATCAGGGCCTTTGCCAAGCTTCCGATACGTGGTATATGGCATCAAATTTACTGTAGCTCCTCCATCAACAAGCATTTTGGTCATCGGCTTGCCATCAACATATTCTTTGACATATAAAGGCCTCAAATGCCGATACTTCTCATCTACTGGTTTCTCAAACACAGCCTGTTGGGGTTGCAGAATCAACTGTGCCATAGCTTCCTCAAGCTCATCGGCCTCATCATCGGTTGAACTAACATTATACTCAGCAGGCAGCACAAAAACCATGTTCACCGATGCCGATGGCCCTTCATCATCATCATCACATTTGGGTTTAGCACTCCAAATCTTGGAATTTTCATCTCCTTGGGGCTTCTCCTTGAGCAGTTCCTTGAATCGGAGATGCTGAACCCTCCTCTTTTGTGTCTTGGTCAAACCTTCGGGACACCATTGTGGATTGACTCCTGGACGCAGGTCCGATTTGACCTCCAAGTTTTCCTCCGATTCTTGTGCATCTAATGGTTCGCTAGTCTCTTTTTTCCTGTATACCAGATGATCATACACAGAAAGACGGTCTCCTTTATATTTTTGGCGATCATTATACCTTCGGCGATCATCGTCCCATCGGTCATAGCACCGATTCTCATACTCACGCAGATCATGGTATTCACACCAATCTTCACTCTCTTGTTGATAAGCTACCTCATCATGCCAGCTGCATCGGCGCCCAAAATCCAATCGGTCATGTACAGATTGACGTTGCCTTTTTGAATCTCTATAATCCTCATACTGGTTACTGCATTGTGAATCATAAATTGATGGGAGCCTTAACCTTTCATTCCAACAGAACCTGAAGATCGGACATCCCCAATGATCTTCATTATCAAATCTCCTCGTCAAAGGACTCCGATCCTTCCCCTACTGGCGCATGTACTTGTCAATGAGCTATCCCGATGTAACCCTGGGCTTCTCCCTGCGCTGACGATCTTCTCGATAATCCCAGTAGTTCCGATTTTGCACATCATCGGCCGATACCTAGCAATCTGGATCGATAGCCCCCGATTTCTTCGCATGCTCCGATGTGAGAACCTTAGCTTTCAGTTTCCTATCAGGTGCTTCGATTTCAACAATGTTCTGGGGAAACGGGTGTCCATCAAGCTTCATTGGCTTTTTGCCAGTTTCAACTTTAATGATTCCCTTCTCAATCGTCGATTGAATCTCATTGCGAACACTTTGCAATCATTGGTATGATGAGACACTGAATTATGCCACTTGCAATATTTCTTTTTCTTTAACTCTTCGGCAGAAGGAATTGTATGATTTGGGGAAAGCCTGATTTGTTTTTCTGCTAACAATAAATCAAATCTTTTATCGGCTTTAGTAATATCAAAACTGTACCTCTTTGGCTCGACCTTTACCCACAGACAGGCGACAGAATTCTTGTTCTTGGTCCATTCAGCTGAATCGATCTCAGCTTCATCCCCATCGGAGTCATACTTGATATTAGCAATTTTCCTCTGAAACTTCTCTCTCCGATAATCATTGCCACGTCCTTCATGCTGTGAGAGCTTTTGAATTATGTGCCCTAAGCCTTCAAAATCTTGACTTGCATATCAGTCTCTGACCTGAGGCAATAATCCTTGGAAAGCCAAATCGACCAATTGTTCCTCCGATAAATTCAATGAATGGCATCGGCTGCGAACATCCTTCAACCTTTGAACAAATTCGCTAACCGATTCCCCATTTCTCTATCGCAGTGCTGTCAAATCGGACAATCTGGTCTCTTGTACTCCCGTGAAGAAATAAGCATGAAATTGTTTTTCAGATCGGCCCAATTACTGATAGAGTTTGGTGGTAACGATGAAAACCAGGAAAAGGCCGAACCAGAAAGTGACATAGGGAATAACTTGACTTTTAATGGATCAATTGATGCTACTTCACCACACTGAATTGTGTAACGACTGATATGCTCAATGGTGGTAACATCTCCTTGTCCAGAAAACTTGTAAAAATCTAGAATCCTGAATCGGGCTAGCATAGGCAATGTATCGAACCAGTCTGGATACGGCTTCCGATACAGATAAGACTGTCCCTTAGGCTTCAGACCAAACTGATTCTTCATGACATCAGCAATCTTATCTGTCCAATCTTCCTGAGTGTAATTTCCCTGACTAATCGGAGCACGAGTCATTATAACTGGTGTGTCAGTAGGTCCAATCGACGGCTCCTGATAGTCAGCTCCCTTGTTCCTTGGTGGATTCTCGGTGTTGAAGTAAACAGGGTACACCATCTTGCCATCGACTACAGGAATCCGGCTGCCAAACTGATCAATATGTTGAGTTCCGCCATAATTCTTGTCTTCTGTTTCTTCTTCCTGTTCCTCTTCTTCACCTCCTTCCACTGCCTTGGCTTTTGCCTTCTTTGCCTTGGGAGTTTCGTAGCACTCAGGATGTGATTCTGGTGATGTAGACGAATTGATCTGCACTATCTTCTTCTTGAGTTCTTTAATTGCCGAAGAAGTGTTAGTGTCAAAGTAAGTAGGTCCCTTCTGGACATCGTTCAGTATAGCTCCATCCAGCAACTTGGCAATTAATCCCACCACCGTGTTAACCAATATTACAGATTGGTTAATCAAAGCATGACTCACCCCAGCATCCACATAATCCTGAAAGAATTTTCTTTCCTCGGTCGTGATCCGATAGAACGCTTCTTGGAGAACAGGAAACTGATTCTTCTTGATCACAGCATTGCGAGTTTTGCTGAATGAGTCGAGACACAGGTTCTTGAATTCTTCAAGTTGTGCTTCCACGAGTTTCTTCTGCTCATCGCTGAGATCTTCCATCGTGACAGCAGGAATCTCAGGAGGTGCCATCGCAGAAGCTTTCTTGTCCCACCGAGTGTGCCAAAATGTGTTGACGTCCAAAAAGTCAGGCGTTGACCCTCGAAAAGTAAGACTGTGGCCTGAAAGATTTGCTTGACTTTAGTGCAGGTCCAAAATCTTGAGGTTCGGGGGGTGCCAGTCAATTTGACCTGAAATTGACAAGGTAGAGCTTAATCAGTAAACAACAAGGAACTCATCGGCCAAAGCCCTGATTTGTTCCGGAAATCGGATCAGCGCAAAGGGAAGTCCGATTCGAGAGTATGAACCATCGGCCGTGAGTCCGATTCGTGAAGATATAACATGTATTAAAATAAAACCATCAGCTATGGAAACCGAATCGGAGATAGATCTAATTTAAACTCGTCCTTTAATGTACATCTTTCCAAAGGCGATAAACAAACTGAACCGCATGTCACTAACAATCGGATCGATTTCGAGACAGCATTGCTAGCAGGGCACCGATTAACTTGCCTATTCCGATAGATCCATATAAATTAAGGAACTCGTTTAAATCATATCTATTTGTAGCTTGCTAATTAAATCTAAAGCAGCTATATAAACAATAAGAACAGATCTATTATGAAACTTGAATTATGATAAAGCGGAATAGATCTTTCAAACAGATGTAAGCCGATAGGATAAAATCAACAAGATACGGTAAGGGGTGAGCGATCTAAACGAAGAAGGGCGATACGTCTCAATCTAAAGCCTAGAACAACTCGGTAAATTGGTGAATTAACTAAATGAAGAAGGGTGATACGCCTCAATCTAAAGTCTAGATTAATTCGATAGGGTGTCGTACTTACAGACAAACTGGAGATCAAGATGATGCAGCCCTGCTTGCTGAAGAACTCGACGAAAAGGGTTGTTGGCACGTAAGGCCGAAAGTTGTGTTTGATTGATTGGTTGTGTGAACATTTTTTCACAATGGCGCAGGGTTTATATTTATACCCTGGAAATCTAGCTAATCCTTGTCGGCTACGACAATATCTCTAATTTATTTAAAGCAAACTAATCTTAATCTACCAAAACTATTACAATCATGATGCACAACCAAGCCCTGAAGAAGCTTCCAGACGCGTCTCCCCTCCAAAAGTCGTACGTGCTCCGGCCTCCTCCTTCCCGTGTCCGATCGGGACTCTATCGGATGTACTCCAATTGGAATCAGAGATCTGACCCAGAATCGGACTCGGCCTCAGCCACAACTCTGTCATGCATAATCCTAGCCGAGTCAAAATCTGGTGTCAACACTAGCGCACCAGGGTCTTGGCCGCTAGTGAGCCCACCCATCTCCGCCCCTCACTCAAGGGACACCTCGGAGCGGCCGTCGAACCCTTCCTGGGCCGGCCTTCGAACTCCTCCACAGTTTTGGGCTTTTGTCGGGGCGCCCTTGCCCTAAGATACGTACCGTTTGGGCCCATGGGGCCATGCGAAGATGGAGCGTCGAGGAAGTCACGGGCGTCGTACGAGTCGTGGGAGAGAGAGAGAGAGAATTGTGGCACGAGAAATGAGGAGGTGGAAGGAAGAGGCGTGTGTGGAGGAGGTGCGGTGCGCTTCCCGAGCACGTCTTGGCCCCTTCTTTTTAAAGGAGGGGAGACCGGTTTCTTCTTTCTCCCCTTACCTTTCTCTTACCCGTGCCGCTTCGCATCCAATCTCCACGCACCGCCACCCGACCCCTTCTCTTGTTCTTGTCTCCTCCGACTTCACCATTCTTCTCCTTCTCCGCCGAGCTCCACTCCTACAATGGGGGGCTGGGTGAAGTCAACGGTTGTGGAGGCTCACCTGCAGCGGTTGGTGGAGCGCGGGCTTTTGTGCCCGAGGACGGAGGCGATGGAGTGGCTCGTGCCCGGCGGCGAGGGCCGCCTGTGGCCGCCGCCTGGCTATGTTGTCTCCTTCATCCCCTTCCATGAGTGGGGTGTGGGGGTTCCTCCTCATCCTTTCCTCCGCGGCATTCTCCACCATTACGGGATTGAGCTGCAGCACCTCAATCCCAACGGGGTCCAGCACCTCGCGAGTTTCGTCGCCATGTGTGAGCAGTTCCTCGGCATCGAGCCTCACTTTGCCTTGTGGAAGTGGTTCTTCGCCGTCGACCTCATCAAGAAGAAGGACAGTGGATCAGTCTCGATCGGACTGGTCACTGGGTTATCTCCAACTTCCGCTCGCCTCTTCCAACAAGGGGTGGCACTCCCAGTGGTTCTACCTGAGAGCAACCCCGTCGCCCCCTTCCCGGCCTTCATCGGGCACGCCATCTCCGGGCGCCCGTCCGTGTGGTTCTGGGGTCCAACGATGGCGGAGAAGAAGATGCTCGAGGATCTGTGGAAGGCGATTGATCGGCTTCGGACTTGGAGAGTGACAGGCGCGGGGGTAGTTGCGGCATACCACGCGTGCCGAATCCTCCCGCTCATGGCGCGCCGGCAGCCGATCATCGATCTGACGCCTCAGGTCAATTGGGCCAGGTCAGTAATGGCCCGCGAGGCATTATCCGCCGACGAGATCCATCGAAGGCTCCACGAAGTCATGCATGAGGAGACGGACTATCCGATCGTGAGACATCCCCCGATGATCCCCGAGAATGGCTCCATCATTGTGGTGAGGATTCTCGCTTTTCCTCTTCTGTTGTTCCTCATTTTGCCACGGGGCGACCGGCGTTGATAGTCTTCCCTGCTTTGGGTCTGCAGGGATCCTCAACTACACGAGCTCAAGCCCGTCTTTGCCGGAGGACGCGTCGCCAAGGGCACGGAACCATGAGCACGCCGAAGCGCAGAAGAAGAAAAAGAACGCCGTCGAGGAGAGGAAGAAGAAGAGGCTGGCCGCCAAGGAGCGGAGACGGAATGAGTACCGTCAGCGCTGCAGCATCGCGTAGCTAGAAGGGCGGTGGGACCCGAGTCAGGGTCTGTTCGTCAATGAGGAGGCCAGCGAAGGTGACTCTGACTTGTCCGGGTTCTCTGAGTCGGGGGCCGAGAGCGACGGCTATGAATCTCCCATTGATTGGGATGAGGCGGAACGCGAGGACGCCCCCACGGATCAGCCCCCGGCGCCGACCCCTCCCACGAATCAGCACCGAGCATCGACCCCCTCCCTTGGTTTGTCCGCCTCGGGAGTCTGTCGGAGGGCATCCGTCCCCGAGGGTTTCGGCTAGGTCTAGCCGATCCTCGCCGACCCCCGTAGCCGACATGGGCAAGTGTCCTCGGCCCGAGGCGTCGGACTCGGCGGAGGAACCGCCTCAGAAGAAATCGGGCTCCGTGCTCCCTGTGTCGTCCAGGTGCGTCATCCGTGCTCCTTGATTCTGTCTGTTTTCGGCCATTTCCTAAAAACTGTTCTTGATACAGAGTGGGGAGCCGGATCATCCCCCTTGAGCTGGCGCCCAAGAAGGCGATCGCGTGGCAGCTGGCGCCCAAGTGCAGGCCATACTCGAGACCATGAGTCCGAGCAGTCAGCCAGGTGATACACCCGTTGTCGGGGCCACTCCCCTGACTTCACCAACCCTCGTGGCCACGACTGGGCCTCAGCCCGCAAGTACCTGGGACCCAACCGAGCTCGGTCAGGTGATCCCGAGCGCCGAGACTCCGAGCTAGCCATTGGCGGATCACGAGCGATCCACCCTAGGCTCTCGGGCCGCGGACGGCCAGACGCCCTCCGCGTCGCAGGAGGGGGATGCTGACCCGTACATCGAGCACCCGAGCGGTTCAGAGGAATTCCACACAAGTTGTCCAGCCACCGGACTCGCAGCCGGGGCAGGTCGCGGATGAGGTCATGGACCCTCTGCCCACCTTGAGGGCCGCACCGAAGATCGGGCTGGTGCCCCTGGGGAGGACGGACGAAGCCCTGGAGCCCGGCCTGGTCCGGATCCCTTCCCAAGAGGTGGAAATCACCGAGGGGGGCAGGAGGCAATGCAGCTGGGGAGGAACCCTTTTTCGTTTGGGGGTCCCCAGCTCAGGTGGGTTGACTGGTAGACTAACTCCACCGTCTTTGCCCTGGACGACACCGCCGAGGAGGAGGACAACCAGCGGATCGAGGATGGGATCGACTCAGTAGTCGGGGCCCTGAACGCTGCACTGAGCACTGTCCACAACGTGATCATCCCGGTCGGGCAGGTAAGGTTTTTCTCTTGACTGGATTCCGATTCTCCTTCTCGAAGGGGGTAATATCTGATATTGTTCGGTCTTCTTGCAGTCGCTGATGGACCGCAGCCGTGACAAGTCCCTCTTCCTTCACTGTGAGAAGGATGTTTGGGACCGGTCAGCTACCGCTAGGGAGGACCGCGAGGCGCTGGTAGCACAGTTGGCTGCCGCTCGTGGGGACGTCAAGTCTGCCCGCGCGTAGGCCCAGGAGGCGTCCGAGGCAAAACTGGCCGACGCTCGTTGGGAGGCCGATGACGTGCGTGCACAGGCTCAGGAGGAGCGTGAGCACGCCGAGGACGTCGAAGCGCACAAGGCGGAGATGCTCATGTCCTGGGAGTCAGACGTAGCTGCCTGGGACGAAGCGCACGCTCGGCTGCTGGACGAGAGGGACCGTCTTCGTAGCGAGCGGGACCAAGCCTCAGACATCCTTCAGCAGGCGCGCCAAGAGCTCACTACGGCTATGGCCGAGCGGGACGATGCCACTTGACTTGCCAACGTCCGGGCTCACGACCTGGAGAGTGCCCACGCGGCTCTGGTGGCCGAGAAGGAGACCCGGGAGGATGCCGAGTGCGTTTGCACCGATCTGGCGAATGCGGCGGTCGACAACCAGACGACCATTACTTGGCTCCAATCCGATCTGAGTCAACTCCAGGCCGTGTGCAAGCAGGAGGGTGACGAGTATGACGCCCTGCGCGTTGCTGTCGGCGCCGTGCTTGGCGACCACGGGATGAGGCCGGAGGTGGGCTCGAGCTCGTTGCTGGCCCAAGTCTCCTGTATCCCAACCCGAGCATGGGCCTTAGCGGTGGACGGGCTGTATCTCGGCGTGCGACGAGCCTTTGCCATCTCCCATTCACACTACGCCTAGATCGGGCTGGAGTATCTCGCCATGGGCTTCGCGCCAGGCTCCTCCTTCGACGAGATGAAGGCGTTCGAGGCAGAGGTGGCTCCCTTGGTGGTGACCCTTGCTGCAAAGACGGAGGAGGAAGCCAGGCTGTGGGCCCCAAGATTAGTTTCTTTTTCGCATTGAACTGTTCCAAGCCCTTGGGCTCACTTTTGTAAAGAACTTTATGGCCGAGGAGGATGCGCTCCTGGGTCGGCCAGATTTGGTTTTATCGTTCTTTTCAGTTTATTGTGTCGCATGTGCCTGTGTGCCAACCCCCAAGTTTCCTTGTCACATGCACAAGGTCGAGGTTCATCGCAGGACGGAGCAGACTGTGGCGCCGCTGGTGAGCGTTCAAGCCGTTGCCTTTGAGGCCATTGGCTTTTCGCGTTCTGACCAACATGTCTGAGTCCGCTCTGCTGCTTTTTACCCTTTTCGTATCTTGTGACTACGGAGAAATCGGGTGTTGGCTAAGGTTTGCCCTCCAGGTGGATCCTAGGTAGCCCCTGAGTGATGTCCAATCCCGTTACGTGGGGTCGGGCGTCGCTTGTGTAAGGAAAAATGTACAAGAATTGAACGGAGTTTAAGGGTGGAAACGATGTAGTTGTTCGATGTTCCAGGCATTGGCGTATTCCTCGCCCTCGGCGTTCTGCAACTTGTACGAGCCGGGTCGGAGGACCTGGGAGATGATGTATGGGCCTTCCCAAGGGGATGAGAGCTTGTGCCGGTCCTTGTTGCTTTGGACTAGGCGCAAAACGAGGTCACCGACTTGAAACACGCGTTCCCGCACCCGACGGCTGTGGTACCGCCGTAGTGCTTGTTGGTATTTGGCCGAGTGTCCCAATGCAATCTCCCGTGCCTCTTCTAACTGGTCGGCCATGTCCTCCAGGGAGGCTTGGTTGCCTACTTCGTTGTAGGCACGAACGCGCGGCGACCCATAGTCTAGGTCGGTCGGGAGGATGGCCTCCGACCCATACACCATAAAAAATGGGGTGAATCCGGTTGCCCGACTAGCTGTCGTTCTTAGGCTCCAGACCACCACAGGGAGCTCCTCGACACAGCGACCACCGAATTTCTTTAGTCATTCAAAAATTTGGGGTTTGAGTCCTTGTAGGATTATCCCATTTGCGCGTTCTACCTGTCCATTCGTGCGCGGGTGAGTGACGACTGCCTAATCTACGTGGATGTGGTATTCGTCGCAGAATTGTAGAAAATTCTTCCCGGTGAACTGCGTACCGTTGTCCGTGATTATCGAATTGGGCACTCCCAAACGATGAATGATATCGAGGAAGAATTTGACTGCTTCCTCGGATCGGATCATCATGATGGGGCAGGCCTCGATCCACTTGCTGAATTTGTCAATGGCAACTAGCAAGTGGGTGAAGCCCCCGGGCGCCTTCTTGAGGGACCCAACCATGTCCAGTCCCCAGACCGTGAATGGCCATGTGAAGGGGATAGTCTGGAGAGCCTGGGCGGGCAGATGGGTTTGCCTGGCGTAGAATTGGCACCCTTCGCAGGTGCGTACAATTTCCACGGCGTCCCTTACCACCGTTGGCCAATAGAAGCCTTGCCGGAATGCGTTCTCAACGAGGTTCCGAGGGCCAGCGTGGTGACCACACGTCCCTCCATGTATGTCCCTCAGCTGCTATTGTCCTTGCTCAATGGGGATGCAACACAAGAGGACATTGGTGTGGCTCCGTCTGTAGAGCTCTTCCCCCATGATGACATAGGATTTGACATGGCGCGCGATGCGCCGAGCCTCGGCCTTGTCCTTGGGGAGTTCTTCCCTTAGGAGGTAATCGAGGAATAGCTGTCGCCAGTCCAAGGGGTCGGCCGCAGAGGCGTGGCCCTCGATCATCGTGGTCATTGCCAAGTCCAAGAGGTCTGTCAAGGCTTGGCTGGCCACATCGGTGCTGGCAGCGGGGTCCTCGATGTCCATGACCTCGGTTGGGGTGTCGTCAGCCCCCGAGCCTTGGATGGGCGGCTTTGCCGAGTCCAATCCCAGGATGCTGATGGATGGTTTTTGTTGGTCACTGGCGAAGATGCCAGTCGGGACTGGTTCTCGGCCGGATGCCTTCTTGGCCAGTTTGTCGGCGGCTTCGTTAAACCGTCATTTAATATGCTTGAGCTCGTGGCCATCGAACTTGTCTTCGAGCTTTCGAACTTCTCGGCAGTACATGGCCATGGTCTCGCTTTCGCAGCTCGACTCTTTCAGGACCTGATCGACTACGAGCTGGGAATCGCCTCTCATCTCAAGGCGTCAGATTCCTAGTTCGATCGTGATTTTCAGCCCGTTGATGAGTGTCTCATACTCAGTCGCGTTGTTCGAGGTCAGAAAGTGGAGACGGACTATGTACTTCATTCGCACTCCCAGTGGGGAGGTGAAGACCAGTCCGACCCCTACTCCCGTCCGAACCAGCGACCCGTCAAAGTACATGACCTAGTACTCTTGGTCGACCGGTACTGGTGGCATTTGGATCTCGGTCCACTTGGCGACTTGGGACTTGATAGCCGTTCGGGGAGTGTACGTGATCCCTTGGCCCATCAATTCCAGTGCCCATTTTGTGATCCGACCCATGGAGTTAGGATTATTGATGATCTCACCGAGGGGGAACGAACTCGCCATGGTGACTGGATGAGAGTCGAAGTAGTGGCGCAACTTTCTTTTTGTGATCAAGACAGCGCACAGCAGCTTCTGAATTTGGGGGTAATGTGTCTTGGTGTCGCTGAGTACCTCACTTACGAAGTACACCGGTCGCTGGACATTGAGGACGTGCCCCTCTTCCTCTTGCTCTATCACCAAGGCCGCGCTCACCACCTGTGTGGTTGCCGTGATGTAGAGCAGGAGCGGCTCACCCAGGGCCGGGGGAACCAAGATTGGTGCTTTGGTCGAGGTGGCCTTGATCTGGTCAAGTGCCTCTTGGGCCTCCAGAGTCCAAGCGAATCGCTCGGATTTCTTCAGGAGGCGGTATAAGGGGAGGAATCGTTCTTCGAGCCGCGAGATGAACCAGCTTAGCGCGGCCAGGCATCCCGTGACTCGTTGTACTCCCTTCAGATTCTAGATCGGGCCCATCTTGGCGATGGCCTCGATCTTCTCCGGGTTGGCCTCGATCCCTCATTGGGATACAATGAAGCCAAGCAACATCCCTCTCGGCACCCCGAATACGCATTTTTCGTGGTTGAGCTTGACATCATTCGCCCGAAGCTTGTCGAACATTTTTTGCAGGTCGGCCACAAGTTGGTCGGCCTGCTTGGACTTGACTACGATGTCGTCCACGTACGCCTCTACGGTCTCTCCGATGAGATCGTCGAAGCATTTGAGCATACATCATTGATATGTAGCTCCTGCATTTTTAAGCCCAAAAAGCATCGTCTCGTAGCAGTACGATCCAAACGGGGTGATGAACGAAGTCGCGAGCTTATCAGACTCTTTCATGGCGATCTGATGGTATCCGGAATACGCATCAAGGAAGCAGAGGGTTTTGCACCCTGAGGTCGAGTCGACTATTTGGTCTATGCGTGGTAAAGGAAACAGATCCTTCGGACATGCCTTGTTGTGGCTCGTATAGTCAACACACATTCGCCATTTCCCATTCTTTTTGCATACAAGGACAGGGTTGGCTAACCACTTGGGGTGATACACCTCCTTGATGAATCCGGCCGCCAAAAGCTTCGCAATCTCCTCGCTGATGGCCTTACGCTTCTCGTCGTCGAAGCGGCGCAGGCGTTGCTTCACCAGTCTGGAGCCGGCCCGAATGTCCAAGGAGTGCTCGGTGACTTTCCTCGGGATGCCAGGCATGTCCGAGGGCTTCCACATGAAGACGTCGATGTTCGCGCGGAGGAAAGTCGACGAGCGTGCTTTCCTATTTGAGGGACAGCTTGGTCCCAATCCGGGCCACCTTCTCCTTGGCGTGGTCGGGATCGAGCTGTACCTCCTTGGTATCCTCCGTTGGTTGGAAGGACATTGCACCGCGGTTGGAGTCTGGGGCCTCCTCGACCAGTTGTGCCCTGATCGGCTCGAGCTCCTTGGCGGAGGCGATGGTGGCTGAGGCCAACTCATAGCTCTCCACCTCGCACTGATGGGCACGCTGAAAAGACGAGCCCACATTGATTACCCCCTTTGGCCCTGGCATTTTGAGCTTCAGGTATGTGTAGTTGGGGACGGCCATGAACTTCGCGTAACATGGCCGACCCAGGATGGCGTGGTAGGATCCGTGGAATCGCACCACCTCAAACGTGAGGGTCTCTGTCCTGAAGTTGGATGGAGACCCAAACGTGATGGGCAAGTCGATCTGCCCGAGAGGGACGGCTTGCTTTCCTGGGATGACTCCATGGAAAGGCGCCCCGGTCGGGCGGATGCGCG
This sequence comes from Alloteropsis semialata, assembly GCA_004135705.1. Lineage (NCBI taxonomy): Eukaryota > Viridiplantae > Streptophyta > Magnoliopsida > Poales > Poaceae > Alloteropsis > Alloteropsis semialata. The sequence continues at coordinate 6,375,222 of CM014277.1, read as the reverse complement.
CCCGATCGATGCCCATCGTGCCAGCGTGTCGGCGTAGAGGATGTTGAGTCCGCTCCCACGATCCATCAACACCTTGGTGAGTCGCTTCTGACCAATGATCGGGTCGACCACAAGAGGGTACTTGCCCAGCCTAGGGACGAACTGCGGATGGTTGTTACGGTCGAAGGTTATGGCCGCCTTGGACCAATGCAGGAAGTTGGGGTGGCTGGCTCGGCGGCGAAGACTTCGCGGCACTCCACCTTGGCTCGGCCCTTGCTGACCGAGGCCTCAGCGCCCGCCAAAAATTATCAGACACCCGTCGGGCTCTGGATAGGCGTCAGACTCCTTATCCTCGCCTGTCCCAGAACCCTTCGGGGCTGGTCCGGGCTTTCGTCCCCATGGGTCCCCTTTCCTAGTGCCCCCTGACATGAATTTCTTCATGAGGGAGCAGTCCTTGTAGAGGTGCTTCACAGGGTACTCGTGATTGAGGCACGGACCATTCCACTTCTTCTCGAAGTGTTTGGTCACTTCCCCGTTTGGGGGCTTGGCGCCAGGCTTCAGTTCTGCCTCCGCTACGATGGCGGCGTCGGTGTCCTGGCACTGACCCTTGTTCTTCTTCTTCTTCTTGTTCAGGTGGTCGGAGGGGCCTTCGTTGGGCTCCTCAACCCGCTTGCCCTTTCCCTCGGAGGGGTGGCAAAAGATTGCCTCCTCACCAGAGGCGTGGCTCGTTGCGATGTCGAGGAGATCCTTCACCGTGGGAGGGCTCTTTCATCCGAGCTTGTGGATGAGGGACTTGCAAGATGTCCCAGAGAGGAACGCACCTATGATGTCGGCATTAGCGAGATTGGGCAGCTCATTGCACTGCCGAGAAAAGTGTCAGACGTACTCGCGAAGAGTTTCTCCTTGCTTGTGTCGGCAGTTCTTGAGGTCCCACGGGCTTCTGGGGCAATTGTAGGTCGCCTGAAAGTTCCCAACAAAGATCTCCCTGAGGTCCGCCCAGTTGCGGATCTGACCCATAGGGAGATGCTCGAGCCACGCCCAAGCCGAGTCGGGCAGGCACAGCGGCAGGTGGCGAATGATGAAATCATCATCGTCCGCCCCACCAGCTCAGCAGGCGAGCCGGTAATCCTCAAGCCAGAGCTCGAGATTCATTTCCCCAGCGTACTTCGGCAAGTTCGTCGAGGTGCGGAACCGCTGAGAACAATGCGCATCCCTGATCCTAGAGCTGAAGGCGCACGGGGTCCAGACTCGGACTCCTGTCCTCGTCATCGTCGTCACGGCGGCCGCCTCGGCGTGGAGCATGTCTGCACTGGGGCTCCTGGTCGCCCTCATCGGGTTGACGGCGACGCGCATTCAGGATGCTGCAGGCGTCTTGGATCGAGCCAAGGCGTCCCCGGATCGTGAGCCGGGGCGCTCCATCGGGCACGGGATGGGGCTGGTGAACCGAGACGTTTCACGGGTTGTGGTCATCGAGGTTGCGGGGAGGCTGCCTCGAAGCGGCGCGCTGGCTAGCCTGAGAGCCGCGTCGCCATGACTATGAGCTCTCGGCTTGCTCCGCTGCCACTCGCTTTAGGAGCTCGCCCATCTCGCACTGAGCTCTGCGGGCTTCTGGCGTTATGGGGTCGGAAAGTCCCCGTAAGAGCATCACCGCCGCCGCGATGTTCTGTCCCGCTCTTGCGAAGTGCGGAGGAGCGTCGCCGTCGTTGACGATTTGCTGCTGCACGTCACGCGCGCGCTCGCGCGCGAGCGCCTCGGCCCCCACTGTTGGAGCTTGCGCTCGATGCGTGCTTGTTCCTGCTCCACGCGAGTGCGTTCTTGCTCCACCCACGCACGCTCCTGCTACAAACGGCGGCGGGCCTCTAGGAGCTCTTCCCGTCGCGCCTGCACGTGGTCGCGATGCGGGTGTTGCGATGGTGGAGTCACGGATCTTCTACCGCAGGCGCGACGACGTTGGCCGCGGCGGCGCTGGCAGGGGCGTTCGTGACTGGCTGCGGCTCAAACCCGCTTCCGCTCGCTTCCTCCACGGCTCCATCGGGGGTGTCCATGACGAAACACTCCTTGGACAGGTGAAGGCTCTCCGCGACGAGCTCCATCTCAGACGTCCCTGATGAGTCATCATCTAGGAGGTCCAAGACAGATTCTGACACACAATCAATCATTCCCACGAACTCGTTGTCTGCGGGAAATTGGTGCATACATCGCACCAAGTGCCATGACACGATTTCGCCTGCGTTGCACAGACCGAAAGGTGCTATGTATGGCGGAGCGGAATCCAGCATCTCCGAAGAGAGTGGAACACCGCCCGTGAGCTGGGTCATGACATTCGCCAGGGCGAATTTGACATAGCGTGCATCGTCCTGGGACGGCCGTGGTCCCAAGAAAGCATTGAGTTGCCTCCAGAGGTCCTCCCCGCTTGAGTCCACTCGGGACTCGCGGGCCCGTGGGGTGTCGAGCCGAACGTTCGCAAGGGCCTCGGTGGCTGTCGCGACATCGGCCTCAGGGCCGACGGACGGGGCGGCGAAAATGACTCGCGCTAGATCCCCCCGCCGGTGACGATGGCCGGAGTGCGGGTCTTGGGCCCATCCAGCTGTAGCCTCTCCAAGGCCTCGATGGCCGAGGAGAGCTTCTCGACCGCGGAGTGGAGGCTCGGAGCACGAGATTTGGCCTTGTGCACGTGAAGGCTGGCGCTAGGTCTCCCTCGGTGTTGACAACGAAATCCAGGGTCCCAAAATGCACATGGGCGCCCGAAACCCAGCTCGAACCGTCGGTGGCCATCCGAAGCCTGATGGTGATTGTCGAACACGCAAAGGCCCTTACCTGGTGCGCCAACTGTCGGTGCAAGAAATCACCGGCTAGTGAATATCGTGGATCGCGTGCTAAGGCTCGGATGGTTCACGAGAGGACACAAGAATTATACTGGTTCGAGCACGAACGTCCTACGTCCAGTTCGATGCTACTTGTGTTACTTGCATTGCTCGTAGTAGGCGATTACAAGCGGTCGAGAGAGAGAGAAGGCTCTCAAGTCTCTGTGTGCCTGAGTGTGGTGTGTGTGAATCGTGAAGGCATAAAAACGTGTCCCCTTCTAAGGAAGGCCCACCTTCCCTTTTATAGTCCAAGGGAAATTGGCCGTTTACATTGAAAAGGAGAGCGAGAGGGAGAGAGGGAACGGCTTGCCTTGGAAGCTGCCCGGGCTCTTGGTCTTCACCTACTCCTAGGCCCCCGTTCGGGGCACTGTGGGTGACGCCCAAGAAGGGTACCTGCGTACGATGGCGAACAGTAGTATTTGACCTCGCACGTCGTGTGCCAGTGCCCCGTCATTCGCAAGGACGGAGTGGTTGCTGAACCGTGGCAGCGCCTGGTCATTCACCGTGGCGTGGGCGAACGGGTGTGTTAGGTGTACTTCTGTCAGAGGCAATAAATGCCCGTCACATCCGACCCGACTCCTCCGGGCCCCACGCATGGGAGCCGGTCTTCGACCAGGGCAGAGGGTCGGACGAGGCAAAGGCGATCCTGTTGTGGTCCCCTCCCGACTAGGGGTCGGGCAAGGCAGAGCTTTGAGCCTCCAGCGGCTCTCATTCCCGACCCTAGTCAGGAGGGTCGGGCAAGGCAGAGGTAGCCCGGCAACGGAAAGTCCAAACCTGGGCCCCCTTCTCGGGGTCGGACGGGGCGAAATGCGTCATGTTGGGCCGCGGATGGGCCGTTCTTGCGAGGGATAGTTCCCATGAAGGTTTCTAGCCCATCTGGCCCAGGATAACTCGAATATTGATATCTGACACCTTGAATCTTGATTCTAGAGACAAGGCCTTCTATTTTCATGGAGGTAGGGTTGGTGTTTGTGGATAAGTAATTTTTTGTGTTTTGAGATGAATATGTGAAGTCCTACGTGATGTGCTTTCGGACTATCCAACTAATTTTTAAAGAGGCAAGATGCATGATAAGATATTGGAATGGTGGTGGCGCAGACGTGGTGTCGTCGACGTGAGATTCAGAATGGACGGGTGGAGGATGGGAACTGTTGGCGATTCTTAATGACAACTTATTACTGCCAACAAAGATATAAAACATGATAAAACAAAAAGACATAGGGTTGTTTACTAATGAATTCCATGAGTTTTGGTGCATATGTGCTTACAGGAATAAAGTGGCAAAAGAAGAGCTAAAATGGGCTTAGGGCCAGGTCACCCGATGTTCCCTGGTCGGCCGACCTGGGTCCAGTCCCGGTGAGGTCCATCTTCAGCCCACCAACAAGAAGCACACTCAGGAGCGATCAGGCACGTTGAGATCAAGACGGTGGAAATGAAGAGTTGGGATTGGGCCACGTGGCAAGCACATGGATTCATGGGCCCACATCCCTAACTTAACTGACACTCTTTGCCATTACCCACCGGAAACCGACCAAAGGACCCACTGGAGAGTGACACTGACGAAGTGGGGCCGAGGGGCCACAGCCCTGGGTCGGCCGACCTAGCCAGGTCAGCCGACCGGGCCGCGCGCCCAAATCGCCACCGCCTCCACTACCAACTGTCAACCGCCACCAGGAGTTCACCCGTGCCGTGTATCATCAACGTCGGTGAATCTGACGGTCGGCCGATCCCCCCTAGTCGGCCGACCTAGGCCCATCTCCGGACCGCCTCAACCGCTGCAAATCGACTCCAAACCGCCTCTCCAAGCTATAAATAGCTAGACTCGGGGCAGGGCTAATCATCATCAAGCAGAAGTGAAGATCCAAGGTGAAGCCCTCCTCATATCCAGAGTAGAAATAGCTAGGGAGAGAGTGAGGGAGAGTCTGGAGGAGTCCCGGCCTGTCGGCGACCTTCCACCTGTACCTCGACGGATGCAAGCTACTCAGTAAGTATCCAGGATTCAACTAGTAGTTAAGTCTGAGTTATAGATAAGTTAAGTCTCTATTGTGCTTTTGGATTCGTTGTTTTATTTATAAAGTATTCTAATCTTTGATCAAGGTTAGGATAGCTGATATTATCTTAGGCGTGGTGCTTAGGTGTATATCTGCCCTCGTTTGCCTCGTAGCCCCACGGATTAGTAGAGGTAGGCGGCAGGTGGTGACAGCCCTGTCCGTCCTTTGTAATCCTCCACGTATGGGTACGGCGTGGAGCTGTTGGCCGGCAATTTCCTAGAGACCTAGGATACCCCGGTGCCTACAGCAAGCATAGGAGAATTCTCTTAACTATAATCAGAGCCTTAGTGCTAAGTTATCCTCTCTACCCAGCCTTTATATACACTAGATCGATCCGGCTCAGCTTTAGTGATTAGATACACTTTTACGTTCCCTATGGATTCGATACTTGGTTTACTCACGGGTGAAAGCTACTTCGACAGCCGTGCTTGCGGACTTTCTGTTTGCCACCACTGGTGTCAACAAGCTTTCTGGCGCCGTTGCCGGGGAACGGTAGCTGTTATCTAAGATCTAAGGTTGCCCGTATATCTTTTATTTTATATTTCTCTTTTTTTATCAACCATGAATTCCACCCAAATTCATGAGTTCTCTACTCCAAAGGGCGAATTATTGGAGCCGCACCCCTCGTCAAATCCTATTTTAACCGATAGCTATGAACTTCGCCCTGCCTTCGTAGCTATGGCCCAGGACATATCCTTCTCTGGAGGTGATGGTGAAAACCCGTACCATCACTTGCACGAATTCGAGTTGCTTTGCTCGTGTCTGGTCATATCAGGCATGACGCAGGCAACGATTAGATGGAAGCTCTTCCCGTTCTCTCTCAAAGAGAGAGCAAGGAAGTGGTATGACCACACCGTTGCGCTAACGAATGGTGAATGGAAAAAGTTACGGGACAAGTTTTGTCTTGAATACTTTCCTGTTCACCGGATCTGTGCACTTCGGAAGGAGATCATTAACTTCCAGCAAAGAGAGAAGGAAACGATCGCCAAAGCATGGGACCGATTCCAGGATTCATGTCTAACTAGAACAGATCTAGGCTTCCCAGACTACATGCTCATGCAGCATTTTCGGTCTGGGTTGAATAGTGAAGATGCCCGGTACATAGGCATAGCAGCCGGAGGTTCATTCCTACACATAACCCCGGCCAGAGCAAAAGAAGTCCTAGCGGCCATCCGAGAGAACTCTCCTACGGACACGACCGAGACTGAGCAAGAAGACTCCCAGATAGAACCCATAGACTTGCCCAGTCCAACTCCTGAGACCCCATCCGTTGAGGAAGAGGAAACTCAACCTCTCGGATTGCCGTTTGAGCTCAAGGAAGATCTTTTAGAAGATTTTGGGAATACCTTGAACTACTCAATACAGAAGAAGCCTATGGTAATGACCCCCTCCATGGAGAAAGAAACTTTGAACGAAACCATGAGGGAGCTGATCGCCATCCTAAACACGGAATGGTCGAATGAATCTGAGTCTTCTTCCGAATTCATTCGGATTAACTCATCTTCGCAGACCATTCGAGGTTTCATAAGCAAGGTGGCCGTAGAGATTCTGAACAACCCGACCGTTGGGGCAAACATCATGTCTAGTTCTTTCGCGTACATCCTTGGACGTCGTAAAAAGATGGCCCCAACGTCAAGACTTCTTAGAACACCCTCAGGTCGTAGTCTCAAGAGTCTCAGCCTAGTACGAGATTTTCTCCTCTCTCACCACGGGATTGAGATGCCTCTGGACTTTTATGTCTTTGAGACATCAGATTTCGACCTCCTTATAGGACATCCTATCGAGGGCCTGCTACAGGATGTAACCTCGGAAGGAAACCTCCTAGCTAAGGTAGGAAGGAATCTTCTCACTATACCATTAGCTAGGGTTAAGAACTCCATAGTTGAACCTTTGACAGAACCTAACCCAGCTGAGGAAGTGAAATCCCTACAACATAGTGACCCATTTGAGTCATTCCTCGAAGAGAATGTTCACAACTTTATAGAGGAAGAGGATGACGCTTCTGAGCCACTTGAAACCGAGGAGCCACCTAAGACGCACGTAGAGCTAAAACCCTTGCCTGCTGGCCTTCGCTATGTCTTCTTAAATGAAGACCGGGACACCCCTGTCATCATTAGTGACAAGCTATCGCAGGACGAGAGTGATAGACTCATAAAGGTGCTTGAGAAACACCGCTCGGCGTTCGGGTACTCCCTCAAGGACTTGAAGAGAGTAAGCCCTGCACTCTGTACCCATCGCATTCCCTTAGATCCAGCTTCTACACCTTCTAGGGAGCCTTAGCATAGGCTAAATAATGCAATGAGGGAAGTTGTAAAGAAGGAAGTTTTGAAACTTCTACACGCCGGGATCATCTATCTCGTCCCTCGTAGTGAATGGGTCAGCCCTGTCCAAGTAGTACCCAAGAAGGGAGGTATGACCGTCGTAAGTAACGAGAAAAACGAGCTGATTCCTCAGCGTACCGTTACTGGGTGGCGGATGTGCATCGACTACCGCCGACTTAACAAGGCAACAAAGAAGGATCACTTCCCGCTCCCCTTCATCGATGAGATGTTGGAGAGACTCGCGAACCACTCCTTCTTCTGTTTTCTTGACGGGTATTCCGGCTATCACCAGATTCCCATCCACCCCGATGATCAAGAAAAGACCACCTTCACTTGCCCTTATGGAACGTATGCATATCGTAGGATGTCATTCGGATTATGCAATGCGCCAGCATCGTTCCAAAGGTGCATGATGTCCATTTTCTCAGACATGATTGAAGAGATCATTGAAGTTTTCATGGATGATTTTTTAGTCTATGGAAAGACTTTCGACCATTGTCTGCAGAACTTAGACAAGGTACTACAAAGATGCTGAGACAAGGACCTGGTGCTAAACTGGGAGAAGTGCCATTTCATGGTCCGAGAGGGAATAGTGTTGAGACACTTAGTGTCCGAACGGGGAATAGAGGTGGATAGAGCAAAAATAGAAGTCATAGAAAAGCTTCCACCTTCCACCAATGTTAAAGGGATCCGCAGCTTCTTAGGTCATGCGGGGTTTTACCGGCGCTTTATCAGAGATTTTCCCAGATAGCCAGGCCCCTCACTAGCCTTTTAGCCAAGGACGTGCCCTTTGACTTCGATGATGAGTGTTTACATGCTTTCACCATTTTAAAGAACGCTCTCATCTCAGCACCAGTCATTCAACCCCCTGACTGGATGCTACCCTTTGAGATTATGTGTGATGCCAGTGATTATGCTGTTGGTGCTGTCCTTGGACAGACCAAAAATAAGAACCAACATGCTATCTCGTATGCTAGTAAAACTTTGACAAGAGCTCAACTTAACTATGCTACCACTGAAAAAGAGCTCTTGGCAGTAGTTTTTGCTATAGACAAGTTTAGATCTTACTTGGTAGGAGCTAAGGTGATTGTCTACACCGATCACGCTGCCTTGAAATATTTGCTTACCAAGAAAGATGCTAAACCACGCCTTATCTGCTGGATTCTCTTACTCCAAGAATTTGATTTAGAAATTAAAGATAAAAAGGGAGTAGAGAATTCAGTAGCAGATCATTTGTCGCGTATGCAGTTTACTGACATGCAGGATCTACCGATAAATGATTTTCTACGCGATGACACCCTACTCAAGGTGACAGCCTCCAACCCCTGGTATGCAAATATTGTGAATTTTATGGTTGCAGGATATGTACCGCCAGGGGAGAACAAGAGAAGGCTGATCTACGAGAGTAGACTCCATCTATGGGACGAACCATACCTGTACAGGGGATGTTCAGATGGCATGCTCAGGCGATGTGTACCAACAAATGAAGCAAGGAAGATCCTTGAGCAGTGCCATGCAGCCCCATATGGAGGTCACTACGGGGCGTTCAGGACAAGGTCAAAGATCTGGCAGAGTGGATTCTACTGGCCCACAATGTATGAGGATACAAAAGAGTTCATTCGACGATGCCAGCAGTGCCAGAAACATGGAGGGATCACCGCAAGAGATGCAATGCCACTCACAAACAACTTACACATGTTGAGCTGTTTGATGTGTGGGGCATTGATTTCATGGGACCCTTTGTCAAATCCTATGACAGTGAGTACATCCTGGTGGCAGTGGACTATGTCTCGAAGTGGGTTGAAGCAATGCCATGTAGAGCCGCTGACTCTAAACACGTGCGAAAGATATTCCATGAGATCATCTTTCCACATTTTGGAACCCCCAGGATGGTGATCAGTGATGGAGGGTCGCACTTCATCGACAAGACCTTCCAGAAATTTCTGGCAGAACTGGGGGCAAAGCACAATATAGCTACACCGTACCACCCCCAGACAAGCGGTCAAGCAGAAATATCGAACAAACAGATCAAGAACATTCTGCAGAAGACCGTGACAGAAATGGGCAAAGGATGAAAGAACAAGTTACCAGATGCTCTATGGGCTTACCGAACGGCGTACAAAACGCCAATCGGGATGTCCCCATACCAGCTGGTTTACGGCAAGACTTGCCATTTACTAGTTGAGCTAGAGCATCGGGTGCACTGGGCCATAAGAAAGTGGAACATGGATTTGCCAGCAGCCCAGCAGATGAGAAGGATGCAACTATCAGAGCTGGAAGAGTGGAGAGACAAAACGTACCACAGTGCCAGAATCTACAAGGACAGAACCAAGAGATGGCACGACAAGAGGATCAAGGTGAAGGAGTTCCACCCCGGGGATAAGGTATTACTCTTTAATTCCAGGGTGAAGCTCTTTGGACATGGAAAACTTCAGAGCAAATGGGAAGGACCATTCGTTGTGGTGGAGACTTCGTCGCACGGGGCAATCACACTCCAAGATGATGAAGGTAACCTCTTCAAGGTAAATGGTCAACGTTTAAAAGTTTTCCTTGAACCTGATAAAGTAGATGAGGAATTTGATGTGATCAATTTGGTCATGGATGATTCCCATTTATAATTACACCTTATGCTAAATCCTTAACCCCTAGAACGTGAATGCACACATTTTGGGGTTTAGTGGACCTATTACGTAGTGCACAAAGAAGGAGAGGGCGACCGGGCTCAAGGCCAGGTCGGCCGACCTGACCAGGTCGGCCGACGTGATCCTAAGCCCGATCAGCCCTATCTTTTGCCAACGTTCTACTCTAATGTCTCTGAAGCCGTTTTGCGGTGAACGAGCGATTCTAACTCTGATAGATCCGAGAAGAGGGTTAACCTATCTTTAAATTTTCACCCATCCTCTTCTTCCCTCTCATCTGAGTTCTTCCTCGCCCCCATTCTGAAATCACCAAGCCGCACCTCCCAATTCTCCAACAATGGCCAGAAAAAGCCACCCCAAATCCTGATCAACCTTTGATCTGGATGGAGAGCCCACTCCGGCCAATCAATTGGTGCCCACCAACCTGGAGCAAGCCATGGCCGTGGTTGTCTCCCCACTGGCCAGCCTCCCGCCAGAGGAGGACGCGAGAGGCCGCACCAGAGGGTCGGCCGATGTGCCTGGTCGGCCGACCGGCCCTGGTGGCCCCTCGCGTTCTCGCTCGGCGGCGCGGTCTCAGTCTCCGAGGAGGACCCAGAGGCGTGATGCACGGGCATCAAGCCCGTACGGAAGGCCGACAATGGGGCAATTAACCCCAAAGAAGACATCGGTGGCAGCTCCGATCAAGGGGGATGGACTCCCCAAGCTTCAACCAGGGGAGAAGTTGAAGGAGGTGGTCAGGAACAAGTGGGAGGACGTCGTGGCGTATCACTATACGTCCGATGTGTCCATCTACTCTCCTGCCAGTACCCCGGAGCCACATTTCCGGATCTTCGGGGAAAGGAAACCCGGAGGTGGCTATGGTAAGGGGCTGTTCCCTCCCCTCACACCTGAGGAGAGGAAGGAGTTGGAGGAGTCGGTGGAATCTTCACCCGCCGGCAAGATCAAGAGGCATATCAAGCCTCCTCCAATTCGCAGGCCTGGGGCCAATATGAGAGTGATGATGATGAGAAGGCCCCCAAGGCTCCCTCCAACGCTGAGTTGCTAGAGTTGATTAATCAACTCGGTCGTGACTATGCAAAGTTGGAGAAAAAGTTCGCTGAAGAGCGACTTGAGTGCATAAGCCTTCAAGACGACTTTGATATGCTTCGTAGATCTACAGTCGTGAAACTTAAGCGCTATGCCAAAGCTGCTGGGGATGAAAATCTCTATAATGCACCCTAGATACCCTAGGCTTTGGATTAGGATAGGCACATTAGTTTCCCTTCTATTCATTTATTTCATTTATTTCTTTTGATTATCATGTAATGTGCCTCTGAATTGATGAATAAAATAAAATGTTTAGTGTATTAGGATTGTGTTTTCTTTTTGTTTCCACTTGTTTTGAATGAAAGGTACAAGTGTGGGGGAAACTTGCAACGGCAAACAGAGAGATCCAACGCGAAACAGAGAATATCAGAACGCAACAGAGCAGCACGAGAAAGATCTGAACCAGGGGAGTCACCCCCAGGTCGCCCGACCCCACCAGATCGGCCGACCTGGCCTGGGTCCCACCTGACCTCTGCTTCCTCCTGCACGCTGGTTTGGTCATCATAAACTCTATTTCAGTTGAATATTTGCAGAACCAGATCAAGGAATTCAAAAACTTAGTAAAATCAACCCTTTGCATCTCACCATCACATGGAAGTTCTTATTAACTTACATATATTTTATTCCCTGTACCTTTTGGCTTGTGGAAATCCTCATATTTATAGGAACTCATGTCATCTAGGTTATTGCATTTTGAGATATGGCTTTAATATGAAAGATACCTTTACTATTTGAGTACTTGGAATTTATGAAAAGTTTAAAACTTTGTACCTTGCTATGCTCCTCATGGGTTTGAGAGACAAACACTTACAAAATATGATCAAACTTTACCTTTGAGCTTTGAGTTATTTCAAGTCTTGTGACCCTTATTAGAGATATTTCATGTTTTTAAAGTCAAGATCACGTACACTCCACCATAAAAGCTAAATCCTTACACTGAGGATGAAGCAAAACATGCCTTTGTCTCATGTCATGAAAA
>CM014277.1:6333344-6362303 GCA_004135705.1 Alloteropsis semialata | reverse complement strand
AAAGCAAGTTTCTTATCCAAAGCAAGTTTCATTTATTACAAAACATACCAGATCACCACACGTCAGAAAACAGGCAACTGAATGGCGTGCAAGGTGATGCATCCAGTCCCACTTCCTCAGCTAGCAGATAGGCACACGAAAAGAAAACTATCAGTCTATCACATACTCCGGAAGTTATGGGTGGTGCAAATGAAGTAACAGAAAATAGAACAAGGAGCAAGGTGCAGCTTCTCAAGCTCCTTGGCACTAGCTTCCACTTTCTCACATCTTTCTGCAAGCCATGGCCAATGATATACAATCAACACATGAAAACAAGCTTAATATCCAGAGCCCCACTCTAGTTCCCTGGGCAAGTCTGAGGCTATAATAACAGGAGCAACAGGTGCAGTCAACAAGGATTAAATCTGAAAAGACTTAAAATTCCGCATGGACGGACATAGTCAGCATGTTTCTGGTGGCTTGATACATATTCTCTAAAATATGTCTAAATTTTGGAATATTTGTCTACCCATAGTCCCATACACATCTATACTACAGATGAGAAACAAATCTAAAGGGGTGGAACAATTCTAATTCAAACGGAAGGAAGCTTAAATTAATTATAACAGCTGTATTTACCAAGAAAAGGAGTGTCTTCTGCCTTTCAGGTTTCAGCTGACCTGCCAACCCAATGAAGGAAAAAAACTGATTAACTGATTCGGTGAGGATTCAACACAAGTTAAAACAGAAGCAACTGAAGGAAGAAGGCACAAACTGACCTGAAAAGATTCGAATACTACTCCTGTTCATGACCCTTCTTGCAAGCACAATGAAAGAGAGAGTCTCACAGATGGTTTCCCAAATTGAAACTACAACAAACAAAACAAAGCCAGAGCATCAAACTTAGGAAACAAAGCCAGAGAATCAATGCATACTCTTATCCAAGTCATACGAATACTACATATCTTATTTGTCAATGCAATGTCAATTATAAATTGCACACATTCTTCGTCCAAGGCTCCCACTCTGGTCTGTGTGTGACAAAAGGCACACATATACTGCAGAGGAGCGCTCGCAGTATAGGTGAAGTTGTCAACTGTTGTATAAACATCAATTGGAAATGAATTTGTCAAAGGAGCTTCCTGTCTGTATTCCTACTTATGCCGTGTTAAACAGATTGGAGTGAAAATACAAGGCACATTATTTATTTTCATCTATGCTAAGGCTAAGTAACCTTAGCAAAACTCTAGTTTATTGCCTATCAGTCGTATCCATGAGTCAGACAAATGTGATCGTCTAGTCCTAGTGATGGCTGCAATGCCACTCTTCTGTAATGTCCTGCGCTTGTTCTCCTCCGTGTTAAGCAGCAGGCACGCGAAGGTAATCTGTTAAGCAGGTGGCTGCAGTTGTTGCAAAAAAAATCCGCCGCAGCCGCAAAGTAGCAAGGCAGCTGACTCCACTCTGTTTGACGGCGGTAAAAGCATCCGGAGAAAAAAAACGACCAGGGACCGAATTGAAAGGGAGGGAAACGGGAGGGATCTGACTCACTGGAGGGCGCGGAAGATGTCCTGGATCTCGCCGTCCACCTGCTCGAGCTCGGCGCTCATGGGCACGTCGCTCGCCATGGCTCCGCGCGCCCTACCCGTGCGCCTCGGCGCTCCGCCTCGCGGCGACCTGCTTAACAGATTACGAGCAGCTCGAACCCTAGCTGCTCGTCGGGGGTGACGCTGCAGCAAGAGAAGCGAAATCCAGGTGAGGCGCGCACGCGGGGGAGAGCGAGGTGGGGGGAGGGAGAGAGGGGAGGAGAGGAAGGCGCGTTGCCGGTGGTGGAGAGGGTGGCGGCCAGGGCGCCGAGAGGGAAGGGGAGGAGGCTGCAGGGTGGAGAAGAGACGGACGCGGAGAGGGGGATTGGATAGAGTTGAGGCGCGGACGTGAGGAGCGAACAAAAATCAGAATAAAGTAAAAATTTGGGTCCAGATCCAGCCGTCCAGTAACGGGCAAGTAAAATGACCGTTATCGTTCACTTCTTGTAACGATGTTTTTTATTGGTAACGGGCATTATCGCTGCGAAGGTTGGATTTGGCTGAGGACACCTTATTTGCAATGGGTATTAATAAAGTTCGTTACCTTTATTAATATTTGTAACGGGCAACGAAGGTCTGTTATCAATGCCGCGTTACCTATTTTAGGTTTTCACGTAGTGGCCGCTGAATTTATAATGTTCTGTGACTGTGAGTTGCTATCCATGAGTAACTATGAATATTCATGACATCAGTTGCCTCCGTAGATCAATTTCCGATTGATGGATGCCTGTTCGGTTGGCTGGCGGCTGGTGGCTGGTGCTGATTTGTTGTGAGAGAAAAGTACTGCTGGCTAGCTGGTGGCTGGTGGCTGGTGCTGATTTGTTGTGAGAGAAAAGTATTGCTGGCTGGTGGCTGATAAGCCAACCGAACAGGCTTCCCAAATTTTGAAACTTCATACATGAAAAGGACATGTCAGAAAAATATATTAAAATAAAATAAACATGATTTTTTAGTGACGGTAATCAATAGTCATTATATACATACATGACATAATATCTACTCGCAAAAAAAATGACATAATATCTAAAATAGCATACCTGAAAAATATGAGTTGGCACTGCTGGATCTTCACGAAATATATTCAAATAGAGCAAAACATGTGTTTTTTTATTATTACGCTACACTATCATAGCACTAGAAGTCTGAAACATAATGGTCTATGTTCTGATGATTACGATTTAAATTTATGTTCTCTCTTTTGCAGGGCCTCAAAAATCTTTTGAGAAACAGGTATTTATCCTTTGATCACATTTCCTTGTTCATGTTCCTAGATTCCCAGTACTACGTACCTTTCTTATAAATAGCTATTATATATATTGAGCATATAATTTGCATATTTGCATTTTGATTCCTCAATTAACATTACTTATAAGACTTTACAAGTGCATGCAGTCGCACAAGGTGCCCCTGTCAAGAGGAAGGTGTAGACGACGTACGATGGATAACCAGATGGGTAAGATTGTATACAGCGGTGAACAACAACCATCCCAAGGCCAGCAGGAGGCCATTGCCATTGACAAGCACAGCATAGAGGTTGTGGTCTGTGATGTGCTGCAACACCTTGATGTTACGAACCTCCTTGATTGCTTGAACAGAAAAACACCAAGTAACAGAGTACTAGGTTCTGGAAGGTTCTAGAAGAGGCTAATACAGGGAAACGAGTACATCGGAGGTAGAAGAAAGAAGGGAAAGAGGTAGATCGAGTCCAGGACTCGCCTCGAGCGTGAGCTCGTCGCCGCCGCCGGCGGTTGCCCGGTTCTCTTCGTGGTCCATCGACCCTTTGCTCGGTCATGGTGGAATTCCTCTTATGCTGGTTTGCTCCTTCTCAGCCTGCTGGCCGGCCCATGCTTTCCCTTGGTCAGGCCCAAATGTCAAGCCCACGCGCTCCTTGTCCGGCCCAATCATCAACCTCCTCAGTATCCTGACATACTTTCCCTCTTGAAACACGGCTTGTCCCCAAGCCGTTGCCGCAAAATTCCCAGCAAAATCTGAACTGCATGGATCCCAAGGCACTTGGATATCTTCAATGCATATCTGATGCCCCAAATACAACATATTTCTGTGCACTGGAATGCCATGATGTCGAGTGTCAATATGCCATCACGCCTGATACCATCTATTAGCTTCAAATAAGATGAACTATGCTGCACCAATGTGCTGCACCACGCACATCCTTGTATCTGAGACATATGCTGAATAATTGCTGAAATGTTGCACAACTTGTTGTGCATTGTACCTTGAGCATAACAGTTCTCCAAAATTGAAATTGGGGTTTGAAAGTTGTAAAGGAAACCTCCAGGATCCCATACCTCTTGTATGTCCTTGAGTGGCTGCAGATAACACATGTACTGCCCAAACCCAAATTCTTGCATTCTGGCTTTTCCATCTTACTTGAGTATTTGTTGCTTAGATGCATTCAGAGAACAACTCATCTCACTATCAATGTTCAGACATCTAGCTAGAAGCAAACTGCTCCAATAATCACCATCACTCAGAGACATCACCAATTGCATTTTTGCATGCTTGCTTTGGATGGGTGGTGACAGCAGTTCAAACTCCCATGATGTGCTAGGTAGAAAGTTTTGAAGCACCTGATGATCAGGACATGTGACAAACATGATAGCAACAATAGCACTAGCCATGTACAGTTTAGAGATAACTTTGCACTTCCCTTGATTTTCAGAAGATGGCCCAGGAAAACTCATCTGTCCTTTCCTCCATAAGTAAATTACCCAATCAAAGAGGCATGCAGTTACATAAAAGAAGTGAGTGGAGATCTCCTGATAGTTTCCTGGATATCTAAATCCATCCATTTCTTGGCCATTAGGATAAACAGACAAATCCGCTGTAACAGTCCATCCATTGCTCCACTTGCAGGCCTCATGGTCAACTACAATTGCTTGAAGATATGGCTGAAACAAATCAACTGCCTTGCTTCTTCTGCAACCATCAACTTGTACTGTATTTTCAAGTAGCCCAAGCATAGGGTCCAATTCAATGAACTTCCAGGTCTTCTCATGATGAAAGCACCACTCCATCCATAAACTGACTGGTGAAGAAAGTAGTACATGTATAGAGATAGAGGGCGCTGACCTTATCCATGATTTTTCCATATGGGATTTGGCACAATAACAACTGGACAACAACCATGGCATAAGGATAAGTATGCAAGAACTCCCATCATAGACAAACACACGCATCTGCGGCTCATTGATCATTGCTCCTAAGTAGCAGTAGTTACTGTCAGCATCAGCAAGAAGCTCTACTCCAACTTTTAGAGAAATCACCATCAAATGTTGTCGCAACTTCTCCTTTGAAAGATCATCCAGTACCAATACATATGACTGAAAACCTGAGTGTACGAGAGGTAGAAGAGTACTGCAAGCAGAAGACGCTGGCAGCAACAATAACTTGGGGCTTGCTTTACCTCTAGAGTAGTAGAAGAAGAAGAACGGCCATGGCATCGGCCGCAGATCAGCACCTTCGGAAGGAACCTTTAGCTGCAAAGGGGGAGGCCAAGATGTTTCCAACTGCACAAGCACTATGTATCCTCTGCACCATGGTGATACTTCAAGCAGGGACCCACTGATCAATAGCATTTTCTCAAACCATGAGCTAGACACTGATGAAAAGCTCAGGAACATTGACAGCTGCATGACTCTAACCAACTGCTCTTCAGACAAGGTGTGAGGATTAGTAGGCATTACCTCGAACACCTGATGATAGTCATCACAGAAACTGATGCCAAGGCACAACAGATCCAGAGAGGCATGCCTGGCATCGAGGAAATCACCCAGGTTGGTGGTTGTGTATGAAACTGGGGCTGTGTTTTAAGCGTTTTTCATCACCGAAACACTTGTATCCCTGCAGCAGCCCAGTGTCAAACAGTTTGTTGGTCTCACAGGGTGGCTCCTAGTGGTGGCGATGGGGATGTCACACACGACATCCTGGGAAGAAGCGGAGGTTGAAGGAGGTGTGGGCCGTGCCGAGAACGTGGCAGCGGGCACCAAAGCACGGGCGGCACTGCTGCGACCCGGCATCGAACACCTTGCGGGCGCCACGGGTGGAAGCTCCATGGCCACGATGGAAACAACCAGGGCAGCATCCCGGGGCGGAGAGGAGGTCGAGGAAGATGTGGATGATGGCGATGAGGATATCTCCAGCTTGCAGATGCTCGTGGCAACGAGGTCCTCACGCTCCAGTGAAGGGGACGAAAGTGCCGGTGGCTCGACACGGTTGCACAGCAGAGCTACCGTCTTCTCCATCTTCCGATTCGTGTCATCCAACTTCTTCCCCAGTGCCTCAAGCTTCTCTAGGATCATAGAAATCATCTCTTCCTCCATTGGAGCAGTTCCCAGATCGAAACCGCTCTGAATACCAATTGTTACGAACCTCCTTGATTGCTTGAACAGAAAAACACC
This sequence comes from Alloteropsis semialata, assembly GCA_004135705.1. Taxonomy (NCBI): domain Eukaryota; kingdom Viridiplantae; phylum Streptophyta; class Magnoliopsida; order Poales; family Poaceae; genus Alloteropsis; species Alloteropsis semialata. Next base: position 6,356,320 of record CM014277.1, on the reverse strand, counting down.
AAGTAACAGAGTACTAGGTTCTGGAAGGTTCTAGAAGAGGCTAATACAGGGAAACGAGTACATCGGAGGTAGAAGAAAGAAGGGAAAGAGGTAGATCGAGTCCAGGACTCGCCTCGAGCGTGAGCTCGCCGCCGCCGCCGGCGGTTGCCCGGTTCTCTTCGTGGTCCATCGACCCTTTGCTCGGTCATGGTGGAATTCCTCTTATGCTGGTTTGCTCCTTCTCAGCCTGCTGGCCGGCCCATGCTTTCCCTTGGTCAGGCCCAAATGTCAAGCCCACGCGCTCCTTGTCCGGCCCAACCATCAACCTCCTCAGTATCCTGACACTTGAGTCAGTTGTGAATAATTGGAAACATACATGATGAGTGAGCAAATTTACCATTGAAAGGAAAGCATGCTTTTGTTCCTAAACATTCTTCTGTTAAGAATATACTACATCGCAAAGTAAATATAGCAGCCTAGAGCATTAATTAATACTGTGACAGTTTGCAAAATTGCAGGCAACAAGAGCCATCGGATGATTACCATCTAGTAGCTGAGAAAGACATGAATATCACAGAAAATGAATAAGAATACTACTCCAGCTGAGATATATTGCAGATTTACCTGCATCTGTATATATGTATAGTTACACTGCAAATTGCATTGAAGATGGACAAGATAATAAGCAAGCGGAACCATTGAAATAAAACACCAGCTAGATCCAATTGATCTTGCGTTGCTTTTGATTATTACATAGAGAGATACTGAGATACACCTCTGTTGTCCTGTCCTTGGGGCCTTGGGGGTATATATAAATTAAATAAAAAGACGCAAGCTGAAGATGATGGATGGGGAAGGCTCCGGCATGCCGACCAAACGATCTAGCAAGAAGCCAGTCCCAACCCCCAAGCTAGCTTTGTGGTCTGGTCCTCAGCTGGGCGCCGGCGGGTAGTAGAGCGACAGGTTCATGGCCCACGGTGTCATCGTCGTCGTCCTCCAGTACTCCTGCTCCTCGTCCTCCTCCGTGGGCAGCTGGTGGCGGCAGAGCGGGCAGACGGAGTCACGGCGGAGCCACTCGAAGATGCAGTGTTGGTGGAAGGTGTGGGAGCAAGGCATGGCCCTGAGCCTGCGGGGCGTCGTCGTCTCCGGCGGATCCGGCTGAGAATCGAAACCCTGGAGGCAGATGGCGCAGCAGTCATCGGACTCGTTGGCGGTCGCCGCCGCCGCCGTCAACTCGCGCAGGCCCATCATGGCCTTGCTGGAGGCGGGGAGGACGCGGCGCTGGGTGGGCCATGAATCCGTCGCAGGTGGCACAGACGGCGGCAACGGGGACCCGGGTGTGGTGAGGCTCCCAGGTGGCGCTTCCACGGCGAACCACGGCGACTCTCCTCCTTCTTGGGCTTCCAATTCTACAGTCTCCGGCGCTTCCTCCATGGGAGGGAGATGGAACCCAAGAGAATCAGCGATTCAGGAAGACGTACAGGGACGGATCAATGGATGGATCGATTGGTTATATATATAGGCGGCATATTGGGACTTGGCCTGGACTCTGTAGTCGGTGGCGACACCGGCGGATGGCAAATTGGCAATATCCTTTGCGGCTTCCATCAAATTGGACAGGCACACGCATGCACGGTGTTTGGTGTACGTGTTTGTTACACAGAAAATCCATCGGCTCGTCCTCCTTCTCCGGGCACGGACACATTTGCTTCCCTTGTTGTGTGACCGGCAGGTAATTAGTTGTAGTTGTGATTGAGATTTGCTGTACCGTATATTCACTACGAGAAACAGGATGTTTGCCGAGTGCCTGGGACTTGTTTGCTGTACAATAATGGCCGCCATCGCCTGTCGCTCGGCCGGTGCACGTGGGTGCCACGTGTACTAATTTGCCGAGTGCCCTTGGCTTGTTTGCCGAGTGTGTAGTCTAGGGCACTCGAGGAAGCATGCATGTTGCCGAGTGTTTTGTCTTTAATTTGCTGAGTGCTCTGCTCCGTGCACTCGGCAAATGATCAGTTTGCCAAGTGCCCGATGGAAAACACTCGGCAAACTACCGGGCACTCGGCAAACAAGGGGTTTCTGGTAGTGCTTGTGGCATTTGGAGTTTTGGACGGATTGATTGTGAAGCATTGTAGAAAATATTGTAGGAATGGCTTAACCACTATGGTAACCCGGATTCCACTATATAGTCCAAACTCATATATAGAGTTCTATTACATAATACGAAAGAATCCTACTCAACTCTCAAACTACATTACTATATAGTCCAGTCCCATCGAGTTTTATTACATAATACCAAAAGGTTCTACTCAGACTACAGTATCATAGTCGTAGTCTATTACAACTCATACTCATATCTTGTACCGTGAATTAAGCCAGAGCTTTACCCAGTGCCAAATTGAGGTTTGGTACCAAGTCCACAACAACGCAAATCTTAATCAGAATTCAGAATAAGCTCTAGGGTTTCAGTTAGAACCAGTGGAGTCATTTCCATCCCACCGGCTGTTACTAATTTTCCATTAGAATATAACTGCAATAAGGTTAAACTCCGGCCCACCTATTCCTCTGATTTATTCATCTGAAGACTGCAAAGGGCTCTTATTACAAACTATCCTAGCTGTACCCATTTAATTTTGTATTCCTATCTGCGGTGTGATGTATATTTATTTTCCTTCTTTTTTACATTTTTTCGCTCCGGAAAAATTCTAGCTCGAGAATGAAAGCAAGGAACTCAAGTAGCAATGTGACTTATCACTGATCTATTGGCAAGCATGTATTGTAAAAGGAGACATGTTGACACAATACAATTTCACACTGCACATTATTATAGATTTATCTACTTTCCCCCCTCCTCTTTTGGGACAATGGTCATCAAGTGTCTACACAAATAATTCATGTGCAGTGCAGCTTACTACACAAACTTGCGATAGTTCCTACAACTATCTACCGATGTATACAACAGCATCTCAAGAACACGTATGAACGACACTCTTTTTTGATTTTCCTGCTTTGCAGAAACGTAACAAATTCACCCATCATCCGCCATTATCAGCATCGGCATTTGTCCACTGTCAGCGAAATCGATCTTGTTCAGCCTCATGCAACACAAGACATGCTCCGGCAGCTCCTTCGCCTTTAGTGTCAAGGCTGCAACAATCATTAGACCATGGTTAAGTTTCGGATATTTAGTCAAGGGGTTATTACCATCCAGCCTCCAGAAAAAGCAAATTAAGTACATGAGTAGTTAGGTCCAAGATCAGCAGAAGAATCAAAATTTGAGCTGCAACCGGAAGGTCTCCACTCTCCAGCCCTTTGCACAGTATGAAGCAGACATGATGAAGATCTACCACTACCGGAAAGCCCAGGGTTGCCGAGTGCCCGAAGGTTTGCCGAGTGCATTTCATCAGGCACTCGGCAAACAGAAAATATGCTGAGTGCCTCCTGGCCCACACTCGGCAAAGATATGACACTCGGCATATAGCGCCTTTGCCGAGTGCAGGCCACGGGGCACTCGGCAAAGGCCCACGTGACAACCACGTGGCATGCCTGATGGACGCCGATGGATGGTGGGTGGGCGGCCATGGCCGAGTGTTTTCTAGGGCACTCGGCAAACAGGTAACCATTATTTCATGCTATCCCTTCCAAACTTTTTCCTGTCACCACGTACAATACGAGGTACTGCATGTTACAATTTGGTAATTTTCTTGGTTAGTTAGCTAATTTCAATTAGTTTATTTCATTTCTAGGTATTTTTTGGTTTAAGTCAAATTTGAACTGCAAGTGTTTGAAATAATGGAACATAGTGAATGAAAAAATGATATTCATGTTACTGAGTCCATTTGGAGGCCTTATCCTTGTACTGAAACTAAATTTGGAACATCTTGTTCACGAAAGATGCCAATTTAAACTCCGGCCCACCTATTCCTCTGATTTATTCATCAAGAGTTAGAAGACTTCAAATGGCTCTTATTAGAAACTATCCTAGCTGTACCCATTTAATTTTGTATTCTATTTTCCTTCCTTTTTTATATTTTTTCGTGCCAGAAAAATTCCAGCTCAAGAATGAAAGCAAGGAACTCAAGTAGCAATGTGAGGTTTTTTTTGCGGATAAAAAAAAGAGCTTTATTAACTAGATGGAAGGATTACAATCGTTCTTGATCAAGTGAGAGATACGCATGCAGCCACTTCACCTAACCAGCAAGCGGAATGTTTGCTCCTTCTAGCTAATTGGGCAAGCTCATGAGCTACTGAATTGCTCTCTCTTTTTACCTGAAATACTCTCCACTCCACCAGAAGCCCTGCAGTCTCTCTGGCCTCTGCAAAGATGAAACCTAGCAATGTGAGTTATCATTGATCTATTGGTAAGCATGTATTGTAAAAGGAGACATGTAGATACAATTTCACACTGCACATTATTATAGATTTATCTACTTTCCCCCCTCCTCTTTTGGGACAATGGTCATCAAGTGTCTACACAAATAATCCATGTGCAGTGCAGCTTACTACACAAACTTGCGATAGTTCCTACAACTATCTGCCGATGTATACAACAGCATATCCTTTGATTTTCCTGCTTTGCAGAAACGTAACAAATTCACCCATCATCCGCCATTATCAGCATCGGCATTTGTCCACTGTCAGCGAAATCGATCTTGTTCAGCCTCATGCAACACAAGACATGCTCCGGCAGCTCCTCAGCCTTTGGTGGCTGCAAGGCTGCAACCATAATTAGACCATGGTTAAGTTTCAGATATTTAGTCAATGGGTTACCTTTCAGCCTGCAGAAAAAGCAAATTAAGTACATGAATAGTTAGGTCCAAGATCAGCAGAAGAATCAAATTTGAGCTGCATTGCACAGTATGAAGCAGACCTGATGAAGATCTAGCACAACAAAACAGCACACCCCATTATAAAAATTTTCTAGATTTGTAACCATCTGCTTGCAAAAGTTTGGCATACAACAGAGAACAAAGTGCAGATAAATATTAATCTGCCACAAAAAGTGCTGTAACGAAAATGGTCCTATGTGCCATTATATTGTGATTTTGGTGATTGAATGACAACATAGTCTTTGGGACTAACAAGTTTGTCAAGTGATATACATAGGAATTTATATCCCAAGAATGTTTCCAAAGCACAGCAAAAAACCAGAGATAGTCTTATTTTGAAGTATCTAAGACATGGCATGAGAAACCATGGAAAGGACTTGAGTTGGTTGAATAGGATAAGCCCGCAGAAGTTGTACACGGCGTACGATACGCCGACCATCGGCGTACATATTTAGAAGCGTATGCCGCGTGAAGCTCATGAAGAAAAGAAATGGCGTATTATATGGCGAGACACGGCGTACAAGTTTGGAAGGCTACGGCGTGTGGAAGGCCCCGAAGATAAGCAACGGCGTTTGATCCGCTATCACTGTTCACATGAAGGGCGGAACATACGGCGTGTTGGATGAAGCCAGAAGCTGAAGATTTCTATACGGTGTATTATATGCCGATCCTCGGCGGACAATCGACGTACAAGTTAGGACGATGTCAAGTGAAGATGGAAGAAAAGTCACGGCGTATGATCCGCCGGCCATTGGCGTACATGTTCGGAAGCATACGGCATGTGCAAGAGACGTTGGAAAAGGAATCCGACCGCTGGAAAAAGCACACGGCGTATGATCTGCCGATGGGGGTTTGTTGCATGGCGGAATATACGGCTATCATGAATTCTGTGCAGCTTTTGGGCAACGGCTAGTGCAAGCCTTTGGGCTATAAATACCATCCCAATTCGGCCATTTGGAGTTGCTGGAGTCCAGAGACATTCATCTACAACCACAAGACATCCAAGCCACCATTTGAGCTACATTCTTCATCCTTAGTGAGTAAGAGAGCTAGAATAGCCCTAGTGAGTGAGTTGCAAGGTGTTAGAGCCTTGTGCTTGGTTCTAGAGTGAGCCACCTCTTGTATACTCGGTGTGCCGGCCCCTTGGAGTCTTGGTGACTCACCGGCAAGTCTTCGACTCTCCGGCTTGGTGTGGAGAGGCGACGACGACATTGTGCGGGGGAAGAGGAGACCCCCTTCTCTTGGTGGAGAAGCTCCGGAGTGGAGATGGCGTCAAGATCTCCGGGAGAGTAGGTTGATGAGAGCAAGGTCTTAGTGACTTGCTCATCAACCCTCTTGGGGAGCCTTTGTGGCGAGCTCAAGGCCTTGACCGGGAAGAAGACTTAGTGACCGGGAGCACATTCTTTATGGAGCTCCAACGTGGAGTAGGCGTAAGCCGAACCACGGGATAAATCTTCGTGTCAAGTTTGCATCTCTCTAACCCTCTTAAACTTCTGCAATTCATACTTGCAATTTATATGTCTTTACCTTTCTAGAGTAGCATCTTGATAGGATTGGCTCTAGGTTGCAAAACTCTTTGGGTGGGTGCAAACACTAGAAGAAAACCTTAGTTGCACATCTAGATAGCTTGTCTTAGTTTCATATTGTGCAATTAGAAGATATGTTGTAGGCTAAGCTTTTAGAAAGTCTAATTCACCCCTTCCGTTCTTAGGCTATCACGAGCATCGATCTATTTCAAGTGCGGATAAATCTGGAGATACACCTCTGCTGAGGTTTACTGGCATCTATATATACGTCTCATTACATTGCAAATTGCATTAAGAAATTGTTGACAACCAAAATTAGCAAAGGCCAAGGCCGACCGGTCAGACCGGTCAGACTGGTGCAGGTCAGGAAGTTGCGGTGTCTTACCGCAACAGTTGATCCGAGTGCAAGGAAGGGCGATATGGTCTCTGGAATGACCGATTATTGCGGTGCTTGGGATTTAGGAGGATCGCAAGAGTCGGTGCAAGAAGCAAAAGATGGCATGGTCTCTGGAATGACCGATTGTTGCGGTGCTTGGGGCAGCAGGAGGACCGCAAGAGTCGGTGCGACGGAAGATTGGCGCAAGAAGAGAAGTCCGAGCCCAGACCGGTCTGACCGGTGTGGGGGACCGGTCAGACCGGTTACCCTTTTGTAATTCGACTAGGATAAGGATTCCGAGGTTGTGACGAGTTGTAACTTGGTTTCCTTGCGGGACAAGCCCTACCCTCCCTATAAATATAAGGGGATTCGGCCGATTGAGGATATACCCAATTGAATCAAACAAATCTACTATTTTTACCTTTACTTTTTTTTGTATCTCTCAAACCCTAGCTTTTCCAACCTTTACCTGCTGTTCTTCCTGCATCTCCGCGATGTTTGAAGGCGTCCTAGGTGGCTTGCCGACCCTAGGGCACCCCTGTGCACGTTCTCCCTGACGGATCCTTCCGGGAGGCGTGTTTAGGGTTCGCTCTTGTTCTCCCTGAAGGCACCAGTCTGACCGGTGCCTCTGACCGGTCTGATCGGTCTGCGCAGGGAGGCTGCAAGCAGCTCGTTTGCATGCTGCGCGATCTAGCGCTCTCGTGTGTTGACCTAATTCTGCGTCAACATACTTTTGGCGACTCCGCTGGGGAATAGAGATCTGGTTTCGCAGCCGATCTATCTAAACTCTAGCCAGATGGGTTCAAACACCGAGTTCGATCTTGAGAACATCATCGTCGTGAAGGACGATGAATTATCTGCTGAAGATCGTCAAGGGCTCGAGGAATACATGAAGAAGAAGGCGGAAGAAGATCGCATCTACTACTTGTCGTACCGATCTATCTAAACTCTAGCCAGATGGGTTCAAACACCGAGTTCGATCTTGAGAACATCATCGTCGTGAAGGACGATGAATTATCTGCTGAAGATCGTCAAGGGCTCGAGGAATACATGAAGAAGAAGGCGGAAGAAGATCGCATCTACTACTTGTCGCACTTCAAGAAAGACCGCAAGGGCGTGGTCACCAAGATCAAGGACGTAGATCCATCTGCTTCATCTTCGGCGGCTCCTCCTAAGGTACTACCTGATGACAACTCTCATGAAGTCTTTTTAAAGTACATGGAGGATAAGATGGCTGAAAACAACGTTAAATTGGTTAATTGGATGATGAACAAGCGGTTAGAATCGGAAGGCAAACAGCCCATGGCTGAACAACCTGCCGCCGATCCTAGTATGTTGATTCCTAAAATTCCTATTGTGCCTGATCTTAAAACACCGGCAGCAAAACCTATAGAACAACCTGCGTTTGGCATGCCGTTGAATTATTTTGAAGGCCAATCTGTTATACCATCCAACCCAATGCCTACTCGGCCTGCCGCGCCTCAGCCATTCGTAGCTTCTTCTAATTCGGCTGGTTATAGTCGAATTAATAACGAAGTTGCGAATTTCACCCCTCAAAATCCAAATTTTGGATATTCTGTACCCCCACCAGTACAAAATTTATTTTCACAAGGCCCAGTAACTTACGAACTTTTCGGAAGGTTCGGCCAATAGATGCAGGGACAGGTGTCGGCCAATCAATCTGGCCTGCACCAACCGGTCAGACCGGTCTACGGGACTGGTCAGACCGGCCCTGGAGGATCAGATCCGGTCAACCAGTTTGGGCCGCATCAACCGGTCAGACCAGTCCTGGGGGGACAGACATGGGGAATTTGTTTCCTACTCCCATGCAAAATACTCAACAGCCAAATTCACAGGATAATTCATTAGAATATTTAGATAAGATATTTTCTAAATATAAACTTGATTTGGCTTCAGCTCTTAAAGAGAATTTGGGAGTAGACGTCAGGGATTAAGGTTAGGTTATACCAAAAGCCTTATGTTCCTAGATTTGATTTAGTACCTTTCCCGCTGGTTTTAGACTTCCCGGTTTTGTCAAGTTTAATGGGGAGGATACTAAGAGACTTTTGAACACATAAGTCAATACATAGCACAACTTGGCGATTCTGGATCTAGTGAGGCTTTAAAAGTGCGTTTATTTTCTTTGTCTCTAACTGGTACTGCTTTCTCATGGTTTGCATCATTGGCTCCTCATTCTATTACTTCATGGGAACAGTTAGAGCAAAAATTTCATGATCACTTCTTTTCGGGCAACAATGAGCTTAAATTGTCACATCTTACAACGGTTAGGCAATCACGTGATGAAACTGTTAATGACTATATTAAACGTTTCTGTGATACTAAAAACCGTTGCTTTGGTGTTAATATTGCCGAAAAGGATCTCGCTGATTTGGCTTTGAATGGTTTATGTTCTCACATTAAGGAGAAATTAGAGGGCTTTGATTTCTTTAATGTAAACCAAGTGCATCAAAGAGCTTTGGCTGCTGAAAACCGAAGCAAAGACTTAAAAGAAAGCCATAGAACTCATCGGGCTAATATGCATAATCTTGAATGTGATTTTAGTAGTTCTGATGTAGAGTCTCATGATGTGTTGGCTGCTAAATTTGTATGGCCAACATCTAACAAAGCTTTTACTTGTACATCTCTTATGCCGACTCATAGAAATCGGCAAGAGGAGATGAAGTTTACTTTTGATGTATCCAAGTGTGATAAAATATTTGATGAATTGCATAAGAATGGATATATCAAATGCTCTTTTAATATTCCGTCACCCAAGGAGTTAAAGCGGTGTGCTTATTGCAAGTTTCATAATTCCTTTGCTCATGCGACTAATGATTGCAATTTCTTTCGTCGACAGATTCAATCGGCTGTAAATGATGGATGATTGAGTTTAAATGAGATGGAAGTTGATAAGCGCCCGTTTCCAGTCAACAATAGGGCTGGACGAAAAGCTCGTGACTCATTAGCTCGCTCGGCTCATAACAAACTCGGCTCGGCTCGGCTCGGCTCGGCTCGGCTCGTTTTATTAACGAGCCAGCTCGAACAGCCAACTCAGCTCGTTAGTATAACGAGCGAGTTCGAGCTGCTCGCGAGCCAGCTCGCGAGCCAAACGAGCTACTGCATAACGAGCCTAACGAGTCTGCCTCCGACCGGCTGTCCCCGGCGGCCCAGCGCAACTTCGCATGTACATGTAGGAGCCCAAGGCGGCCAAGGCCCAATAACCTTTCACAGAAGCGGAGAAGCCCAAGCCCAATGAATCAAGTGTTTAGTGCAGCCTGCAGGGCACGAGCGCACCACGCATGGCAGTCGGCACGGCCATCGGCGGCTCGGCGCGGTCCAAATCCAACCCTAGCAGTTGCGGCCGAATCTCGCGCGGCAGGTTCAGGGGCACTGCCGGCGGCGCCGCCCGCCGCCCGCCAACAAACTCGTCTCCCCCGGGCCGGCGACGCTTAACCTGTAGCGGCTGCATCTCCTCCCATGACTTCATTGAAGAGCTCAGGAGCTGTAGAAACAAAAAGAGGGAGAGGCGCCGGTGAGTAGAACTTGGATTTACTTTAGAATTTTCCTGGATTGAAGTCTTGGAGATTACTCAATGATTTGATTTCATTCTTGGAGAGATTGCCGTGCCTAAGATTGCTAGAGTCGTACAAGCAAGAAATGCCATATGCCTGTTTCAAATTGTTTTGATGTTTTGACTTGCCGATATCTTACTTGAGCTGAAAATTTTGAAACCTACTTGAGCTTCCGATGCTTGTTAAGGTGTGCATCTTGAAATCTTGTGCATATGAACTCATGTTTTGCTCTAGCTCGCGAGCGCTCACGAGCTGGCTCGAGTTTGTAACGAGCCGAGCCGAGCTCAACTTTTTGCTCGTTATGCTAACGAGCCGAGCCGAGCTAGCTCGTTATGTTAACGAGCTAGACCGAGCCGAGCCGAGCCGGCTCGTTATCCAGCCCTAGTCAACAACATGGCAGTTAATACCATGGATCTTCAGGATGCCAAGATGTTGGTTCGGTCAGACAATGCCGATGCAGCAGGAGGCAAGAATGTTGTGATTGGAGAACCAAGGAGGGTGATGGAACATGACAAAGTGCTTGGGAGAGAAGTTGTGCTTAAACAAGCTCCTGATGGAAAGAAAATCTTGACTATTACAGTGAAGACTTCTGAAGTTGGGGGGCAATCAAGCTCTCAAGCGCGGGATCAAAGGCCGGTTGCTCCTGCTGTCCAGGACAGACCGGTCAGACCGGTTGCCGTGACCGGTCAGACCGGTCTAGCCCAGAGGCCGGTCCGAACTTTTGTGCCTAAACGTCCTGAAGTTGGCACTTGGAAGACCAACAAAGATAAAGATCAGGGGAAGACTTTCAAGCCAAAGGCGACCTTTGATCAAGTTATGGCTAAGCATATGCAAACGTGGCCGTTCAACAGGATCGGCCGCTAAAAAAGAGACCAAGATCGCCACCAAGGGATTCTGGTGTGAAGGAGGCGCCAAAGAGACAGTGGGGTCAAGACCCAAGCTCACCCAATGGTGCTGGTCCTTCTAGGCCATGGAGGACTATCAACCTCTCTCTTCTCAACCTATTTGGAGAGATGGTATAATGTACGTGCCTTACTGTCCTGCACCAAATCAACCACGGCCTGGGGCTCCTGTGCATGCAAGAATAAATCCACCACAGCCTAGACCTGCAAACTTTCAACCAAGACAGGTGTCCGTGCCTCAGCAGCACAGACCGGTTAGACCGGTCACCCAGACCGGTTTACAGAGGAGGCCGGGCATAGAGCCGGCTAAACAAGAATATCGTCCCATTCCAAATAAGGAAGAGCCTGCACTTGCTATTCCAAAGCCAATTGTGAAGAGCGTGATTCAAATTGGCTCTATGGCAGTTAATCCATCAATGGCCGATGGACCTAATGTTATTGGTGCCTCATCTGTAAAAAAGGTTCCGTTACCTCAGTACACGCTGCCAAAGTGGTGTCCTTCTGGTTTAACTCATTCTTAGAAGAGGAGATTACAGCGGTTGCGTACTCAAAAGCAAAAGGAGGAAGAATCGGCTAAACAGAGGGAGGAGTGGTTTAATGAGGCTAAGCCGATAATTCCGCCATCTGGTCAAGGTTCCAAGGATGGTTCTGGTGTTCAAGATGTTCAAGCTAAAGAACCTGAGAAAGCCGAGCCGTCTGCAGCAAACTCGGCTGATCTGGCCACGACCGGTCAGACTGGTGTCCCTGACCGGTCAGACCGGTTACTCTCTGTTCCAGTTCCGGCAACTGGAACCGGTCAGACCGGTCAGGAGGAACCGGTCAGACCGGTCTCACCTGGAGAGTCGGTAGCCGATGCGTTTTCTTCTTCGGCTAAAGTTTCAATTCCGCTCACTATTGTTTCAGATGTTCAGATGGGTGATGATGATGAAGCTTTGAGCCTTCACCCAGTAGAACGGACATGGAGATCAATGTTATCTATATGAACGCCAATTATTGTTTTATCGAAGATGATGAGAGGGTGGCTCAAGTTGATTTTGCTCCCAAGAATGCCGTGTTTCAGAGGCCCTCAGAATCGGATAACCATCTAAAAGCTCTTTATGTGAAGGGTCATATTAAGGGGAAGCCGATTTCTAGGATGCTCGTTGATAGTGGTGCTATTGTGAACCTCATGCCATACACTTTGTACAATAAATTGGGAGGTTTGGACAGCAAGCTCATCAAGACAAGCATTACGATCAGTGGCGTTGGAGGAGGAGAACCAATGAGTGCCAAGGGAGTTGCATCATTGGAGCTCACCGTTGGGAGCAAGATGCTAGCAACCGCTTTCTTCGTCACGGAAGTACAAGGTAACTTTAGCGTTATTTTGGGGCGCAATTGGATTCATGCAAATCAATGTGTGCCTTCTACCTTGCATCAATGCTTAATTCAGTGGGTTGGTGACGAAGTTGAGGTGGTTCATGCGGATTCTTCGGCATGTGTTGCTATGGCCGATGCATCCATATTGGGAACTCATGATAATGTCAAGTGCTTGACTAGAATTGATATTTTGGACTTTGAGTTCCTTGCTTGTACTAAGGATGGTTTTGTGTCCGCTGCTCTAAGGCCGGTTCAAAGATCGGTTGATTCAGATAATGAAGAATAGATGGATGCAAGCGAGAAGTGGTTGAAGGAAAGGGTGGAGCATTATTGGTCAAACATGAACGATGCATGTGAAGCAATTAATGATTTTGAAGAAGTAGAGAAGTTAGGACAAGGATTTATGTCGGCTGATCCTTTAGAAAAAGTAGACATAGGTGATGGTTCTGTACCAAGGCCGACTTTTGTAAATCAAAATTTGAAAGCCGATTATAAAGCTGAATTAATCGAGTTATTGAAAGAATATTCTGATTGCTCTGCTTGGGAGTATCATGAGATACCTGGTTTAAGCCGCGAGTTAGTTGAACATCGGTTGCCAATTAAACCCGATTTTAGGCCATATAAACAGGGCAATAGACGATTTAATCCTCTATTTTATGATCGAATAAAAGAAGAGGTTAATCGTTTGCTTGAAGCTAAGTTTATTCGGCCGTGTCGTTATGCTGAATGGATCTCTAATATTGTGCCTGTTGAGAAAAAGGGTTCTAATAAAATTAGAGTTTGTATTGATTTTAGAGATCTTAATAGAGCAACTCCCAAAGATGAATATCCTATGCCTATAGCTGATATGCTTATTAATGATGCTTCTGGATATAAAGTTATTAGCTTCCTTGATGGCAATGCGGGATATAATCAAATGTTTATGGCCGAGGAAGATATATACAAAATGGCCTTTAAATGTCCCGGCTTTGTTGGTTTATTTGAATGGGTTGTGATGACTTTTGGTTTAAAGAATGCCGGCGCAACTTATCAAAGAGCAATGAATTTGATTTTTCATGACTTGCTTGGTGTTATCCTAGAAGTCTATATTGATGATATTGTTGTCAAATCGGCTGGATTAAATTCTCACTTGGCTGATTTGCGTCTTGCTTTTGAAAGAATGCGTCGGTATGGTTTAAAGATGAACCCATTGAAATGTGCTTTTGGAGTATCGGCTGGAAGATTTTTAGGCTTCATGGTTCATGAAAGAGGCATAGAGATAGATTCTAAGAAAATAAAAGCTATTGATAAGCTTGAAGCGCCTACTTGCAAGCATGATTTACAGAAATTCTTAGGTAAAGTTAATTACTTGAGGCGGTTTATTTCTAACTTGTCTGGAAAAGTTAGTGCTTTTACTCCTATACTTCGGTTAAAGAATGAAGCCGATTTTACTTGGGGGGCAAAGCAACAAGAGGCCTTTGAAGAAATCAAGAAATACTTATCTTCGCCGTCTGTGCTTAAAGCGCCTAAGAATGGGGGTGCCATTTAGGCTTTATATTGCAGCCGAAGATAATGTTATTGGAGCTGTTTTGACTCAAGAAACAAATGGAAAGGAGCATGTTATTACTTATTTGAGTCGACGGCTTTTGGATGCGGAAACAAGGTACAAATCTATTGAGAAATTATGCTTGTCTTTATATTATGCTTGTACAAAATTGAGGCATTATTTGTTGTCTAGTACTTGCATTGTAGCATGTCAAGCCGATGTTATTAAATATATGTTGCATAGACCGATTTTGAGCGGAAGGATCGGTAAGTGGGCATATGCACTTATTGAATATGATTTAGCTTGTGAACCTTTGAAATCCATGAAAGGCCAAATTGTAGCTGATTTTATTATTGAACATCGGATTAATGATGAGCATAATTTAGAAATTGATTACATGACTTTTACTCCATGGAAATTGCATTTTGATGGATCGGTTTGCAAGAACGATATGGCATTGGAATCGTTCTTGTTTCTCCTAATGGAGCTATTTTTGAAGCTCTTAGCCAATTAGAAACTGAGTGCACAAATAATCAAGCCGAATATGAAGCTTTATTATTCGGATTAGAGATTTTGCATGACATGGGAGTAAAACATGTTGAAGCTTTTGGTGACTCATTGCTTGTTGTACAATAAGTGTCCAAGGTGTGTCAATGTTTAGAAGGGTCATTGAATTTTTATCTTGACAAGTGCCTTGATGTTATATCATATTTGATGAGTTCACCATATATCATGTACCAAGATGTGAAAATCCTAGAGCTAATAATTTGGCATAGCAAGCATCTGGCTATAATGTCCAGAAGAGATATTTTCATAGGAAAAGGCCGTTGATTGCTATTGCCAATGATGAAGCTCTAATGCTTGCAGCAGAACAGAACCGAACCGGTCAGACTGATTCCCAGACCGGTCAGACCGGTCCAGCGTTCAGTACAGAGACCGGTCAGACCGATCCGGGAACCGGTCAGACCGATGCACCGTCTGCTGATCCGATTTCGGCTTCTGAAAATCCTCAAAACAAAAAAGCCGAAGTGGATGATTGGAGAACACCCATTATTAGATATCTGAAGAATCCTAGTTCTGGAACAGACAGGAAAATTCGGCGTTTGGCTTTCAAATATACTTTAGTTGACGATGAGTTACATCGTCGCACCGCCGATAATTTGTTGCTAAAATGCTTGGGTGCTGATCAAGCTAGAGTGGCCATGGTGAAGTTCATGAAGGAATTTGTGGAACGCATCAATCGGCTCCTAAGATGAAGTGGTTGCTTAGGAGAGCTGCCTTCTATTGGCCTACTATGATGGCCGGTTGTTTTCGTTACTACAAAGGATGTGAAGAATGTCTGAGATTCGGTAATATTCAGATGGTACCTGCTGCATTACTTCATCCTATTATTAAACCATGGCCTTTCCGAGGATGGGGATTGGATTTTATTGGAGAAATACATCCTTCTTCTTGAAAGGGTCATCGCTTCGTGTTGGTTGCTACGGATTACTTCACTAAATGGACCGAAGCTATTCCTCTAAAAAATATCACCCATAAGGAGGTAATTGAGTTTATTACTGAGCATATTATTCACAGATTTGGTATTCCACAAACTTTAACTACGGATCAAGGCCCATCTTTTATGTCTAAAGAAGTGCGGGTTTTTGCCGATATATATAAAATCAAATTGCTCAATTCATCTCCGTACTATGCTCAGGCCAATGGTCAGGCCGAGTCTAGTAACAAGACTTTGATAAGATTGATCAAGAAGAAGATAGAGGAGAATCCCCGAAGATGGCATGAAGTCTTGTCTGAAACTTTATGGGCTCATCGCATATCTAGACATGGTGCTACCAAAGTCACTCCTTTTGAGCTTGTTTATGGTCAAGAGGCCGTTTTGCCCGTTGAGGTGAATCTGGACGCTTATAGACTTGCTAACAAAATAAGCTTTCGGTTGGTGAATATTATGACTTGATGATGGATAACATTGATGAAATGACTGATAAGCGTTTGCAAGCTCTCAAGGAAATTGAGAAAGACAAGATACGAGTTGCTAGAGCATACAACAAAAAGGTTAAAGAGAAGACTTTTCAGGTTGGTGATCTAGTGTGGAAGACAATATTGCCACTTGGTACTAGAGATAATAAGTTCGGCAAGTGGTCACCAAGTTGGAAAGGTCCATATCGATTATTCAAGATCAATGGTGAAAATTCCTATATGGTGGAGACACTGCAAGGAGGACGTTTGCCTAAGGCATTGAATGGAAGGTACTTGAAAAGGTACTATCCAAGTGTTTGGCAAGAGGCATAAAGTGGCACATGGCCGATATTTGGATATCGCCCTTAGAAAATTATAATGGCCGATGAATTCTGTTAGAACATCGCCCTCAGATGACAATTTTGGTGCTGATGTGTTTTATGGTACGCAAGCTTTACCAAAAACAGGAGGGCATATGTTGACAACCAAAATTGGCACAGGCCAAGGCCGACCGGTCAAACCGGTTAGCCTGACCGGTCAGACCGATGCAGGTCAGGAAGTTGCGGTGTCTTACCGCAACAGTTGATCCGAGTGCAAGGAAGGGCAATATGGTCTCTGGAATGACCGATTATTGTGGTACTTGGGATTTAGGAGGATCGCAAGAGTCGGTGCAAGAAGCAAAAGATGGCATGGTCTCTGGAATAACCGATTGTTGTGGTGCTTGGAGCAGCAGGAGGACCGCAAGAGTCGGTGCGACGGAAGATTAGCGCAAGAAGAGAAGTCCGAGCCCAGACCGGTCTGACCGGTGTGGGGGACCGGTCAGACCGGTTACCCTTTTGTAATTCGACTAGGATAAGGATTCCGAGGTTGTGACGAGTTGTAACTTGGTTTCCTTGCGGGACAAGCCCTACCCTCCCTATAAATATAAGGGGATTCGGCCGATTGAGGATATACCCAATTGAATCAAACAAATCTACTATTTTTACCTTTACTTTTTTGTATCTCTCAAACTCTAGCTTTTCCAACCTTTACCTGCTGTTCTTCCTGCGTCTCCACGACGTTTGAAGGCGTCCTAGGTGGCCTGCCGACCCTAGGGTATCCCTGTGCACGTTCTCCCTGACGGATCCTTCCGGGAGGCGTGTTTAGGGTTCGCTCCTGTTCTCCCTGGAGGAATCGGTCTGACCGGTGCCGCTGACCGGTCTGCGCAGGGAGGCTGCGAGCAGCTCGTTTGCGTGCTGCGCGATCTAGCGCTCTCGTGTGTTGACCTAATTCTGCGTCAATAGAAATTAAGCAAGCGGATCGATCGAAATAAAAGTAACACTAGCTAGATCCAATTGATCTTGCATCGTTTTTTGTTTTTACACAGAGAGATACTAAGAACTAATTAAGATACACCTCTACTGCTGTCCTGTCCTGTGCTAGCGGTAGAATTTCTTGAAGCTGATGGTTGCCGGAGGAGGCTCTGGCATGCCGAATCGATCTAGAAGCCAGCCCCAATAAGCTAGCTTTGTGGTCTGGTCCTCATCTTGGCGCCGCCAGGTGGTAGCGCGACAAGTTGGTCGTCCCCCTGTAATAGCTCTGGCTCCTCCACTGATCCTGCTCCTCGTCCTCCTCTGTGGGCAGCTGGTGGCGACAGAGGGGGCAGACGGCGTTACGGCGGAGCCACTCGAAGATGCAGTCTTTGTGGAAGGTGTGGGAGCAAGGCATGGCTCTAAGCCTGCGGGGCGTCGTCTCCACCGGATCCGGCTGGGAATCAAAACCCTGGAGGCAGATGGCGCAGCAGTCGTCGGACTCGTTGGCAGTCACCGTCGCCAGTGGCGGAACCAGAAAATATTCCAAGGGGGGGCCGCGAGAAGATAGAACATGTATATATTAGAGAACATAGCGATTGTGTAGTGTATTTGACACCAAATTTTTATGGTTTACATATGCAACCATGAACCAAGCTGAATTGATGGTGAACTTAACAGCAGTATTCCAGACTCAATATAAATTACCAAGCAATTCTTGAGAAATATATCTTCTTTTTTATTTCAAAGCCTTGTCTAGGCTCGAGCATCATCATAGAAACTGATAGAGTAAGAACGAGACAAATCAGCTTGCCATGCATACAGTTGGACCTTCTTCTTTCTGTATATATCTTCATCTGCTCCAGGGTTCTGATTCTGATCAAGGTCAATAAATCATTTTGCCCTTGTTCTTGTAGATCAGCAGTTGTGCCAGTCAATGTTCTTTTAAAAGAAAAGTGTGTTTACTTTTGGTTTAGCCGTGATTTCCTAGAGGGCTCAAGGCATAATTCACAGCCTAACTGCACTGTCTACACATGATCGCAAACTCTACGGATCCAATTATTGCATTAATAATCAAGAAAATACTACATAGAATAGATTTGGGAGAGAAAGGGTAGGTTAGGACTTATGCTTAGTACGTGAAGCAGCAGGCCGCAGATTGCCTTGCAGTCTCCTCGCGGTTGCTTCTGTATAGCCGGTGGCGGCTTCCGTGCCTCCTCACGACCACACGACGAGTGCGCGCTCCTGCAGTCCTCGTTCGCCTTCTCGCCTGCGTGCTGCGTTGTGCTATAGATTCGCATTATTCATCTGTTGAACACTAGGGCTGGCTACAGGTTACGTCAAGGCTTGGACAGTTGGACGAGACGCAAACTTGGATTTTCTTGAACGTTTGCTCCGTAATACTCCAATTGTTAGGCTAATAGGCTCCTCGGCTCGCTGACTCGCTGCAACTGAAGAAGGGTGGTTAAAATTTTTCTGTAATGTTGGGGGGTGCCGTGGCCCCTG
The DNA here is from genome assembly GCA_004135705.1 of Alloteropsis semialata. Lineage (NCBI taxonomy): Eukaryota > Viridiplantae > Streptophyta > Magnoliopsida > Poales > Poaceae > Alloteropsis > Alloteropsis semialata. The sequence continues at coordinate 6,337,504 of CM014277.1, read as the reverse complement.
CCGGCCCCCCTGGTTCCGCCCTTGACCGTCGCCGTCACCTCCCGCAGGCCCTGGATGGCCTTGCTGGAGGCAGGGACGCGACCACACTTGGCGGCACGGCCTCGGTTGGGTGATGAACCCGTGGGTGGGTACACGATCTCGTTAGGCCGCTGCGGAGATGGGTACACGAATGAGGGTGCGCGGCGCCACCCCTGCCGCCGCCCTTGCCTGCTGGCGGTGGACACCCAGCTACCAATGGAAAACTGGGGTAGTCAAAGACATGTCCTTGGGTGGGCGATGGACCCGTCGCTACTGGCAGGTAAACAGGTCACGGCGGAGATGGCAACGGGGACGCAAGTGTGCTGCGCTGCCATTGTCGCCGCTCCGGCAAGCCGGTGTAGTGCGTCGGGTCACCAAAGACAAACGGGGCTTGTTGGTCAGACAACGGCGGCTCTGCTCCTCCTCCTCCTCCTCCTAGGGCTTCCGATCCCCCAATGTTTGTCAATTCTTCCATGGATCGATGAAGTCGTAAAGGGACAGATCAATGGATGGATCGTTCGATTGTTTAGGTGGTGGTGGCGGCTGATTGGGAGTTAGTCACGGACGCCAAATGGGAAAGGAATTTTCCTCTGCGTCTTCATTGCTGTTTCTATCCAGTTGGTCAGGCACATCAAAGACATCCTATGAATTCTAATAATGATGCTTACCCTGTTTATTAGCCATATTAGTGCTAATTAACTTCTGAAGTCCGCATGCAGACCAGACTAAATAAGATAGAATGACTTGTTTTTCAAACAAATTTTGAATTCTTTTTTGAGACGAAGAGAGTAGTTTTGGACTAAGAGAGTAGTTTTGTTTTTGAAAGACCACGTAGACTCTCACACACACACGCACACTCATACCTTTGAATATATGCACGCAAACCCTACCCCGAGAGACTGGGCCAGCTGTTTTGATCTTGAGATTGACGAAGTCAACACAGGTGTCGCGCTATCGACGGACACGTCTCCTACTACTGAAAGAACAAGGCCGGTTAAATCCTGGAATAAATTCAAGAAAATATGACACCCGTATTGAGTTAGAGACTCTGACCCAGGTGGGCAGATTCCACCATAAAGAACTAGACCAATTAAGCTACACTTAGTTCCACGATGAAGAGAGTAGTTGTTAACATAATCTTTGGCACAATGTATTGTATGTGTTACAAAAGATCATCTCATGTAAGCATTATGAATATCACTTTCCTTGTGTACTTGGCAAGTAATAAAGTACACTGAGATTTGTTGTACCATATCTTGTTGCATTTGGACGGATTGATTGTAACCATATCTTGCTAATTACTTCCTCTATTCTGCAATATAAGGCATTCTAACAATTCTAAGAGAGAACAAAAGAAACATATACCCTTTGTCACACCTAGTTTTAGAAACAAAATCGATGCAAGCACATGTATGCCAGGATCAGTTAATTCATACATGTGCCGACTTTATTAGTGAACCATGCCAAAGTTATTACATAATTGATAAACATGATTACAAAATGACCTGAGGTCAAAAAAATTACATAGATATATCGAGGTCTTCAGCGGAACAGGACTTCATTGCCACATGCAACTGACCTGGGGCACACTAGCCTAGAACGAAGCATCAGGTTGAATTTGTCGTCTTTGTCCTCAGCGAACTCCACATAGTCCCTGGTCTATAGTGGTTAGCAGTGCGTGAAAGGAGGGGTGAGTACAATGAATTGTACTCCGCATGTGTAGTAAAAATATCACGAGGCTTAAATAGGAGGGGTTTTTTTGTTCACACACACTTAAGAAACATAGTCCTCAATTGTAACCTAAGTTTTTAGCATCAGTTTACTATGTGGGATTCCACATCCTCCTTTGAGAACAGACTAGAACCAACACCCGAAAATCCATCCGAGCCCTTGGAAATCCATTCGAGCAAACCACCAGCACAATCCGTCCTTTAGCACCACAGATCATGAAGAAGTCCAGGCTGCTCTGGACTGTGAGCATGACTAATAGATGAGTTTTACACTGCAGAGGTTGCACACTTTCACACTTTCGAGGTGATCAGCCAGGGTTACACTACAAGACCTTTACAAAGCTAGTACTCCCATTCCTTCAGCAACCACTAAGGTTTCGCCTCTAAAAGAATCCACTACAGCGGCTTCCTCTTGTGCTACACAAACCACCACGATGCATCCGGAGAGGATAGCTAATTAACTGGCCAGTCCCAAGACCATTAGGTATCGTGGTTGCGCCGTTAAGCTGGGTTACAAGTTTTAAGAACTAATACTTTAGAATCCGAGGCAAGAACCATCACAAACCCATGTGTCAAAATACACAATCCAAATAAACAGCAAAACCGAATCATCCAATCATTCGGTCCATCCTGCTCTATTTCCACAACCAACATTATCACGATGTTTCCACCTCATCATACTTCATCTCTAGATTAATTAGATTGCTTTTATTAATCCAACCCAAAGACAGCGGAGCTAAACATGATACTACCCATTCCCAAACCTGGCTTCAAGGAAAATATTAGACATCTAGAAAACCATAACATGGATTCAAATTAATGTGACAACATGCAAATGATCTAACTATTCTAATCTATACGAAATAAAATAAAGTAGGTTACTGGTTATGATCAAGGAAACTTGCCTGCTCTTGCAATTTTGCATACAGACCGTCTTCTATTGTGCCAAACACCATTCAAGATAACAAACACTTCCTAAGAAAATATTGCACCAAGCATTATAAATCATTTTATAAAACACCTACTAAAAGGTACTACAAGTTTTAGGGACCTAAACTTAGTTATCTATAGATCACAAGAGCTAGCAGAGAATTATTAAAAGGGCTGAAATATGGAGATGTATCAAATATTAGAAATGAAAGTGGGGTTGGCTGAGTTTAGAATGCGGGTTGATTTTTAAAAAGTTGTAGAGTTTATCTATGACAATGACTGAGAACAATTGCTGAATTGGAGTGAGGGTTGATTTTTGAAAAGAACAGATAGTTTATTTCTAAGAATATCTGAGAACAATGGCTTAGTGAAGTGCTGGTACTTTTTTTGAAAAATAGAAGGTTTTTGCAAATATCTGAGTGGAATGCGGGTTAATTTATGAAAAATAGAAGTTTTTTTTTTGCAAAAGGGCNGCCTACAGAATTCTTCAGATAAGGCTATAATCAAAATCCATCACTTTGAACTATGCTATAACATCAATGCCCACATGAAAATATTGGAACTCAACTCCTTACCCATTAGCTGATAAGTTTCTTGATCTGCATGCAATTGTACCTACAGAATTTGAATGGAATAATTGAAACCAGGGAACAAATTAAGAATATAAAACCAATTATTTTTCAGAAAGACCCAAAAAAACTAAGCTTCACTATCAAGAACTAAAAAATGTCTCAGGTCCGAACATAGGAATTTTTCCTGACTCCTCTGGCAATTGAACTTTTCCGGTTTCTAGGGGGCGGGGGGTTGCAGGCAATAGTTTTGATCCTTTATTGGCTGAAATTTTATCTTAGATACAAATAAATTCCTTCTCGGCTCAAATGAACATACTGAGGAAAATGGCATACCCCAAATGATGTCAGCAGCATCAGTTCCAATGCATGACACCCATTTGGTTAAACCTCTACACGATGCCTAAATAAAGTTTGTGACGGAAATATATGCCTCCGTCCCTTCCTCCCTCACTAAATGTTATCTTATATGACCTTGTAAAAAAGGGTTTAGAATAGTAATATAGCTGAAGATGCAATATCATGTGGCACCCAAAATGCCTGACTTCCCCTCCTGCAAACAAAAGGAGCCTTCGCACACTCGTCTCGACATAGGCGAAGAAGGATCGACGAGAGAGAGGGAAGAAACTTACCGGCTCGACATGGGAAAGCCGCGAGACGACCGCTTGACCGGCGGAGCCGTCTCCGACCCCGATCCTTCCTCCCGCGGCCGTTTGCCCCGGTCGGCCCTCGGTGGAGTCCGCCCTCGGGTCGGGGGTGAAGTTGGCGCGGGTCCGCCATCGCGTGACGGCCCCGTGACCTCCGGCGTGCCCCGACCGGCCGAGGACTCGCGCTGGGGGGCCGGATCGCTCCACTCGGATCCAGTGGAGGAGTCCGAGGCATAATATAAGCCCCCCTCGAAGGGGCCCTGATC
>CM014277.1:6317404-6332344 GCA_004135705.1 Alloteropsis semialata | reverse complement strand
TCGCATTTGCCGATAAAGCTCTATCTGACGATCCTGACGACGCTGGTGGGGAATCCGTCGTGGATGTCATGAAGCTGATCGCCAATTGATCTCCACGTTGCTCAGATTGTGATGATGTTTGCGTCATTGAAGATGACGCATCCATAGATCCTTACTGCTCCTTTCCCAATTTCTCGAATCCGATCCCAATTCAAACGGTGCCGTCGGCGGCGCAGGGGAAGGCGGAGGCGGAGGCGGAGAGCTTGCGTGGTTGGTGTCAGGATGGAATAGTTCTTGCTGCATACTGTTTTCTCTATATTTTTAAAATCGTATCTCAACGGAACTCTGGATATATTCTACATTTACTTTTATATAAATTGTTGCTCTTTTGTCGCTTCGTCCATCTGTTAAACTGGTTGCAACTTGCAGCATTCCACTTTTGCAATTCCAATTGCAATTGCAATCGTAGTTGGAATTGCAACTGCAATTGCATGAAACTTTATTGGTAATGTGAAATATTTATGGCTCCGACAGTGCTTTGAGATTTGTGTCCAGCTTTTGAGCGCATCGTCCTCGCTTTCAGCTCTGTTTCTATCCACCGCGCCGCCTTCTTCTCTCGTATCCTTCCTGGGCTCTCTTCCCCCTTTCGCTTTTTTTCCTCTGCAAAATCACAGGTAATTTTTGGTGGATATGAATAAACAAATCCATGTCCCTTAAGTTTCCGTTTCACTTGGATCTAATGCTTTCATTCTGTATCAATTTATTTTCGTTTCTCATATGCTTGGAATTGCAAATCATTAATCTTCATATTTTTCATACATTGCAGCATCAATTTCGGATGTATGTTTAGATTACACTTGTATCCATGATTTTGCTAGTTACTTATAGCGCGTAAAGTTTATGCTATATTTACAGTTCCTATTGAACCTCAGCTACTGAATGACTCAATAGGTTGGCTATATCGTTATGATTGATGGACAAGACTTCACAATGTATTACTCTGTGCTATATATCTTTTCTGATTATCTATAGATGGTTGATTTTATTTTAATTTTATGTAGCTCAGTTCAGTATGCCTGCTCTTCTCAAAACACGTTTCTCATCTCGTCGCTTGAGACACGTGGTTGATTCATTAGATGATGTTCAGAAGCGTTTCATCATTCAGAATGGTTTTGGTGCTTTTCTCAAGTTATCTATTTTCAACGTTCCTATGCCTTTGCTGGAATGGATCATGAGCAATGTTGATACTTCTAATTGTGAGTTCAAGTACAAGGACCTGTCATTCAACCTGTCTAGTTCAATGATCCAACATGTTATTGGCATCCCTTCTGGATGTATTCCTATTGATCTCAAGAATATAACAGAAGATGTTAAATCGAAGGCGCGGCAAGTTGCTTCTTCTTACAAAGTTGATGGTCGTAACGTGTCTACCATTGAGAAAGCTGCTTCTCTTTGCTGCGCTGATCACAATGAAGATTCTTTTATGTGCTCATTCATGCTCGTAGCGATTTCATCAGTCCTCTGTCCTTCTAAGCTAAATTCTCTATCTTTGGAATATCTACCCTTTATAATGGAGCCTTCTAAGATCATCAAGGAGTTCGACTGGGCTGGTCATATACTGAAAGAAATTATGAACTTTGTGAAGACATATCAAGATTACGCAGCCTCTGTTGAAAATGTTGATAAAGCTTCTGCTCATTATTTTGGTTCTTGCCTCCCATTTCTGGCAGTAAGTTTTTGTCTTGTCATTTTATTGTGTACTGTTTGAACGCAACAAATTTTTTTCGTATAATATCTTGAACCACTTTATGTTTTTTACAGATTGCTTACATGGATTTCTTAGATTTCAGTAGTGATGCTTCTATTGGATATCAAATTTGTTATTCAACTCCAAGGTTTTGCTATGTCTGCAAAGAAGATTTTGTTCGTGTCATTGAAACTGATTGGGACTGGAATATGCAATCTCCATCTTTCGGTAACTTGCCTGTAAGTATCATTCTTTTATTTATGCATATATTTTTATTCTTCACATGTTTCTTATCATTTGTTTGTATTTTTCTATTACAGTTCAGAGACATAGCAACCACTCCTTACTGTAATGAATTTTGTGCTACTGATATTGCTCATCTGTTACAAATTGATGATGGATGTTCAGGCGACCATTCTGAAAAATTTTCTGTGCATGATGTTGTTGATGTGAATGCAAAACCAGGTTCATCTAGTTCTGGTATCTTTCAACTATGCTATACAGAGTTAGTTCAAAAAAATGAGAATGTGAATTTACAAGGTAGTGAAGATTTTAATGCACAAGACTCATTGTTATCTGAAAATAAGGTTGCTTCAAAGCCTGTTCAACATTTGTTCAGTTCTCCAGATGTGCTTTTAGAATCTATTGATCATTCAGTTCCAATATTCCCCAACTTTGCAGATGTAAGTTTTTTTCCCTTCTCAAACATAGTTCAACCTTTTTCCAGTATATTACTCTATCCATGAATATAATTAAAATTGCTTTTTAAAAAAATTTCAGCTTAATGTGAACATTCAGCCTATTGTGAAGAAGCATTTTGAGCTACTAAGTAAGGAACTTGGTCAGACCTCAAATTTGCCACTTTCTAACTCAGCGAATGCATCGGTTGCGAACAGACTATCTCTGCTTTCTTCTGAAATTTATTCTGTTGCACTGTCTGGATTGAACTGTTCATTACAAACGCCTCGTAATTCCAATGATGTGCAAGTTAATGTGGATAGTGCAGTAGGCAACGATATTGAAATGCAAACACATATGTCCAATGCTAAAACCACTGCTATCCTTGACATTGATCAATCAGCTCCGAAATCTATAGGTACTTCAATATATTACGCTTCATTAAAATTTGTTTGCAATTTTTTCTCCACTGTTTTACATTATCATTCATGATTTTCATTTAAATATGTCCAGGTATTGTAAATCAGCGAACACGCTCAAGTACTTTGGAGAAGAGGAAGAGGAAAAAAAGGGCCTTTATCTCTGACGATGAAGATGATAATCTGCAACTGAAAGTTTCTAATGATGTTGATGTATCTTATACCAAATATGTGTGCGGTCAATACATTAGAACTAAGAAGTCGTAAGTGCTAACATTTGTTTGTAAATATTTTGTTCTAACATAGTATATTCAATTAAGTTTTTTTTTTAATTTCTGATATATTTTTGTAGTCAAAGCTTGTTGCCAGTAAAGCATCATATTCATCAAGTTCCACTTTATCTGAAATCAAGAGGATGAATGCTGAGTTTGATATAGTGAAAGCAGATATTGTACGTACCTATTACACACATCTTACTTATGAATTTTGAACCTTACTATATTTTGAATACGTTCTGAATCATTAAATATCATATATATTTTCCAGCTTATGTTCCCTCTTTGTATTGACAAACATTGGATTTTGATCTGTATCAACCAATTAGACAAGCAGCTTCAATGCTTGAGTTCAACTAATTCTCCTACTCAGAGGAAACGGTTTTCTCTACTGGATAATTTAACAAATTTTGTTCTTTAAATGTCCTGTACAACTGTTATTTGATTACTGTCCTTTATCAGTGTGGTTGCTTCTTATATCTTGCTTATTTTCATAATGCAGGCTTGCAATTTCCAAAACACATGCAAACTTGCTGGAATATTTGACAGAGACTTCTCAAAATATGAAAAAGTTTCTCCAGAATGCCCTGTCCAATCAAACAAGTAAATCTTTATTTTCTTTATGGAAATTATTCAACTCTATTTTCTTGTAAACTTTGTCATATCATATTTTTTCAAAAAAGCTTACTTGTGTTCCTTTATTTCACAGTTTTGACTGTGGTATTTACGTTATGTTATTTATGGAAAACTTCAATGGAAAATCTGTGAAACATTTCACTGAAGTAAGTTTAATTTAAATGTATTGATTACGTTATTTATTCCAGTGAACAAAGTAACTATATAATATGCTCATAATTCATTAACAGCTGTATAATTATTTCAGGTAACTGCAAGTAAGTTTCGAAAGCTCGTTGCACACAACCTGGCGACTTCTTTGAAGAATGAAGTTGATATCTCGTCACTTCAAGCAAATAAGTAGTGGGGCTGTAATAGTTTGGACGTTTGTTAGTGTACATAAATTTTTATTATAACTGGAGATGTAAATGATTTGTTGGAACCAGTTTGCAAATACAGTTGTAAGGTTGCAAATGAGATGCATCGTGGATTGCAGGAGTAAGGTGTTGAATTTTTCCAACTGTTGTTTTCGGGTTAATTGAAAGATGAATTGTAAGCCTGGAGTTTTGTAAGCCATAGTGTATGATATTTGTTTTTGCCCCGTGTCTAACCGATTGATGATTTTCTTTAGCTGAAAATTTTGTGTGGGTTACTATCTGGAAACTGCTAACATAGGGTATGAGGGCTGTGCTTGGACGGTAGGACAGCCACAAGCGTAGTTTCCATGATGCAAAAGTGGACACGAAGATAGTGGATGCCATGCAACAGATGAACATAGAGCACCACATGAAACTTCACCGAGATATTTCATTGTATGTGTTTTGATATTACATTTGCAAGCCATAGTGTATGATATTTGCAATTGCAAGTCTAGATTTATATCCCTGCAGCTGTTGCAAGTTCAACAAATGTTGTTTCCTTTTTTTTTCTTCTAGTATAGTCCTCTCTTGCTCTTCTTATTTTTGGATCTATCGCGCGTATCTCTTCTCTTGTGGCGGCGTCGTGTATGATATTTGCAATTGCAATCCGTAGTATATGACATTTGCAATTGCAAGTCTAGTTTTATATCCCTCCAGTTGTTGCAAGTTTAACAATTGTTGTTTCCTTTTTTTTCTTCTAGTATAGTCCTCTCTTGCTCTTCTTCTTTTTCGATCTATCGCGCGAATCTCTTATCTTCTGGCAGCGTTGTTCTACGGATCTCTCGCTGGATTGCTGCCCTCCGCTTCTCTGCCGTCCAACTGCTTCCGCAAATTTTACCCCATGGAAAATTATCTACCAGGTTCGTGTATTCGTGTTCCTTCCGTACTTCCGCTTCTTAGAAATCCGCAAGTAATTTAGCTTAATAATCTTGGTCTCTACTTTTGCGCCGAATTGTAGAGACGTGTGTTGAATCGTGTTGAGGAAATTTTGTTATGTGGGCTATTTACTAGGATAGTTCATACGGATTAGCTATAATTCATTTTTGCTACTACTTTTTTTGCCTGGATTCGATTCCTAAACTTTTTTCTGAGTCGTAGAAACATCTGTTACTTTAGCGCAACAAATTTTAATGTGTTGTTTCGAAATTGTTCTGAATGACATCACTTCAAAATATTACTTTAGCACAACAAATTTTAATGTGTTGTTACTTTAGTACAGCAAATTTATTTTATTCTAGGTGTTGATAATGAAATATATCACTGTTTTGTCCTATTATTTAGATTGTATGTCGACACTTGGGTTATTCAATATATTATAAGTAATTTTAACTTCATCAACCAGTGACTTACTTCCTGCCTGTTAAAATGAATGTTGTTTTAATGCTATTTGTGTAAAAAGGAAGACTGAAACGCATTTGAAAAGAGAAGAAAAGAAGAAGAACAATGTTGTGAGCAGTGATTTTGTTGAATTGTTCATTACATATGAGATGGAAATTGCATATCTTCAATATGTTCGTGCGAATTATTTTCAGGCTTATCCACATCATCTATCGTAAGTATTTATAAATTGCTCTTTGTTGGTATTTCTTAGTATCACTACTTAGAGTAGTAATGGTACTAGAGATACTTCATCGTAAATCTAGACGTTACAGATATTCTGCAAGCGCACAGAAGTACGTTGTAGCATTTCACCCGGGAGTATTCCAGAGTATCGTTATTTGTTTATCCGCAGGGAAAGCATTTAGTTAAAAGAGAGATGTGCCATCCAATGCTCTTACGTACAACAATATTAATGTACCATAATCTAAACAGGGGTAAATGATATAGAAGTGAATGAATGGGTTGACACATAGAAGTTCATTGCTCATCATTATGATAGTCTTAGTTAGTATAGTACATTAGTGAAGATTAATAAGGGTTCATTGGCATCAAACTTAAGGAACTTGAATATACTACAATACCCTATACAAGCTCATTCAATGATCGTATACAAGAGGACATATCGAGGTATCCAGTGGTTCCCTCATCAAGGGACGACAGTAGGACGTCTTATCATAAAGGCCTAATACCCACTCCCGTACGTGGAGGATTACAAAGGACGGACATGGCTGTCACCACCTGCCGCCTACCTCTACTAATCCGTGGGGCAGCGGTACCCTCAATAGTATTCCATATCCCAAACACCATGTTTGCAATACGAGATACAACTCTATCTATCACGTTAATAGAGAAAGCAACCAAAAGGCACATTGAGCCAATGTCATAGCATACATTCACTTGATTGAGGTGTAAGACATAAGTAGTATATACTAAGTGGATAAGGTATAATTGAGGCATACAACATAAGTATGAAGGTATTTCCATTAAGCTCAGAGTATTACAAGTAAGTAAGAGAATACAAGAACTGAACTCTAGAACTTACCAAGACTCCTCCGGAAGCCCTTCAGAAGATCTAACACTATGACTAAGACTACTAAGACTAAGACTAAGCTTGTAGCAAAGGAGAGCTCTTCTTCTGGTGTGTGTTGAGTACGGCGCCCTTTGCAGGTATTTGTAGCATCACAAAGGCGGTTGGAGTCAGCTAGAGGCGGTTGAGGCAGTTGGGAGGTGGGCCCAGGTCGGCCGAATCCCCAAGGTCGGCCGACCCTTAGATCCACCGTCTTCAGCGCTTCACGGCTCAGATGTACTCTCCATGGCGGTTTACAGTTGTAGGTCAAAGGAGGGCCGAGTCGGACGCACGCCGGGATCGGCCGACCTGGCTGGGTCGGCCGACCCCCCATAACCGCCATTAGGGCCCACCTTCCTCTGGGAGGCTTACATGTGGGTCCTAAGGTCGGTTCCAGTTGGGTTCTGTCGGTTTGGGTACATTTGTCTCTGGTTGTGGGCCCTTCAATCCATGTGATGGACATGTGGCTCATCCTTCACCCTTAACTTCCACCGACCATGAATCAACGTTCAAGATCCTTCCTTAGTGTGCTTCTTGACCTGTGTGAGAAATGGGCTTGAACGGGGCTCAGGCCAGGTCGCCCGACCTAGCCAGGTTGGTCGACCTGGGCCTGTGCCCAGTTTCGTCCATCTTTTGCACCGTAGTCCCTGTGCTCAAATATATTCCAGATATGCATGGTATACTATTATTTGAATACTAATGTCTAAGTTATGCCTTGATCTTTATTGGTTTCTGAGCCTAGTGACGGTCGGATTTTATGTTATAAGGACCGTCAACAACTCCCCCAAGCTTAACCTTTGCTCGTCCCGAGCAAAGATTAGAACTTTTAGGCTCAGTGGATCAGGAGTTGCTTCCTCATTACTCCTCAAAAGTGCCAGTGGTTCAGCAAGATATTCTACCAAGGATTGAATAAGCTGGTAAAATAAACTTCCCTTATTACCTCGGCCTTTCATGGGGCTTTGTAGCTTCTCATTGTCTTGGGCGGTTGATGGCTAGAACAACTTAGACCAAGCACCATTCCTTCTACCTTGCTTGACAATCAAACCGGAGGTTTTGGGATTTACAAAAGGTGGAGTTCCTTAGGTGGTACTCTCAAGTCACTCATGGCGTATTTCCTTACCAATTTCCTCTCTCAACTCTCATGTCACTCATTGGAGTGGAGCTTGTGCTAGGAGAGCTATATTGCATACTTGCAATGCACATATTGTAAAGTCAAAATCAGGATTCAAGGAGAAATAAATCATACCTTCAAACCAAGATGTGCATGTGTGTGAATGGCATAGCAAATGATAGCTTTTTTTTACAGGTCCCTCTTCCCCTTTTTATAAAGTTGCTTTTAGAGACATGGCTTTATTTTTGAACCAAGAGCCTTCATTTGCTCTCTTTTTTTTTCATAAGCTCCATGTCTCTTTTTGCAATAAAGTTAGGGAAGAGTACCAAACCTTATGTAGAGCTTTTATTTTGTAGATGGATGGGCGTTATGTTTACTTCCAGAATAGAAGTATAACATGTATATGGTGGTGTGTACGTGATCTTGGTTTTAAAAGCATGAAGTAAATCTCTAAGAATCACAGTGACCTTGACAAAACTCATTGCAAAACAAGTTGCTTATGTAGGGGTTTAAAACATTATGAGCTTTGGTAGGAAATTTAATCACCATAAGGAACTCTCTGTTTTTATTTTAAAAGAGAAAACTCCGGTTATCAAGTCCAGCTTAGTAAGATCTTAGGGCACTCAGGTCTTATCATATCTTAGCTAACAACAACCTAGACCAGAGCATGCTTATGCTACCCACAGATAGACAAGATAACAGAAAAGATCATGCTCAACCAGCAAACTCAAAACTTAAGAGAATAACAGGTTGAAACATAGGTACAAGAGAGAAATAAGAGCAACTTTTCATCATATCCAAAGGAAAAGATTTAAGCATGGACTTAAAACATTTAAGGGATTATCATGGATGGCTCTCATTTACTAACTTTATTTGAACTAAAAACTTTATTCAACAATGCTTACCTGATCTTACCTTATTGAGGGGCCTCCCCCAAGCTAGTCTATTAGCACCGATGTACCTGTCGGCGCAGGACTCGTGTTTTACGTCGTCGAGCGAAGACGTCTCCTTTGTAGGATTCAACTTGACGAAGCAGCATCTGACCCTGGAGATGAGGATACAGATGATTTAACCCGTCATACCTGTTTTACCTTTTTCTGGTGGTCGACAGCTTGTTCCGGTGTTTTCATTGTCTGTGATTTTGCACCTCGTGTAGACTTCTTGTTGTGTTTTGCATAATATTGTATGTGGAAATCCTTCTCCCAGAACTTCTCTATGAACTTAATCAGGCTGTCTTTCTCTGGAGGTGTCACTTCCACCTCTTTGACGTTCTGACTGTTTCTCCCGTACTTGATCTTGATCATGGAGCATTGCTCCACCTTTGGCCTGAACTCAAACTTCTCCTTCCTTCCATTAATGTTGAGCTGGATCTCTCCAGCACCCACATTAATGTGAGCGTCTGCTGTGCTCAAGAAAGGTCGCCCAAGGATGAGCGACGAATCGTTGCTCACGTCCATGTCTAGTACCACGAAGTCGACAGGAACGAAGCAATCCCGGATGCGCACCGGAATGTCCTCGGCTATCCCCTCCGGGTAGCGAACCGTGGAATCGGCCAACTGCAGTCTCATGGGAGTAGGAGACAAGGTAGTATAGTTAAGGCGGTCAAAAACTACCTTTGGCATTACGCTGACACTTGCCCCTAGATCACAGAGTGCATGCTCAAAGTGTTGTGTCCCGATTGTACATGTGATGGTGGGACATCCTGGATCCTTCTTCTTTTCTGGGACTTTATTTAGGATCGCTGCGCTGCACTCCTCAGTCAGCTTTACGACCTCGGTACTTGAGAGTGGACGTTTGTTGTTGAGAATGTCCCTCAAGTACTTTGCATAGGTCGGTACCTGCATAGCATCCAGCAAAGGCACATGTATATTCAATTTTTGTATAACTTCTACGAACCTGGCAAATTGCTCGTCCGCGGATGGTTTCTTTTGACGCTGCGGGAATGGCAAGACGTTGGAGTCGTAGAACTCCAGCGGCGCGGTCTGTCCAGCTGGTGCTAGTTCGGCTTCTGGCACTTCTTCCACCGTGGGGATCTCCTTTCTTGGTGCTGCTGTTTTCCCTGCATGGTTAGGGGGAACCGGGTCCCGAGTAGCCTTGCCGCTCCTCGTGGACACAGCCTTAACATTTTCAAAGGACGAATCCAGTTGTCCGGGAATTCGCCCCTTATCACCAGACGGAACAGCGGCAGCTAACTGAGCTAATTGGGTTTCTAACATCTTATTAAAACTCAGCTGGCTTTGGAAGGTGGAGGACAAACTTTCTATTTTAGAGTTTATGCCCTCCAGAGCCTTATCATTAACAGCAAGCCTCTTGGAAATAACTCATTAATCTTGGCCTGACCAAGGATAAGATCTTTAAGGGAAGGTTGATTGGAGAAAGATTTATTATTGTTACCTCCCTGGAAAAATGGGCGTTGCTGGTTCCAGTTCCCTTGAGGCCGGTACCTATTGTTGCCGTTCACGAACTGTACCTCCTCTTGTGTCTCGGGGCAGTTGTTCCCCGAGTGGCCAGTTTCTCCACAGACTTCACACGTCATGTGTGAGTCCAGTGGCCCTTCGTTGTCGGCGCCTCCATCCTTGGTGCGGTCATCAAGGCGCTTCATAATAAGATCCATCTTGGCGGCCAGCATGTCCACCTCCTTTACGGTGTGCATACCGCGTTTGCGTCCCTGAAGACGGTCGTCATTCCAGGATTGGTTTGACACCATCTTCTCAATGAGAAGCTTGGCGGCGTTCACGGTCAAGGAGAGGAATGCCCCTCCAGCAGCAGCATCCATGTGTTCACGGGCTGTTTGGGACAGCCCATGGTAGAAGTTCTGAAGCAGGAGCCACTCTTGCATGCCATGGTGGGGGCACGCCAGAATGTAATCCTGAAAGCGATCCCACGCTTCCGGGACCGTCTCCCCAGACTCTTGCTGAAAGCTGGAAATTCTCCCCCAAAGGGCAAAAAGGCGTTGGAACACTTGATCCATGTATTCACCGCCTCACGGTTGGAATAGAACCATTGTTTGGCTCTACCCAGCAGCGAGAACGGGAATAAACGGAGCCTGATGGCCTCTTGATCCACCCCTCGGATGGTGATGGTACTGCACACCTCCAGGAAGTGCTGCAGGTGAGCACTAGCGTCCTCATTGGCCTTCCCACAGAAGGGGCTAGCCTGCACCATGTTGATAAGCGGAGCCTTCAGCTCAAAAGCATGATCCCCCACTTCCACTGCTGGACCCGTAGGGATCTGGGCAGCGGACGTAGCGGAGTAGTCACGAATGGTCCTGTCGGCCATGGCTTCTTCCGGTTGGGGTGCTACGGGAAAGGGTTGTTCTCCTTGGTTGGAGGATTCTCCGATGACTGGTTCGGTTTCCAACAAGAACACCTGAGGGATTACGACATGAGAGCGTACCCTCCTTCCTATGGTATTTGGGTTCTCGACGTAGTTGGATGGTAGTTGGAAACCAGTCATGCACTACCCTATTTCACATCACAGAGAAACAGAGCAAAACGGGTAAACCTGCTAGATTACTGGCAATCAATTTTGTTGCACGAAATGCATGGATGTTCAAATCTCTTTAACCACTGCTTTCCCCGGCAACGGCGCCAGAAATGCTTGTTGGTATTTCTTAGCATCACTACTTCGAGTAGTAATGGTACTAGAGATACTTCATCATAAATCTAGACGTTACAGATATTATGCAAGCGCACAGAAGTACGTTGTAGCATTTCACCCGGGAGTATTCCAGAGTATCGTTATTTGTTTATCCGTAGGGAAAGCATTTAGTTAAAAGAGAGATGTGCCATCCAATGCTCTTACATACAACAATATTAATGTACCATAATCTAAACAGGGGTAAATGATATAGAAGTGAATGAATGGGTTGACACATAGAAGTTCATTGCTCATCATTATGATAGTCTTAGTTAGTATAGTACATTAGTGAAGATTAATAAGGGTTCATTGGCATCATACTTAAGGAACTTGAATATACTACAATACCCTATACAAGCTCATTCAATGATCGTATACAAGAGGACATATCGAGGTATCCAGTGGTTCCCTCATCAAGGGACGACAGTAGGACGTCTTATCATAAAGGCCTAATACCCACTCCGTACGTGGAGGATTACAAAGGACGGACAGGGCTGTCACCACCTGCTGCCTACCTCTACTAATCCGTGGGGCAGCGGTACCCTCAATAGTATTCCATATCCCAAAAACCATGTTTGCAATACGAGATACAACTCTATCTATCACGTTAATAGAGAGAGCAACCAAAAGGCACATTGAGCCAATGTCATAGCATACATTCACTTGATTGAGGTGTAAGACATAAGTAGTATATACTAAGTGGATAAGGTATAACTGAGGCATACAACATAAGTATGAAGGTATTTCCATTAAGCTCAGAGTATTACAAGTTAGTAAGAGAATACAAGAACTGAACTCTAGAACTTACCAAGACTCCTCCGGAAGCCCTTCAGAAGATCTAACACTATGACTAAGACTACTAAGACTAAGACTAAGCTTGTAGCAAAGGAGAGCTCTTCTTCTGGTGTGTGTTGAGTACGGCGCCCTTTGCAGGTATTTGTAGCATCACAAAGGCGGTTGGAGTCAGCTAGAGGCGGTTGAGGCAGTTAGGAGGTGGGCCCAGGTCGGCCGAATCCCCAAGGTCGGCCGACCCTTAGATCCACCGTCTTCAGCGCTTCACGGCTCAGATGTACTCTCCATGGCGGTTTACAGTTGTAGTTCAAAGGAGGGCAGAGTCGGACGCACGCCGGGATCGGCCGACCTGGCTGGGTCGGCCGACCCCCCATAACCGCCATTAGGGCCCACCTTCCTCTGGGAGGCTTACATGTGGGTCCTAAGGTCGATTCCAGTTGGGTTCTATCGGTTTGGGTACATTTGTCTCTGGTTGTGGGCCCTTCAATCCATGTGATGGACATGTGGCTCATCCTTCACCCTTAACTTCCACCGACCATGAATCAATGTTCAAGATCCTTACTTAGTGTGCTTCTTGACCTGTGTGAGAAATGGGCTTGAACGGGGCTCAGGCCAGGTCGCCCGACCTAGCCAGGTCGGCCGACCTGGGCCTGTGCCCAGTTTCGTCCATCTTTTGCACCGTAGTCCCTGTACTCAAATATATTCCAGATATGCATGGTATACTATTATTTGAATACTAATGTCTAAGTTATGCCTTGATCTTTATTGGTTTCTAAGCCTAGTGACGGTCGGATTTTATGTTATAAGGACCGTCAACACTCTTTCAGGTTTTTTTTTCCAAATTTTAATGTTTCTAACTTGGAAAAGGTTGTAGCACTGATGATTATTTACTTTCATGTAGCAGACGCTCTTTTGTTTCAATTCTTGGATACAAATGCTCTTATGAATGTTTTCGTGAATGTCTAAAACCTTACGGTGAAATTTATGATGAGTTGATGAATGTTTTTCTGCAATTCTTTAACTATGATCATCGGGACATCTGTGACACTCACCCTATTAAGAAATTTGCTTTCACTACAGATATTACGGTACCAACTTAATATATTTTTTTTCAATACTCTAGTGCGAATCATATTTTATTCTCATTACAAATAACTTTTGCTCTAATCATTTGTTGTAGGAATTTCTTCTCTCATTTAATGCATGGAAAGTTAATCCAGAAACATTAGTACCTAAGTTGAAAAAATTGCATAAAGTTATGGATATCTCACATTCTAAATTGGTTTGATATCTTGTACCAGTTTTTCTCTATTCTTTACTTTTCTTTTTTTAAAAATATAACATTATGTTTTCGTTGTGTGTTATTTTTCTTTGTAGTTGTTTTTCCCAATTTGTTGGAATTGTCGTTGGCTTCTTATCTGTGTGAATCATGAAGTAAAACAAGTGCAAGTTCTTGATCCAGTTGTAAGGACATCAGAATATTACTTGGCAGGTTTTGAGAATTATCTCAAGAAGAATTTCGTAAGTCTCTTAATCTAATTGTAAGAGTTTGTTTTATGCGAATTCGTTATTGTAGAATATGTAATTAATATTTTCATCTTTTTTTTTGTAGCTCAACAACTTGCAGAAATTATGCCAGTTAGCAGATATCTTTATGAAAGAATTGAAAAATTATTCTTTTGAGTTCAAGCAGTGCTCAAAGCATTCGAATGATATGCTTCGGAAGTATTATTCCATGCTTGATCTTATATATTGTTGTTTGTATTATTAAAAAAAATTCCTATCTGAATTATTATTTTTCTGGTAAACAAAAATTCAGGAGCAATGGTGGTATTTATGTGATGATTTTTATGTATAATTGGAATGGCCAGTTTGTTAAGAATGTTTGTCATGTAAGTTTTCATATGACATATTCATTAAACAATTCTAGTGAAATTTCATATCAATTTCAGTGACTATATGTTTCCCCTTTTTAATATATTTTTTTGTTCATATTTTTCAGGCAACTGCCTTTCAATTCAGAAAGTTAACAGCATATAACATGATCCACTCATCACTGAATGAAGGTGCAGGGATCAATGTTGATAATGCGGAGCATTAATTTTTTCTAGTTTAGTGAACATCATCACAAGTTTTTTACATCCACTTGATCACAAGTTATTAAATTTTTGAAGTCTAGAATTCTTATGAAAGGACATGCTGTAAATATTATGCCTTCAGCAAAATGTGTCAGAAGTGTCTCGTGTCTTAGCGCATTGCAAATGTGATAGAAAGGACAGTGCAATTGAATGTTCCTTCAGTTGCAAATGTAATGTACAATTCCTACCAGAGAAGAAGATATTCTTAGCAAATGATTATGTGTATGCAATTGTAATGCATCCTGAGTTCGAATTTCGATGTTATCTCTTGCAGCAAATGTGTCTCAAGTGTTGCAAATGTGATAGAATGCACCCAGCAATTGAATGTTACTTCACTTGCAATTGAATGTTACTCTGCAACCGAACAGAATCATCTGTGTGTGGGTATCTGTTTTTTAAAAACAAACAGAGGGGTCCACCTTCTTTCCCTTCCTGCACGCAACAACCTTTCCCCTTTTCTCTTTCACTTGTTCCATATTATTTTCCCGTGTTCGAGCGGATCGGACGGCTGTGGATTTTGCCTTCCATCCTGTCAGAATCTTCAATTGCATCGTCGGAATTGGTAATATATCTCGATCCGTCGTTCCTTCATTCGCCGATTTTATGATTCCCGTGCTAGTTTTGTCGCAGAAATGATATTCAACATATAGGACAAACTTCGATTCCCTTGAATAGTATCGTT
>CM014277.1:6299569-6314868 GCA_004135705.1 Alloteropsis semialata | reverse complement strand
TGTTGGAGTAGCTCTTAGCTGTAAAAAAAGCGAAGGTCAACCCCAATCGCAACGGTATTGGGACCTCAATATTTCCCATTTCCCCAACAGAATGGAACGAAAAACCAATGCGAAGTCAAGGTCAAAAAGAATTCGATCACTGATCTGACATAATGCCAAGTCAAGGTCAAAAAAATAGCTGATGATGTAGTATTGATTCCCGGCGGAGGGTCAACTGTTTGGAGCCTTAGCTATACGCCACTGCCCCACGGCCGTGTTCGGATGGGAGGTAAAAAAAGTCCAGGGTATTAAATGCTACTTTGACCACTAATTAAGGATATTAAATAAAGTCAGTTTACAAAACTACCTCCACAACCCCCTGTCAAATTCGCGAGACGAATCTAATGAGGCCTTTGACCGCATGATTAGAGGATGATTACTGTAGCATTACTGTAGCAAATCATGGATTAATTAGGTGCAGTAGATTCGTCGCGCAAAGTTGCACTCATCTGTGAAAAGGTTTTATAAATAAACTTCATTTAGACCCTCATGCATGCGACAGTAATCCAGGACAATTTTTTTTTGTCCCGGCTGCCGAACACGGCTCATGTAGCGAAGGGACAACAACTCAACAGCCCATGTCACGCGTGACGCGTGAGCCGGGAGTCGATCACGTCATATTAATAATATTGTTATTTCTTAAAGGGCTAACACAAGGGCAGGGCTACCAAGAGATAATTTGCAAGAACAAGATGGCACCCACGAACACACCGCCTCCCCCATGAAAGCCATGTTTCTAATACAATTTGACCATGCCATCATTTCTTAGAATTTTAGTATTTATTTGGCATCTCTATTTGCAACTTTCTCTATTCTAACACCAATTTGCTTGTTCACAAATATTTGTGTTGAACGAGTTAGGGCCGACCACGTCCCCCCATATCATAGAAGGTTATACTGATTAGGGCCGACCACGTCCCCCCTACCATAGAAGGTTGCAGCGGTTAGGGCCGACCACGTCCCCTCCTGCCATAGACGGTTGCAGCGGTTAGGTCTGACCACGTCCCCCTGCATAGAAGCTTCCAGCGGTTAGGGCAAACCATGGTAGCTCCCTACCATAGAAGGTTGTACCGGTTACGGTTTTAGAAGGTTTAACCAGTTAGGGCCGGCCATGGCCTCCATGCCATAGAAGTTGAACCAGTTAGTGATTTGGGTTGTCAGGGGCTACTTCGTCCTTTGGAGTTTTGGTTCCAGTACATTTTTGCCTGCCATAGAAGGTTGTACTAGTTAGGACCGACTATGATACCCCTGCCATAGAAGGTTGAACCGGTTAGGGCCGACTATGGTACCCCTACCATAGAAAGATGAACCGGTTAGGGCCGACCAAGTTATACTAGTTAATGTCGTGTATGCCCGCGAATTTGAAGCACATAGGAAGTAACTTATCAGTTAATTAAATAACATGCATTTCAACTTGTCCTTGATCAAAAGTCCTTGCGTAATAACCTATCACACAATCATTTGATTCATAAAGTAACATCCTCATGATCTGAATTACATACGAAATAACTTCTTACGGTTTTTTATCATATAAAGTAACTTGCCATGATTTCAAACACATAGCATGTATCTTGTCATCTAATTTCGTATTTACATGTACTAAATATACATTTTTTTGTTTTTCCATCTTTATATGGGCTGTTGCTATTTTTTTTTGTCTCGATTGTTGTGTGGGCCGTCACGAATTTTAATAGACAGTCCTCCATGTTATTGTGGCTGTTGTTGCATTTTTCTCTTTTTTTCCTGATTGTCCATGGGCCGTTTTGCCAAGGACGGTTCCATTTTCTCTGGAGCGCACAGCAGCCTTCGCGTCTTTNGTCGCGGCGACCGAGCTCCCCCGCCGACCACCGCCTCCTCCGGCTCCGGCGCGGCCCCGCGCCTCCGCCGCCGCCCGCTGCCGCCGCCGACGCTAATTCGGCGTCCGAGCTCCCCCGCCCACCGCCGCCTCCCCCGGATCCGGCGCGGCCCCGCGCCTCCGCCGCCGCCCGCCGCCGCCGACGCTAATCCGGCGTGAGACGACCGCCGGCGCTGCCCCAGGAGCTCCCCCGCCGCCAACCCCGCCCGACCGCCATCCTCCGCCCCGGGCGCCGCCCCGCCTCGCCGCCGTCTCGACCAACCCCACCGCCGGTCCGGCGACCTCCCCACGACCTCCTCTATAGCCGGAAGACAAAGAACCCGGCAGCCCCAAACCCCGAAACCCTAACCCGGCGGCGGCGGCGGCGGCGAGCAGCGATGCGCGGTCGCGCGCTCGCACTAGAGCGCGACCCGTCTGGGTATAAACTTAACGTATTTTTTCTTCTCATAATTGACTACGTTTCATTTTGGGCAGTACTATTTTGTTTTTTTTAACCAGGGAGGTGTCTCCACTTACCGCTATATGGAGAGGACTCTCTATGTAGTCAGGTCCTTAATTTATATTTATTTGGGAACATATCAGGTGCAAACCAACCCTTCCGTGCAAACTATGGAAACTTCAATCTGGACCACACGATATTGATCCAAGGGTGCACTCAGGGGAGGTGGGAGGGGTGATTTGCAATACGACTTTGCAAATCACCCCTCCCACCTTCCCTGAGTTTTGCAAATTACCCCTCCCACCTCTCCTGAGTGCACCCTTGGATCAATATCACGTGGTCCAGATTGAAGTTTCCATAGTTTGCACGGAAGGGTTGGTTTACACCTGATATGTTCCCTTATTTAATTGCCTACTTCCATGATTATTGATGTACACTCGCGCACAGTTATTCGTGTCTATACCTTTTTGAGAATTTCTAGCAAAGGACCCTTTTCTGTCATCCTCCAGTTTTCAATTTTAAGTATTACAGTATGTACACTTTGATACATCAAAGTAAAATGGAAAAAAACATATGTACAGATTAAAGCAGATTGAGCTCTCATATTTTTTATTCTATTACATATTGGTGTGATTTCTTAATTGATAGGCGTTTGTACAGTTTGATACATCAAAGTAAAAAAAAAGGAAAAAGCATAGATTGAAGCAAATTGAGCTACCATATTTTTGCTTGTATTATAGATTGGTGTGTTTTCTTAATTGATAGGTGTTTGTACAATTTGATACATCGAAATAAAAAGGTAAAAAAAATGTGTACATATTGATTTGCTCTTATATTTTACTGACACTCATGTACCAGTTTGATAAATCAAAGAAAAAGGAAAAAGCGAATTGCTTTTTGGGATTATATAAAAAGTTTTATTATTGTGTCACTCATTTTGCATTCTACTATTTTTGTTAAGACACACTCATGTACCGGTTAATATAACCTACAACATGAGTGCACCGATGTTCACCCTAGGTTTCCATATGTACACTGATGTGCTTTTGATGTAAGTATAGACCAGATGAAAAAAAATCAAGAAAATGAAAGTTGTAGAAGCACATGGTGCAGCAGGTGGAGAGCCATTGGGTGGAGGAGACTGGAGAGAGAGCTCAGTACGGAGTACATTCTTCATGCAGCCTGACATGTTTTTTTTAAGTGCGGTGGAGAACGATTCATGAGGGAAAGCAACAAGGTACAGTGGGTCTAGTTCACATCTAGTCAAACAGTGAATGAGTCACCTTTTGAAGAAAGATTCCTCTCAAGAAATTTTAGATAGCGTGGATCCAAGCAGACCTAACCCAGACCGAAACTTGCATAAATTGCACTGCATTAGTTTAACTGACTCCATCGGTGGCCCCGGCGCTGTTCTTGGCAACATCGCAGATCCCCACGACGACAACAACCGGGTGTGGTCTCGGTTTGGCAACTTCCGGAGCTCGCCGTACCAGGAGGCGCGCCAAGTGGCAGCGCGTCCAGAGGAAAGGGATAGCGAGCGAAGGGTCACCATGGCAGCTTCCACACTGCCATCGATCCCCCCCCGCAGCCTGCACTGCAGCCTCCAATCGCACCTCGCGCGCACCAAAACGCCAAAGGAGAAAAAAGCGAGGCTTGCAGTCCATCTGCCACCAATCGCCTCTTATCCTGGTGCTGCCACCGCATTGCCCCGCCCTCGCTAGCAGCTCGTGTCCACCGCTCACTAAGGAAAGACCAATTTTAAGTCAAGTAAAAAAAAAACAAAAAAGAGAAACACTACAGGCCCATAACCTACATCCCGGCCTTGGTCCTTAAATCTTCCTGCATTGTACGCTCTACAAAGTGCGCAGAGACAGATTGAAAGAGCTAACAAACCAGGAGAGATGAAGGCCAAGGTCATCATCATCGGCGCCGGGATGTCTGGTAACTTTCTTAGGCACGCAGTAGTATATATATTCCCCAGTTACACACAAGATTATATATAGCGTGGATAACATTGCAATGTGCTTTATCACTTGTGCTCACATTAATTAGGGATCTCAGCCGGGAAGCAGTTGTCCGATGCGGGGATAACTGACTTGCTCATCCTCGAGGCCACAGATCGTATCGGTGGTCGGATCCGCAAGGTAGAGTTTGCGGGGATGAACATCGAGATGGGAGCAAACTGGGTGGAGGGAGTGGCCAATGAAGGGGAAGTAAGGAATAATGTAAACCCCATCTGGAGAATTGTCAACGACGAGCTTGGTCTCAAAACCTCCTGCTCCAACTATGATAACATTGCCTCCAACACCTACAAAGAAGAGTACGTATACCATCTGGCTTGATATGTGGATACGTATACATAAATGTTGTGTGTCTAGGCCTTGCAAAAAAGCTCAAAGAAAAAAAAAAGATGAATACCCAATGTTATCTAATTGAACAAGTCCTATCGATAAGACATAGGAAGATATCAAATCAGACTGTGAGAATAACTGAACTTTTTTTTTTCTATTCTGCTATTGATATTTATTTGAAATCATATAGTATTAGACACTTGGGACATGTTTCCCATGTTTTTTTGGTAGTTACCGTTTTGATTTCACTTGGATTAGAATACACAAAAGGTTGAGGTCAGCAACTAATAAGATGCTTTCGAGAAACTTTTGTTCAGATGCAAAATTTTTGATTAAACCATCAAATTAAAGTGAAGATGTAAATAATCATTTGTAATTTGTTTTGAAAGATAATCATATGTAATGGTTGCAAGAAGATTACTAAGTGATCATTACTAGAAGACTAATAGTATAACAATGACAGGACAGGGTAGGCAATTCGGCTTCCAGTATGTCAAACAACTTCACAACTCCATTATTTGTTCTTCTCTTAATAAGGGATAAACAACATGTCAAAATTTCACGTAAATCAGTGAAATATTTTATTTTGTGCATTTAATCCCGCTCTCTACTTATTATTTTGACTCTACAATTTCCATTTTCCTCAAATGCACGTTGTCAGGGCAACTTGCTAGTCAATTCCCCTGTTTACAATTGGAAAAAAAATTACAGAAGCACGTTAGGGTTGATCTAATGTCTGATACTATTTTGGGTTTCCATGTTATCCATGTCACACCCGGTTTTAGAAACAAAACCAAGTGCTACCTATATGTATGCCAGGATCTAGTTTCATACATATAGTGACATCATAAGTGAATAACAGTAACAGTATCACGTAAAAGAATACAAGAGACTTACAATCTATCAGAGACACAGCAGATCCTGGAAACCAAGGCTCCAAAACTTCACAGGCAATCGACTGGGGGTTGCGTAGGCCTAGCATCATCTTCAACATCTTCACATTACCTTTCTGAGCAGCAGTAAGCAAGGATGAGTACACTTATGGTTGGTACTCAGCAAGGCCACAAGAAATAACCAGAATATGATTTATTATCAACTTCAAATAAATTAATCATGAGAGGATCCAAGCCGCTCTTAACCGTGAGCACGGCTGATATATCAGTTTTACACTCTGCAGAGGTTGTACACTTTACCCACAAACAATGTTTCTCATATAGCCTGAGGTAGCTAGCCTCTTCAACACTTCCTTAGGTGAGGGGCCAGAGAACCATTACATGACCTTTACAAAGAATTATTAACATGAAACAACCCGCTAAGGTTTCAAGCCACAGCAGAGCATAACCTTTTCTAATCGCCGAGTTACTTACCAAAGCATACTCCCAAGAGATCCGGCTATACCCCATCTATGCTTCCCCTCTTGCCCTTTCGGTAAGGTTATTACAAGTTAACTCTTCTAATTAATTAGTCATGACCAGAGCCCATTAGCTATGTGGTTGCACTGTTTTCTTGGGTTGTCACTCCATGTTCCAATTAGAATCATCATTATATTTAATAAAGCATAGGTAGAAGGATGGTTAGGGACACTTGCCTTTCCGCAATAAAAATACCACGTACTGCTCAGAGTCTTCAAATTCTTCTTGTTGAAACTCTTTTCTTCAAAGCACCTGAATCGCGTTCCTTCTACTCGCAGCAACATCGGCACAAGCATACGAAAAAAAAACAAGCAGAAGAACACAACTAAGAACAATACACCAAATGAACAGAAAACAATAAGAGAACGCACAAAAAGGCGGGGCTTGATGCTAAGGTCACGAGGGCTCAAGAAACGCTACGAACGATGCTAAGGACGAAAAGACAACTATCGTAACATTTATGTTATGAGAGCACAAGAGACTATATGCTTGGTTTATTTTATTTTAATAAAACAATGTAAAGGATATTTCAGAAAATACCCTAAATTAGAATTATGTCATATTAGAGTTTATTTTACAAAACCGAGATAAGACTAAGTCAACTTTTATACATCTAAATGTTCATGTAGGAATTAGACCAATTAAACACTTAATTAGAAATAAAAACATGTGTGAACATCTAAACGTATAACTTTATGATTCGTGTTCAACTAATTATATTATTATTGAAAAGACATTGACTTTGAGTATCAATCATATTAACAACAATTATGAAAACCGATGTTTAACTCTAAATAGCTTTTAATTAGTTACATAGCAATTAATCAAATTAACTTGCCGAGATATAACCTAATTAACTTTTAATTAGAAAACTGGTGAATAAGTATTTAATCATATTAACAATTTAATAGAAACTAAAAACAACAAAAGAAGATTATTGTGATTGCTAACGCATAACTTGGATAGATGTGAAGCTAACGCGACGACTCGAAACGGAGCTAAAACGAGCGACGATAAAGGCACAGGGACAGAACGACAAGCTTTGATCAAGACATACGTAGCGTGCAGGTAGCAGGTAGTGCTCGTATATCCATGAAAGGCTCTGCATGGCTGATCGATGAAGGATAGATTGTGAAATAAATTTGATAACGTGAAGGGAAAACTGAATTATAATGTTCGTGACATAAGCATGACATTACTGGAGTTCCGCATGTCGTCAAATATGTTGGGCAAAGGATCATACGGTAGGAAGGAAAATTAGAATTTAGTTTGTCTCTTAATTAGCCTTAGCTGATTACGAAGGACACGAGGAACAATTAACATGCTACTTGCAGATTAACATATTACTTTAATAGATCCAACTTATGCGATAATGCAATGGCATAGAATTAATAAATGCTACACCATTGATATAACATAGTGTCAACCATTAAGTAATAAAATTAATCTGTAGTGGTCGGCATATTACTTCTCATGTAGTCTACTGATAAGTAACAGATGATCAAAGGCTTAAGGAAAAGAATGATAAATTAACATATTAACTTTACAAGCTTATACATCGTTTAATAATGCAAACTTAAGTTGTAGTACAATGACATTGAAATGGACCAGTAATTAATATCCTGGCTATCATTGCAACAACATAAATTGTATTACTAAGTAGATGCTAATTTGCAAAGAATTAATTGTCAACTATCAAAACTTTACTAGGCTTGGATCAAAAAGCATGGGCTAGCGTGGTAATTGAATCAAAAGAAAGCAATTTGATTAGATTAATGATGACTATAATTAATTAATAAGGATAGACTGATTAAAAGGGTTTGGATAAATAAAAGGTGTAACGATTCCGATCGGCTGCCTAAACATGGGCAACAGTACAAAGGAACGGTACCAAGGTATAGATCAAGTCCTTACGGTCACGAGAGCTGAAGAATCACTCGAATCGGAGTTGAAACGACCAAGATATGGACAAAACGGGATTCCAAGGGTTTATCTGTGAATTCACACAAATTCCAGGGGTTAGATTGAAGGAAACTGAGGGCATATACATAATTATGTATATAACTTCAGGGTTTAACTTATAAAAGGAACGGACTGGACGGCGGGTTGTATAACTTGAAAGCTCAGGGGTCTAACTACAAGAAATAAGGACCTATGCGTAATTACTTTACACTAACAATGGACGGCGGGTTGATTATTGAAAAGCTGAGGGTCTCTTTATAAAAACATGCAGGGCTGACCGGTACCTTGATCTGTTGACTTGATCTGGAACGTAGGTTGGACGATGAACGGCTTGAGATGCTCGCGGAGCTCCTGGTCGCCGGCGACGGAGACAGGCGGCGGCGGAGGGCGGCGATCTCGCCGGCGTAGGACGATTCCGGGCTACGGGTCACCAAATCGAGCGCGGAAAGGACCAAGAGATAGATTGGGACCTTGCGAACCTCAAAAGGGTGATCTGGACGAGGATTGGGCGACGACGACGACGTATCGGCGACGAGGGCGGTCCGGGCGGCGCTGTCCAATGGTGGCGAACGAATTAGCCTCTGTACCAGGGAAAACAAGGGAAACGAACACACTAGGGAGCTTCCTTGTCACCTTGAGAGGCTCCTGGATGCGCTCAAGTCGACGGGACGGCGCCGGGGGCGCGGGTCAGAGGCGGCGGCGTCGAGAAGCTCCGAAGGCGGCGTGGTGGCGGAGCTGTTGCTCGAGAGACGCTAGGGTTCGTTGGGACTAGACGAGGGGCTCGCGGCGCGGCTTTATAGGGGCTAGGGGAGGCCCGGGGCTCGCGGGGTAAGGCAGTTGGCATTCGGCGCGGCAAGGGGAGTCGGAGTCGGCCTCGGGCTCGTGGGGAAGACGACACCGACAAGCGGGCCCCACAAGTAAGCGACACAGAGAGGAGGCGGCATCCGGGCGAGGCGTCTTCGATGTGGCGCGACGGCGGGCTATGGACCGCGAGCAGGAAATGGGCCGACGCGGGGAACTGGGCCAGGCCGAGCAGGGAGGTTATTCGACTTAGGGAAAAAGGCCAGGGAGCAAGAACGAACTAAACAAAAGCTAAGGGACGTTTTCTAGACTTAAACTAGAAACTATAAAACTAAACAAGCAATTGCAAATAAATTCGAATTTAAATAGAATTTAAATTCTCCTCAACTTGCAAACAGTACATAAAACTTATGCAGCAGCATGAATGCAACAAAAACTTATTGCGACTAATAATTAATTATTAAATTAATAAAATCCTAATAAATTCCAATTAATTCCTAGAAATTTATTTAAGCCCTAGATAAATCCTAGAAAATTCAGAAGTGGTTTCTAAGATTTATTGTGATGAAAATTAGGGTGTTACAAACCTACCCCCCTTAAAAGAATCTCGTCCTCGAGATTTGGAAGGATTAGGGGAGAAAAACATTAGGTAGATTCCAAAGTTGACCATTTTCACTTCTTTGCTGCCATGCATTGTTGAAACTTCTCATTCATACTGCTTGTAATCAAAAGGATATATCCAGCATAACTTTCACAAAATAAAAACTATGGTTCTACTACTTAACTAATCAATCTGTCGGATACCAATATTAGGGGTATCCAATGACGGCGATTAAAAATCAAAACCACGACGTCATCAGGCAAGGCACCTCCGAGTGGTTTGGAGCCCATCCGAGTGGTTCGCTGGCCTAAATGCATGCCATTTATTTTTGTGAAGGAAAACGGCCAAAAAGCAAATTGCTTATTACCTAGCACGTCCGAGTGCTTTAGCCCCAGCATGCAAGCACGTCCGAGTGCTTTGCTGATGCAAGCACCACTCGACTAGTCTCAGATATCGCCCGACTACTTTCTTGCTTCGCCCGACAGGATCCGCGACTCGCCCGACGAGTTGCAAACAACGCCCGAGTACTCTCCGTCTTGCCCGACAAGCTGCGTCCTCGCCCGACGAGACTCCGATTCGCCCGACAAGATCTCCGTCTCCGACTGGTTCGCTCCTTCGCAACGAAGCAACCTCCGAGAAGACCGCAGCACCCGGAGTCAAGCTGCTACACTGTGCCAACCACTCCCTGACGCAACTGACACCAGCAGGACATGGCTACAGTGCTCGGAAGGACGACGGGCCCCACAGCATGGGCGGGCACGCCTCCTTTTTTCCCGTTTTACCCTTTGACTGTACTTCTTCTACAACCTTCCCTTGAAGTTATAAAAGGGAAGTCTGGGCCTCCTGCGCGAGGCGAGATGGACTCTTTTCCTCCTCTCTCCTGGGCCTCCTACGGGAGGCAGGGAGCCTCTCATCTTTCCCGAGGAGTACTCTCCCTCGACCTTCTTCTTCCTTCAGCCGGTCGCTGGGCTGAGCTCGTTTCACGCACCAGAGACTTGGGAAACTCTCCCTCTCTCGCCCACTTGTACCCCCTACTACAAACCAGTGCAAATAACACGAGCAGCACGAACTGGACGTAGGGTATTACACCCCGTGGGTGGCCCGAACCAGTATAAACCCCCGTGTCCTTTTGCACTACCACCCGAGGCCCGACGCGCGCTCCGCGACTTTATTATTTGCCGGCGGTAAAGAACCCCGACAGTTGGCGCCCACCGTGGGGCCTTTGCGCGTCACGTCTTTTTACTTGCAGGTCTCGGGTGGCCAACCACGACGACGGTGGCGTCCCCGATGGACGCAACCGCGGCGACGACGACGGCGGCGGCACCGACGGCCGCGACGACGACCACAACGCCATCAACCACGGCGACGGCGGCGGCGCCAACGGCCGCGACGACGACCACAACGCCGTCAACCGCGGCAACGACGGCGGCGGCGGCACCGACGGCCGCAACGACGACCGTAGCGCCATCAACCACGGCGACGACGGCGGCGGCAACCCCAATGACCACAACAACACTGATGGCGGCAACAATGCTCCTGGCCTTCTGGATGAACCGAACAAGGCTCGGGGGCTCTGCCTACCAGGCACACCCAGTACTATTCTGTATGCAGATGCATGCATGCGTATGCATGTGCATGCAAGGATATCCTTTTTAACCAATGCATGCACGCCTTTTCCAAATGTGTCGCGTCTCTCTGTTTTCTCTCTCGAATCAGCACAGCACAGGAGCAGGCAGTAGCGTTTATCCCGAAGGCCTGCATGCATGCCCGACCAACCAGAGTGGGGCGGAGCAGGCAGCAGCAACTCAGTCACCCCCGAGAAGTTTTCCGACTCGCCCGACAAGGTCTTCGCTTGACATCATCAACGGCGACCGCGACCCCGACAACAGCAGCATCAACACCACGCGGCCGCGCACCCGCGGCGCAGCAGCAGTGGGCGACCCCCGCGAGGAACACCGCGGCAGGACGACCGTGCCCAAAGTCCGCAAATGACCTCGACTAACCTGTAACAGCTTTTTGTTTTCATGATCTCGCGCAGGGCCGCCACGGCGAGGCACGCCCCCGATCGAGCGTACGACACAACGACAGAGAGAGCTGCAGCGCCGACCGACGTAATCACGTTGGCTACCAGCGCCGCCCCGACCAGCGCCCGCTCCACCGACCGCCGCCCGACCTCGACTCCGAACGACTCGGCCGCGCCTCCAAAGGAGTGCGCGCCCCGACCTCGACTCCGAACGACTCGGCCGCGCCTCCAAAGGAGTGCGCGCCCCGACCTGACCTCGACTCCGAACGACTCGGCCGCGCCTCCAAAGGAGTGCGCGCCCCGACCTCGACTCCGAACGACTCGGCCGCGCCTCCAAAGGAGTGCGCGCCCCGACCTCGACTCCGAACGACTCGGCCGCGCCTCCAAAGGAGTGCGCGCCCCGACCTCGACTCCGAACGACTCGGCCGCGCCTCCAAAGGAGTGCGCCGCCCCGACCTCGACTCCGACCGACTCGGCCGCGCCTCCAAAGGAGTGCGCGCGCCCCGACCTCGACTCCGACCGACTCGGCCGCGCCTCCAAAGGAGTGCGCGCGCCCCGACCTCGACTCCGAACGACTCGGCCGCGCCTCCAAAGGAGTGCGCCGCCCCGCCAGCGCCCGCTCCACCGACCGCCCCGACCTCGACTCCGAACGACTCGGCCGCGCCTCCGAAGGACTGCGCCGCCCCGACCTCGACTCCGACCGACTCGGCCACGCCTCCAAAGGAGTGCGCGCGCCCCGACCTCGACTCCGAACGACTCGGCCGCGCCTCCAAAGGAGTGCGCGCGCCCCGACCTCGACTCCGACCGACTCGGCCACGCCTCCAAAGGAGTGCGCGCCCCGACCTCGACTCCGAACGACTCGGCCGCGCCTCCAAAGGAGTGCGCGCCCCGACCTCGACTCCGACCGACTCGGCCGCGCCTCCAAAGGAGTGCGCGCCCCGACCTCGACTCCGACCGACTCGGCCGCGCCTCCAAAGGAGTGCGCGCGCCCCGACCTCGACTCCGAACGACTCGGCCGCGCCTCCGAAGGACTGCGCCGCCCCGACCTCGACTCCGAACGACTCGGCCGCGCCTCCGAAGGACTGCGCCGCCCCGACCAGCGCCCGCTCCACCGACCGCCGCCCGACCTCGACTCCGACCGACTCGGCCACGCCTCCAAAGGAGTGCGCGCGCCCCGACCTCGACTCCGAACGACTCGGCCGCGCCTCCGAAGGACTGCGCCGCCCCGACCTCGACTCCGACCGACTCGGCCGCGCCTCCGAAGGACTGCGCCGCCCCGACCTCGACTCCGAACGACTCGGCCGCGCCTCCGAAGGACTGCGCCGCCCCGACCTCGACTCCGAACGACTCGGCCACGCCTCCAAAGGAGTGCGCCGCCCCGACCTCGACTCCGACCGACTCGGCCGCGCCTCCAAAGGAGTGCGCGCGCCCCGACCTCGACTCCGAACGACTCGGCCGCGCCTCGAAAGGACTGCGCCGCCCCGACCTCGACTCCAACCGACTCGGTCGCGCCACCCGTGGAGTGTGCTGCCCCGACTCGGATGGCTCGCTCGACTCAGCCTCAACGACGGAACGCTCAAACGGCTAAGTTTTACCACGATCCTTCGTATTTCCATACATTTCCATTTACACTCTCGCATGCCTCTTTTGGGTGTCGCTAAAGTACTCGGGTAGCAATGGCCTCATCTGTGAAACCTCGTCCTACGTGCCGCCTACAACTAAGCCTCCCCGCTGAGCAGTGTAGTCTGCGGTAAGCCGCCCTCTCCACGAGCAGTGGTCAGCGGAACTTGGTGCGTAACGTGTGATAAGCCAACTACCCGAGGAAATACGTAGCCTAATAAAGGCAGGGCGTACGCAACTTTCCGATAGTAACGAATAATTCCCGACTCCTCGCTTTACGCAATGCTTTTGCATTACACTGTTTTTTGCAGCTTGGCATGGCAAGTTCAGGTAAGCTTGCTGCAACTCCTACATACAGGGAACGACACCTTTTGTCTCGCCCGACCTCGGCGCGCGGGGTCAAGCATACGCATGCGATCGTTTTCCGAAACGCACTTTTCGAACTCTCTAAACTAAGCGGCTCCCGCCGGCCCTAACGACCCCTCGCAGCCCTGCGCTCGGGGGCTGGGCATCGGGACGGACGACTTCGACAGTCGACCTGACAGGTGATTCCAACGGGGGTTCGAAGGCTGGCCCGTCGAAGGGTTCAACAGCCGCCCCCGGGCACCTTGTCGAGCAAGGGGCAGTGAAGGATGGGTCCCAGCGGCCAGTACTCAGGCGCACGAGCGCCACGAGCATCCTGAAACGCGTTCGAGTTCTGGTGGAAAGAAAGATCATGGTTTTTCCTCCGATGGAAAGGCAGCGAGCCGCTGGGTCCGGTCGAACGGACTTGGTAACTAGATGATCTCACCACTAGGAATTTGAGGTCGATCACCAGCTGATCCATCGACTCCCCATCGAAGGGGCGTCGGGCCTCACTCGAACCTACCCGTTTGTAGCTCAATGAGAGTCGTGCTTCGGCCTGCGTGGCAAAGCGCAATACATCTCTTACCCTCCTTCCTATCGCACGGGAAGCGTGAGGGGAAAAACGCAAAAAGACGAAACGAATCCCCGTCCGGACCCCGGTCTCGGGATGCACACGGGGTCGAAATCGCTAACAGAGACCAGCAGCGTGGTCGCATAATTTGCAACAAATCACTACACAAACGCCCTAAACCTGCGAGCGAGTGTACCACTCGCCCACAGGCTCGGGGGCTACACCCGGCGGGTGCGCTCGCGCGCCCCCACCCGAAACTCCACCTCTTTCTCGACATCACGATAAATTCAGCCCGCGACCAAGTCTGCGACTCGCTCCCAGGCTCGGGGGCTACTGTCGGATACCAATATTAGGGGTATCCAATGACGGCGATTAAAAATCAAAACCACGACGTCATCAGGCAAGGCACCTCCGAGTGGTTTGGAGCCCATCCGAGTGGTTCGCTGGCCTAAATGCATGCCATTTATTTTTGTGAAGGAAAACGGCCAAAAAGCAAATTGCTTATTACCTAGCACGTCCGAGTGCTTTAGCCCCAGCATGCAAGCACGTCCGAGTGCTTTGCTGATGCAAGCACCACTCGACTAGTCTCAGATATCGCCCGACTACTTTCTTGCTTCGCCCGACAGGATCCGCGACTCGCCCGACGAGTTGCAAACAACGCCCGAGTACTCTCC
Source organism: Alloteropsis semialata (assembly GCA_004135705.1). NCBI lineage: Eukaryota > Viridiplantae > Streptophyta > Magnoliopsida > Poales > Poaceae > Alloteropsis > Alloteropsis semialata. Next base: position 6,300,175 of record CM014277.1, on the reverse strand, counting down.
GTCTTGCCCGACAAGCTGCGTCCTCGCCCGACGAGACTCCGATTCGCCCGACAAGATCTCCGTCTCCGACTGGTTCGCTCCTTCGCAACGAAGCAACCTCCGAGAAGACCGCAGCACCCGGAGTCAAGCTGCTACACTGTGCCAACCACTCCCTGACGCAACTGACACCAGCAGGACATGGCTACAGTGCTCGGAAGGACGACGGGCCCCACAGCATGGGCGGGCACGCCTCCTTTTTTCCCGTTTTACCCTTTGACTGTACTTCTTCTACAGCCTTCCCTTGAAGTTATAAAAGGGAAGTCTGGGCCTCCTGCGCGAGGCGAGATGGACTCTTTTCCTCCTCTCTCCTGGGCCTCCTACGGGAGGCAGGGAGCCTCTCATCTTTCCCGAGGAGTACTCTCCCTCGACCTTCTTCTTCCTTCAGCCGGTCGCTGGGCTGAGCTCGTTTCACGCACCAGAGACTTGGGAAACTCTCCCTCTCTCGCCCACTTGTACCCCCTACTACAAACCAGTGCAAATAACACGAGCAGCACGAACTGGACGTAGGGTATTACACCCCGTGGGTGGCCCGAACCAGTATAAACCCCCGTGTCCTTTTGCACTACC
>CM014277.1:6247203-6281879 GCA_004135705.1 Alloteropsis semialata | reverse complement strand
AGGTGAAGTTGTCAACTGTTGTATAAACATCAATTGGAAATGAATTTGTCAAAGGAGCTTCCTGTCTGTATTCCTACTTATGCCGTGTTAAACAGATTGGAGTGAAAATACAAGGCACATTATTTATTTTCATCTATGCTAAGGCTAAGTAACCTTAGCAAAACTCTAGTTTATTGCCTATCAGTCGTATCCATGAGTCAGACAAATGTGATCGTCTAGTCCTAGTGATGGCTGCAATGCCACTCTTCTGTAATGTCCTGCGCTTGTTCTCCTCCGTGTTAAGCAGCAGGCACGCGAAGGTAATCTGTTAAGCAGGTGGCTGCAGTTGTTGCAAAAAAAATCCGCCGCAGCCGCAAAGTAGCAAGGCAGCTGACTCCACTCTGTTTGACGGCGGTAAAAGCATCCGGAGAAAAAAAACGACCAGGGACCGAATTGAAAGGGAGGGAAACGGGAGGGATCTGACTCACTGGAGGGCGCGGAAGATGTCCTGGATCTCGCCGTCCACCTGCTCGAGCTCGGCGCTCATGGGCACGTCGCTCGCCATGGCTCCGCGCGCCCTACCCGTGCGCCTCGGCGCTCCGCCTCGCGGCGACCTGCTTAACAGATTACGAGCAGCTCGAACCCTAGCTGCTCGTCGGGGGTGACGCTGCAGCAAGAGAAGCGAAATCCAGGTGAGGCGCGCACGCGGGGGAGAGCGAGGTGGGGGGAGGGAGAGCGGGGAGGAGAGGAAGGCGCGTTGCCGGTGGTGGAGAGGGTGGCGGCCAGGGCGCCGAGAGGGAAGGGGAGGAGGCTGCAGGGAGGAGAAGAGACGGCCGCGGAGAGGGGGATTGGATAGAGTTGAGGCGCGGACGTGAGGAGCGAACAAAAATCAGAATAAAGTAAAAATTTGGGTCCAGATCCAGCCGTCCAGTAACGGGCAAGTAAAATGACCGTTATCGTTCACTTCTTGTAACGATGTTTTTTAATTGGTAACGGGCATTATCGCTGTGAAGGTTGGATTTGGCTGAGGAGACCTCATTTGTAATGGGCATTAATAAAGTTCGTTACCTTTATTAATATTTGCAACGGGCAACGAAGATCCGTTATCAATGCCGCGTTACCTATTTGAGGTTTTCACGTAGTGGCCGCTGAATTTATAATGTTCTGTGACTGTGAGTTGCTATCCATGAGTAACTATGAATATTCATGACATCAGCTGCCTCCGTAGATCAATTTCCGATTGATGGATGTTGTAGACATGAGATGCTTATTAGACTACCAAAGACAGGCCACACTGGTCCCAAATTTTGAAACTTCATACATGAAAAGGACATGTCAGAAAAATATATTAAAATAAAATAAACATGATTTTTTAGTGACGGTAATCAATAGTCATTATATACATACATGACATAATATCTACTCGCAAAAAAATGACATAATATCTAAAATAGCATACCTGAAAAATATGAGTTGGCACTGCTGGATCTTCACGAAATATATTCAAATAGAGCAAAACATGTGTTTTTTTATTATTACGCTACACTATCATAGCACTATCATTTGCATTTTGATTCCTCAATTAACATTACTTATAAGACTTTACAAGTGCATGCAGTCGCACAAGGTGCCCCTGTCAAGAGGAAGGTGTAGACGACGTACGATGGATAACCAGATGGGTAAGATTTTATACAGCGGTGAACAACAACCATCCCAAGCCTGACGATGCTGCCAAGGCCAGCAGGAGGCCATTGCCATTGACAAGCACAGCACAGAGGTGGTGGTCTGTGATGTGCTGCAACACCTTGATATTACGAACCTCCTTGATTGCTTGAACAGAAAAACACCAAGTAACAGAGTACTAGGTTCTGGAAGGTTCTAGAAGAGGCTAATACAGGGAAACGAGTACATCGGAGGTAGAAGAAAGAAGGGAAAGAGGTAGATCGAGTCCAGGACTCGCCTCGAGCGTGAGCTCGTCGCCGCCGCCGCCGGTTGCCCGGTTCTCTTCGTGGTCCATCGACCCTTTGCTCGGTCATGGTGGAATTCCTCTTATGCTGGTTTGCTCCTTCTCAGCCTGCTGGCCGGCCCATGCTTTCCCTTGGTCAGGCCCAAATGTCAAGCCCACGCGCTCCTTGTCCGGCCCAATCATCAACCTCCTCAGTATCCTGACATACTTTCCCTCTTGAAACACGGCTTGTCCCCAAGCCGTTGCCGCAAAATTCCCAGCAAAATCTGAACTGCATGGATCCCAAGGCACTTGGATATCTTCAATGCATATCTGATGCCCCAAATACAACATATTTTGTGCACTGGAATGCCATGATGTCGAGTGTCAATATGCCATCACGCCTGATACCATCTATTAGCTTCAAATAAGATGAACTATGCTGCACCAATGTGCTGCACCACGCACATCCTTGTATCTGAGACATATGCTGAATAATTGCTGAAATGTTGCACAACTTGTTGTGCATTGTACCTTGAGCATAACAGTTCTCCAAAATTGAAATTGGGGTTTGAAAGTTGTAAAGGAAACCTCCAGGATCCCATACCTCTTGTATGTCCTTGAGTGGCTGCAGATAACACATGTACTGCCCAAACCCAAATTCTTGCATTCTGGCTTTTCCATCTTACTTGAGTATTTGTTGCTTAGATGCATTCAGAGAACAACTCGTCTCACTATCAATGTTCAGACATCTAGCTAGAAGCAAACTGCTCCAATAATCACCATCACTCAGAGACATCACCAATTGCATTTTTGCATGCTTGCTTTGGATGGGTGGTGACAGCAGTTCAAACTCCCATGATGTGCTAGGTAGAAAGTTTTGAAGCACCTGATGATCAGGACATGTGACAAACATGATAGCAACAATAGCACTAGCCATGTACAGTTTAGAGATAACTTTGCACTTCCCTTGATTTTCAGAAGATGGCCCAGGAAAACTCATCTGTCCTTTCCTCCATAAGTAAATTACCCAATCAAAGAGGCATGCGGTTACATAAAAGAAGTGAGTGGAGATCTCCTGATAGTTTCCTGGATATCTAAATCCATCCATTTCTTGGCCATTAGGATAAGCAGACAAATCCGCTGTAACAGTCCATCCATTGCTCCACTTGCAGGCCTCATGGTCAACTACAATTGCTTGAAGATATGGCTGAAACAAATCAACTGCCTTGCTTCTTCTGCAACCATCAACTTGTACTGTATTTTCAAGTAGCCGAAGCATAGGGTCCAATTCAATGAACTTCCAGGTCTTCTCATGATGAAAGCACCACTCCATCCATAAACTGACTGGTGAAGAAAGTAGTACATGTATAGAGATAGAGGGCGCTGACCTTATCCATGATTTTTCCATATGGGATTTGGCACAATAACAACTGGACAACAACCATGGCATAAGGATAAGTATGCAAGAACTCCCATCATAGACAAACACACGCATCTGCGGCTCATTGATCATTGCTCCTAAGTAGCAGTAGTTACTGTCAGCATCAGCAAGAAGCTCTACTCCAACTTTTAGAGAAATCACCATCAAATGTTGTCGCCACTTCTCCTTTGAAAGATCATCCAGTACCAATACATATGACTGAAAACCTGAGTGTACGAGAGGTAGAAGAGTACTGCAAGCAGAAGACGCTGGCAGCAACAATAACTTGGGGCTTGCTTTACCTCTAGAGTAGTAGAAGAAGAAGAACGGCCATGGTATCGGCCGCAGATCAGCACCTTCGGAAGGAACCTTTAGCTGCAAAGGGGGAGGCCAAGATGTTTCCAACTGCACAAGCACTATGTATCCTCTGCACCATGGTGATACTTCAAGCAGGGACCCACTGATCAATAGCATTTTCTCAAACCATGAGCTAGACACTGATGAAAAGCTCAGGAACATTGACAGCTGCATGACTCTAACCAACTGCTCTTCAGACAAGGTGTGAGGATTAGTAGGCATTACCTCGAACACCTGATGATAGTCATCACAGAAACTGATGCCAAGGCACAACAGATCCAGAGAGGCATGCCTGGCATCGAGGAAATCACCCAGGTTGGTGGTTGTGTATGAAACTGGGGCTGTGTTTTAAGTGTTTTTCATCACCGAAACACTTATATCCCTGCAGCAGCCCAGTGTCAAACAGTTTGTTGGTCTCACAGGGTGGCTCCTAGTGGTGGCGATGGGGATGTCACACACGACATCCTGGGAAGAAGCGGAGGTTGAAGGAGGTGTGGGCCGTGCCGAGAACGTGGCAGCGGGCACCAAAGCACGGGCGGCACTGCTGCGACCCGGCATCGAACACCTTGCGGGCGCCACGGGTGGAAGCTCCATGGCCACGATGGAAACAACCAGGGCAGCATCCCGAGGCAGAGAGGAGGTCGAGGAAGATGTGGATGATGGTGATGAGGATATCTCCGGCTTGCAGATGCTCGTGGCAACGAGGTCCTCACGCTCCAGTGAAGGGGACGAAAGTGCCGGTGGCTCGACACGGTTGCACAGCAGAGCTACCGTCTTCTCCATCTTCCGATTCGTGTCATCCAACTTCTTCCCCAGTGCCTCAAGCTTCTCTAGGATCATAGAAATCATCTCTTCCTCCATTGGAGCAGTTCCCAGATCGAAACCGCTCTGAATACCAATTGTTACGAACCTCCTTGATTGCTTGAACAGAAAAACACCAAGTAACAGAGTACTAGGTTCTGGAAGGTTCTAGAAGAGGCTAATACAGGGAAACGAGTACATCGGAGGTAGAAGAAAGAAGGGAAAGAGGTAGATCGAGTCCAGGACTCGCCTCGAGCGTGAGCTCGTCGCCGCCGCCGGCGGTTGCCCGGTTCTCTTCGTGGTCCATCGACCCTTTGCTCGGTCATGGTGGAATTCCTCTTATGCTGGTTTGCTCCTTCTCAGCCTGCTGGCCGGCCCATGCTTTCCCTTGGTCAGGCCCAAATGTCAAGCCCACGCGCTCCTTGTTATAGATGAAGGACTGGAGATGGATGTATCTAGAGAACCAAGCTGGTGACGAATATTTAAATGGTGTCATGTCATTCATACCCGCAGCTGAGGCGAATATGTGGAGTCAGCACAAATGCACAAGGCACTATCTATGCTAGGAATGTAAGAATGTATTTCCTCCATTCTCTTTTGATAGTCCTATCTCCAAAACTGAAATATTCTTTTTTGATAGACACATCTGAGTTGTGGTGGTAGATCTGCCATAAATGACTGTTTTGGCTTCCCTATAAGAGTAACTCCTCTAGAAAAGTGATTGTTGGTGGATATATATAATGACATTGATACCGAGGAGTCCTCGTGGGAAAACAAGGAGGGTATGATGACATAATTAATTGAATGATAAGCAAACTTTTTCTCCTTGTTCATTGTGCCAAGATGACATAGGACTATCAAAAGAGAATGGATGGAGTAAAAAAGTACCCAAATTCAACGCACGTTCATGCGACACTAGATAATTTGCGGATTCATAAAAAGATACAAGTACACAATTTGGAACAAACATGGTAAGAAAGGAGTTAATGACGGGGCGATGGATCAAGAGCACTCGAACAGCCAACCGAGTTAAGATAGCATTCATATCGGTCAAGATCTCAATGATGAAGATGTTGATATCAGTACCAACTGCGTCCAAGTGGCTGAGAAATTGGAGATGGTGCATGATGACATGGAAAATTATGGATACACTCATGGGGAGTTTGGCAAATAGGAACAATTGGTGAAAGATATAAAGATTCCTCTGTATTCTAGTTATAAGGGAAAAATACACAAATCTATTCACGTCAGTTAAGCTTTCGAAGTTGAAAGCAACCCATCACTGGACCAACCGGGGGTTCAAATCATTATTGGATCGAGACATGCTTCTAGAGAGAAATGAGATACCAAAGCCTACCTATGAAGCAGAGCACATAATTTGTCCCATGTAACTGGAAGTAGAAATGATACATGCTTATAAGTATAATTGTGCCTACCTATGAGGCAGAGCACATAATTTGTCCCATGTAACTGGAAGTAGAAATGATACATGCTTATAAGTATAATTGTGTCTTACTTTGTGACGACAATATTGACTTGACCAAATTTCCCAAAGTGTGGAGAATCTCAATACAAACGTAGAAATTATGGAGATAACGATAAAAGAATGCATGAAGCTAGGTATGGTACTTTCATCTAATACCCATATGAAGCGTTGGTTTGTTAGTTGCAAAGAGGTTCAGTTGATGCGTTTGTACAAAGAAGGCGCAATGATAATGATTATTTTTTATGGCACCCAGCACATTCTACTCCGTGGCGAAACATTGATACAAAGTATGAATATTTTGCTCAAGACGTGAGAAATATTCGATTTGCACTTAGCAGAGATGGAATAAATTCATTTGGTAACATGAACAGTTTGCCGGATTGCTAGGTTCTTGAGAGGGGTGAGACATAATATTACATTTGAGTGTACAAACATTCTAGTATTTATGTTTTGTTGACAAATATATATCATTCTAATACTTAATATTCAAAATATATCAATTTAAGAAAACCATTCATGGTATTTGATTTGTTATGTAGTAAAAACAATCTTAAATGATCAAGAATCCCAGCATTGAACAAGTCATCAGGAATTCTTTTTCAAAATTGGTGGAAACAAATTAATCAGAACAAGGATTGCTAGCTAGAATCCTTGTTTTTTTTTCAACATAAGGAAAATTATTGTAACATTAGAGAAGTGGAGAGGTTGTTCAAATAAAGAACAAGGATTCTAGCTAGCAATGTAATAGATTTGCGTTAGTCCTTATGTTGAAATAACTATGCCCTTATATGAGAAGTCTCACACTTAGAACCTATAAATTTGTCATTGGACCATTTTATAATTGCTATATAACCATATCAATATATGTTCTAGCTAAATATCTTTTGTCTAGAAGTATCTAAAAAAGTATTAAGTCTTTTAGATGATTTTCTATACTAGTAACCACATCATAGTGTAGTGCAAATCTATAGTGATGAATCAATCTACAAATATTGAAATAAAGTTGCCTAAAATCTACACATATGAAATAATTTGTAGCGGATTATTTGTAGGCTGCAAGAGAAATCAGGGTACACTTGTAGGCATGTGGATATAAGTTGACGATAGTTGTTGTGGAAATAACATTAATGCAGAGAACGTTGACATTGTCGATGTGAGTGATCTTGAGTGCAAGTTTAATTCATACATAACATATATATTTTTTACAATATGTTTGACATTGTTTATTTATATGAATATATTAATACATATATGTAAAATATTTTGATTATAATTGTGATATTTATATCACGGGACGTCTGCTTTATTTTGCCCTATGTCCCTCAAAGCTTTGCCTCTTTGTGACATGTGCTTGGTCATTATCTAAGTGTTTTTTATAAAGAAAATCTGAAATTGATTAGCAACTATTTTGACACTACGTGCTTATTGCACATGTGTCTATGCTAGTAAAAACAAAAACAAATTTAAAAGGTTTACTCCACATGTTATATGTAGGTAGGGGCTGCTGCCGGAGTTGTGGATTAAATTAGAGTCCAGAAAGTTGGGGACAGCCCCATACTCAGGAAGTATGGACCCTAAAATAGACTATTATTTCTGGAGAATCACCAAATTTGTTCTCTGCTTGTAAATAAGATATTAGCAACAAACCTCTCTAAATCTATACTCAAGGCTAGTTCCTCCTACATCCCTACTGCACTCGATCTTTAGAATTGTAAAAAGACAGTGGGAAATTGGGAAAAGCATCCTCACAATTGCCGTACAAAAATATAATGTCACGTCTCTGGACCTACAAATTCGGAGGGTCTGATCCTTGATCGAGTTGGGTGAATCCGTGAATGCTTCGGGGAAGAAAACGGAGAACCTTTTCCGAGTCGGTGTCCGGTCGAGACAAACGGCAAAAGAAGGCGCGTCATCTACTGGCCGCTGCTGCATCGGATTCCGAGTCGGATTCGCTATTCAGTGACGGCATGTTCGGATTCGGACTCGCGCGAACCTATAAATCTCGTCCTCCACGCCCCTCGATTTCTGATTAGAACTTAGTCGTCCAGCCCTGGTCTCTCTGCTCACTTGCTGCGCTTCTTGTTCTAGTCTGGTGTGTTTCTCCCTCGGTCCATGGCGATACCTGTTTCGCGCGTGCACCTCGCCATGGCGCACGCAGCTCTTCCCGGTCTGCTCCCGACCCCGCCCAAGTGTACGATGTTGGCTCTGCTCCCGGCGCCGCCGTGCGCCGTCATCCTCCCCAACAATTCGCCTCCCAGGTCCAGCCGCTCCGACGCCGCGGGGAGGTGGGATGCGCACAAGATCAAACCACCTGGCACTGGCAGCCCGGTGGCGTTGTCGTCGTCGTCTTCCTCAGGTGGCCAGTGGACCTCGTCGCCGAACAGCAACAAGAACAGCCGCGCCGACTCGATGGAGAGGTGGGACGCGCACAAGAAGCCGGCGAGCCCAGCGTCGTCGACGTCGTCCTCGGCCAGCACCAGCAAGACGAAGACGCGCCACAACAGTAGGCGCCCCAACAGCCGTGCGCCGCAGTCGTCCGCTGAGCGCTGGGACGCCCACAAGAAGCCTCGGGCGCCGCCGGCCACCGTGCTCGACGATGGCGAGAGCAGTACTGGAAGCGACGACGCCGAGATGGATATGCCACGGCAGCCGCAGCCTCCGCACTCATTCTACGCTGGCTTCATCACCTCGCCGGAGCCGAGCATGATTCCCATGCCATCGTTCATGATCCGTGTTGCCTAGAAATACGCACGCACGCTCGAGTGAACAGTGATGCTACGTGTTCAGATTGGGGGGTAAATTTTTTGCACTCTACTTTGACCACTAATTAGGGGTATTAAATAAAGTCAGTTTATAAAACTACCTCCACAACCCCCCGTGTAAATCGCGAGACGAATCTAATGAGGGCTTTGACCGCACGATTAGAGGATGATTACTGTAGCATTACTGTAGCAAATCATGGATTAATTAGGCTCGTTAGATTCGTCGCGCAAAGTTGCACTCATCTGTAAAAAGGTTTTGTAAATAGACTTCATTTAGTACTCCATGCATGCAAGATTTCTTGGAACAATTTTTTGATCTCTGCCATCCGAACACGGTGTTTAGCAACTAGTGTTGATTGTTGAATCATTTAGAGCATTGAAAGCTGATGGAGTTCTATGCTTGTATGTTTATTTCGCTAATGGAATGGGGTTAAGACTATCTGCAATGGTGGCCTCTATATTTCACCCTCCAAAGCAAAATTTAGAGATCCTGTAAAATTTTTCCTCCTCTAAATCTAATCCTAGTTGCAACGGTACCCTGTAAAACTATCGGTATCCACCCGCCTGCGCCCGCCCACGCCGCGCTCTCTGCGCCCGCCGGCACCGAGCCGGGGCGAGGAGAGAACCAGCTTACTGCGGCAGCTGCGGGTTCGGCTGCCGCGACGGGGACAAGCACGGCACGAACACGACGTGGCTGGTCGACGCGGTGAGCCGCGGCACGGTGATCCTGACGGGGTGCAAGGCCGAGAAGCTGCTGCTGGAGCGTAACGGCGGCGGCGGCGTGGGAGGCAGGGCGAAGCAATGCGTCGGCGTGGCGGCGAAGAGCACCAATCTGGCGATCACAAGGACGCTGGAGGTGCGCGCCAGGGCGACCATCTCGGCGTGCGGGTCGCTCCTGACGCCGGTGCTGCTGCGCGGGAGCGGGCTCAGCAACCGGCACATCGGCAAGAACCTCCACCTCCACCCGACGGCGCTGGTGTGGGGCTACTTCCCGGACACCACACCGGACCTCAAGGGGAAGATGTACATGTCATGGTGGGATTACAGTATCATCATCGTAAGAAGCTTCAGGAAGGGCGAGTCGTTGGCAACAAGGAGTAGTTCGCTTGGGAGATAAGTTTGCTTAGAGATAGAGTTAGTTTGATTTGGTTTGTTAGAGATTTGAGTTTGTTAGCGTGAAGGGATAAGTTGTTCCCAGGCCGGCATCATATAAGCCGAGATCTGGAGGAGGTTTTGCTTACGCTTGGAGATTGTAATCTTGTTCGTTCGTGCCCTGTCTCCCTGGCGCGCTGTTGAGCTTCCATCATAGCTCCTGCGCGCCGGCGAGGTCCAGGGCCACGACCGGCCACAACCTTTGAATATAATCTCCGGCGAGTTCCAGCTACCAATTCCTGTCCATCCACAACCACCCATCACAACTTGGTATCAGGAGTCTCTGGTTCTGATCCCATGGCCGAATCAGTGGTCGACGAGCAGGTGACGCTGGAGACGACGGTGGACAACATGCTCACGACGCTCACCGACCTCGCCGCCACGGTCGCCGATCTGACTTCGCAAGTGGCCACGCTCAAGCCCCTGCTTCCGCTCGTCAAGCAACTCCACGGACTGCCGGACAAAGTCACCAAACTCCAGGCCGCGGCGTTCGAAGGGTCTAACCAAGTTTCGGCCCTGAACTTGGCGGTCTCCCGCCTGGAGGCGACGCAGCGAGGAGACAAGGCGCCCATCCAAGATCCCCTTGACGACGGCAGTGCGGCGGAAGGCGCGCAGCCCAAGATCGTCCCCAAGCCGGCCGCCGGGCCGCTACCGTTCCGTGAGATGCCCCCACTCCGCCATACGACGTTCCAGGAGGACGACGACGACTCCGCCGACACCCGATTCCATCCTCGCGCCCGCATCGAGTTCCCGCAGTTCGACGGCAAGGAGGACCCTCTTCCATGGCTCAACCGCGCTGAGACATTCTTCCGGTGCCAGAACACGCCAGAGCGTCGCCGCGTGACGTTCGCTGCCCTGCATCTGACGGGAACGGCACAGCTCTGGTATTACCGCCTGGAGCTGACGGCGGGCACCCCGTCGTGGCGGCGCTTCGCTCAACTTGTCCAGCAGCGCTTCGGGCCGCCCATGACGGACGGGCCGGTCGGCGAGATCATGCTGCTTCGGCGGTCCGGCTCAGTCGAAGAGTATACTGAAAAGTTCCTCGCGCTAGCCTGCCGTGACGCGGACCTTACCGAGCTGCAGCTGGTTCAGATGTTCACGGCCGGCCTGGTGAACCCGCTCAAGACCGACGTCGCCCTACGCCGACCGACGACCCTGGACGACGCCATCATGCTCGCCCGCGCTTACGAGCAGCGCCTGGAGCTGTCGCCATCCGACCCGGGCCACGGGCGCAGTTCTCGCACCTGGGGTCGCGTCGCTGCCAGTGCGCCCGCCCCAGCGGCAACGGTCCAGTCCCCGTCACCACAACCCGATGGATCGGCGTCATCCACAGCTCCTGGTTCGGGCAAGCTGACGTCGCTCGCGTCATCCCTTCCACGCCGCCGTCTCTCGCCGGCCGAGATGGCGCAACGCCGTGCCGATGGGCTGTGTTACAATTGCGACGAGAAGTTCGTCGCCGGCCATCGCTGCAAGAAGCTCTTCATCATCGAGGTCTCCACCGACGCGGATGACGACGCGGAGCTCGCCGCGCTCGACACCATCCCGGGGGAGCCGGGCATCTCGCTCCATGCGCTCACAGGTGTGCGCGCCAAAGGCTTCCAGACCATGAAGGTGTTCGTCTCGGTGGTGACGCCGTTGCGGTGGCCCTGCTGGACTCCGGCTCGTCGCACAACTTCATCGACTCCAAGATGGCGCAGAGGGCGGGCCTGCGGCTACAACCGTGTCACGGCGTCTCTGTGGCCGTGGCCAACGGCGAGCGCGTCACAGCTACGGGCACCACATCCTAGACGGTGCACATCGGCGGGGAGGTGTTCGACGTCAACTTTTACACCCTCCCCCTCGGCGAATATGACATGGTCCTGGGGGTGCAGTGGCTCGGTGCCCTAGGCCCCATCCTCTGGGACTTCGCCAAGCGCACGCTGTCTTTCATGCGCGGGGGCAGGCGCATCTTGTGGCGCGGCGCGGACGCGACACCAGGCCTGACCGCGGCGCCTCTGACGACCCAGGGTGGCGAGCTCTTGGACGCGCTGCTAGAGGAGTTCGCGGCGCTCTTCACTGACCCTCAGGGACTCCCTCCACAGCGCCGCCTCAGCCATCACATCCGCCTCAAGCCGGGCTCGGGAGCAGTGGCCGTCCGCCCGTACCACTACGCTCATACGCAGAAGGATGAGCTTGAGAGGCAGTGCGACGAGATGCTTCGCCTGGGCATCATCCGCCCCAGCTGCTCCGCCTTTTCATCGCCGGCCCTGCTCATCCGCAAGCGCGACGGATCCTGGAGATTCTATGTCGACTACCGGGCGCTCAATGCCGCCACGATCAAGGACAAGTTCCCCATCCCCGTGGTGGAGGAGCTGCTGGATGAACTGCGGGGCGCCAAATTCTTCACCAAGCTCGACATGCGCTCCGGGTATCACCAGGTCTTGATGCACCTCGACGACGTGGAGAAGACCGCGTTCCGTACTCATCAAGGCCTGTTCGAGTTCTTGGTGATGCCCTTCGGCCTCACCAATGCGCCCGCGACGTTCCAGGCCATGATGAATGACATCTTGCTCCCGTTCCTGCGCCGGTTCGTGCTTGTATTTTTTGATGATATACTGATCTACAGCTCTTCATGGTCGGATCACCTCCGCCATGTCCGCACAGTGTTTCGCACGCTGCAGGATCACCAGCTCTTCCTCAAGCGCTCCAAATGCGAGTTCGGCCGCTCCTCGGTGGCTTACTTGGGCCACGTGATCTCGGAACACGGCGTGGCCATGGACAAGCAGAAGGTCGATGCCGTCCTGTCGTGGCCAGTTCCGTCCTCGGCACGCGCCGTGCGGGGCTTCCTGGGCTTGGCGGGCTACTACCGCCGCTTCATCCGCGAGTTCGGCGCGATCGCCGCCCCGCTCACCGCCTTACTCAAGAAGGAGGGGTTCGGGTGGAATCCAGAGGCGGAGCGGGCGTTCCGGGCTCTTCAGCGCGCCCTAACGGAGGCGCCGGTGTTGCAGCTGCCGGCGTACGAGCGCGAGTTCATCGTCGAGTGCGACGCCTCGGGGTCCGGCTTTGGTGCCGTTCTGCATCAAGGCGGCGGTCCTGTGGCGTTCTTCAGCAAGGCCATCGCTCCTCGCCACGCCAAGCTTGCGGCGTATGAACGCGAGCTGATCGGACTGGTCCAAGCGGTGCGCCATTGGCGACCCTACCTCTGGGGCCGCCGTTTCGTCGTCCGCACGGATCACCGGAGCCTACGCTTCTTGCTGGATCAGCGCCTTACGACGATTCCGCAGCACCACTGGGCAAGCAAGTTGTTGGGCTTCGATTTCGTCGTGGAGTACAAGCCGGGAGCGATGAATGTGGTCGCGGACGCGTTGTCCCGGCGTGACGCCCACGACGGCGAGTTGCTGGCTCTTTCGACGCCCACGTTCGCCATCTTCGATGACATTCGCCAGGAGATCAATGCCGACGCCATGCTCTCGCAGCTTCGGGACGCGATCCGGGGTGGCATCAAGCCGCCGCAGTGGTCCGTGGCCGATGGACTGATTCTGTTCAAGGGGCGCGTCTTCATCGCGGGGTCTTCGCCTTTGCTTCCGGTCGTCTTGGAGCAGGTTCATGGCGCCGGGCACGAGGGCGTTCACAAGTCTCTGCATCGCCTGCGCGCCGACTTTCATGTTCCCAATGACAAGAAGGTCGTGCTGGAGTTCGTCCGAGCTTGCCAGGTCTGTCAGCGAAACAAGAGTGAACGTCTTCACCCGGGTGGTCTTCTGCAGCCGCTTCCTGTTCCCAGCACAGTGTGGTCTGACGTGGCCATGGATTTCGTTGAGGCGCTGCCCAAGGTGCATGGCAAGTCCGTGATACTGACGGTCATTGATCGCTTCTCGAAGGCGGCACACTTCATTGCTTTGGCGCATCCATATTCGGCAACCACAGTGGCGCGTGCATTCTTTGGTGAGATCGTCCGTCTGCACGGCGTTCCGGCCACTATCGTCAGTGACCGGGATCCGGTGTTCACCAGCTCGTTCTGGCGTGAGCTGTTTCGTCTAGCGGGCGTCAAGCTGCAGTTCACCACGGCGTTTCATCCGCAATCTGATGGCCAGTCCGAGGCGGCCAATAAGATCATCGCCATGTATCTGAGGTGCCTTACCGGAGATCGCCCGCGCAATTGGCTTGAGTGGCTTCCATGGGCAGAATTTTGTTACAATTCGTCATATCAACAGTCTTTGAAGACGTCGCCATTCGAGGTGGTGTATGGCCGGCCACCTCCGTCCATCCGTTCTTATGAACATGGTGACGCGCGGCTGCCGGCGGTGGAAAACGCTTTGAGGGAGCGCGATGAGTTTTTGGCTGAAGTTCGTGATCGGCTGGAGCAAGCTCAACAGCATTACAAGGCTATCTATGATCGTCGCCATCGTCCGGTGGAGTTTGTTCCTGGTCAGTGGGTTTGGCTTCGTCTGCTGCACCGGCCCGTGGCATCCCTCAATGTGCGTGGGCGTGGGAAGCTAGGTCCTAAGTTTTTTGGGCCATACCAGGTGCTTGATCGGGTTGGTGATGTGGCCTACAAGCTTGCTCTCCCAGTTGGTTCTCGTATTCACGATGTATTTCACGTGGGGTTGCTCAAGCCATTTCATGGCTCACCACCAGACAGCGTCCCTGCACTGCCGCCGTTGCACTATGGTCGCGTTCTGGTGGAACCTGAACGGGTACTACGGGGTCGCTTGGCCAGAGGACAATGGGAACTCTTGGTGCAGTGGAAGGGCTCGCCGGCAACAGAGACGTCCTGGGTTGAACTTGACGAATTTCAGCGTCTCTTTCCCAAGTTCCAGCTCGAGGACGAGCTGCTTGTCCAGGGGGGGAGAGATGTCATGGTGGGATTACAGTATCATCGTCGTAAGAAGCTTCAGGAAGGGCGAGTCGTTGGCAACAAGGAGTAGTTCGCTTGGGAGATAAGTTTGCTTAGAGATAGAGTTAGTTTGATTTGGTTTGTTAGAGATTTGAGTTTGTTAGCGTGAAGGGATAAGTTGTTCCCAGGCCGGCATCATATAAGCCGAGATCTGGAGGAGGTTTTGCTTACGCTTGGAGATTGTAATCTTGTTCGTTCGTGCCCTGTCTCCCTGGCGCGCTGTTGAGCTTCCATCATAGCTCCTGCGCGCCGGCGAGGTCCAGGGCCACGACCGGCCACAACCTTTGAATATAATCTCCGGCGAGTTCCAGCTACCAATTCCCGTCCATCCACAACCACCCATCACAGTACAAGGGCGGCATCATCATGTCCCTGCACAAGGTGGAAGGCCCGCCGGGCGCGCCGGCCCGAGCCATCCTGGAGACGCCCGCGATGGGGGTGGCCGCGGCGGGGACGCAATTCCCCTGGGTGTCCGGCCGCGACATGAAGGAGCGGATGCTCAGGTACGGCCGCACGGTGCACCTCTTCTCCATGGTCCGGGACCGTGGGTCCGGCGCCGTGCACGGCGAGCGCCGGGTCACGTACCACCTCGACGCGGCGGACCGGGAGGACATGCGCGAGGGCCTGCGCCGCGCGCTGCGTGTCCTTGCGGCAGCGGGCGCGGCGGAGATCGGCACCCACCGCAGCGACAGGCAGAGATTCGTCTGCAGGGGCGCCACGGAGGCCGCGCTGGAGGAGTTCCTGGACGACGAGCTTTGGCGGAGGGAGAGGAGGCCCCGGAAATTTGGGGGAGTGGGAGGAGGCCCCGGAAAATAGAGGACTAGATCCAGGGCATCGCTGCAGATGATTTTTGCTAGAGGAAACGGTATTGTTGCGGTTCAGGAGACGGTACAGGGCACCGTTGCAGTTAGCCTAACACCATGATTACTGGAAAACTATAGTCTTCCATATGTTGGCTCCATGCAAATTTTCACTTCCCCAAACAATTAATGAACCTGCAGCGTTTTCTTGTTGGCACTGATCGATGATCGTTGGCTCATGGTGGTTGCTTCGGAACACGTCTTCAGTTAGCAAAGCAAAGAATTGCCGCATGCTGATGCGGCAAATGTTGTCAGACATGGAAACTAGCTTTTTAGTACTTCGTACTCGTAAGCGTTTGGTGTCTTGCAAGGTGAACTATAAATCTATAATAGATGGATTGATTGTTCTATATGCAAGTCGCTAGTGTGTTTTCTGATTTTATTTTGTTTTTACTTGTACCATTGTACGTAGAAGATCCCGATGATTATTACTTGCCTGCTGGAACGTGAAACATTCTATTGTCTTCTTTCTTCCTTTCTTTCTTTCTTTCTTTCTTTCTTTCTTTCTTTTTTTTTTGTCGGGCACAGAAGTCTAGCCGGAAAACAACTAATTCAAAAAGGTAGCCCCCCAGGCCCAGACGATAGATTGCTCCGTGTCCAAGATTGATAACCCAAACTTTTTTTTCGAGAGAGACCAGGACAAACGCAGACATTCACATGTACGCACACTCCCAAACTTGCAGGGATGCTCTGCATCTGAATGACCAGAACTAACAACATGATAAAATATTAACATAAAACTTATATCAAATATTATTAAAATAGTCATCCTAATCTTACGTGATGTATACAAGAGAAACCAACAAATAAACATCACAATATGGGGGTGTTTAAATCCGCTGAATTGGTGAAAAGTTTATGCATTGGGCCGCATGCACAAAGAGAAGAAATAAACTGACACAGTTCTCAAGGTGAAAACTTTATGCAAAGTTTGTGAATTTAAACACGCCCTATGTCAATATATATCTCAAAATAAGTTAATAATAAAAGTATTTTTATGATATATTATCATAGTACTAAAAGATCACCATATTTCAAAGTCACTTAATAATAAGATTTAAGCTATATCCAATTTTATTTAAATTTAGCCCGCAACAATACTATAGGCATTGCGACCATTGCACTTTGTGAGTACAATGTTACATCGCTGCGCTGCATAAGTTCCAGAGTCTGGCCCTAATATGTAATAAATAAACAAGTAGTGCATACAATTTTTATCACTGGTAGGTACCAAGAAAAGCAGTGCAGTAACAACAAATAGAATTACACCCAAAAAAACAGTGGTTGATGAGCCTTTAAGCATGCTAGCCATCTCAGGAAATTGTTGTCTTCCCAATTCCATCCCTTGGTGCTTAAGCCAACGCAAACATACGGGGAGAGGAAATCACCTGACCAAAATGAATTGACAGTTTACACTATTGGCAGTTGAATGTCAGATATGATTAAATTATGCAGGTGTTACCTGTAGCAATCCTAAAGCATTTTTTGACTTCTAAAATTATCTATTTTAGTAATTGATCCTATAACGTTGAATTTGACACGATGAAATTCTTAGCTACTGAAATTCTTGAACCTCATTCTTCAGTAAACCTTGTAACTCTGAACATTCAGATGAAGCTCTGAACTAAGAGTTTAAATTGGCCCGAACATTCAG
Source organism: Alloteropsis semialata (assembly GCA_004135705.1). NCBI lineage: Eukaryota > Viridiplantae > Streptophyta > Magnoliopsida > Poales > Poaceae > Alloteropsis > Alloteropsis semialata. The sequence goes on along the minus strand of CM014277.1, from coordinate 6,264,587 downwards.
ATACCGGCCTATATATTTCTTTATTTAATGTGTTAAAATTCAAACTCTGAATATCCATGTTTTTTTATACCAAAGTTTTTTTTACTAAATCTGAAAAACCAAAGAGGATCATTATGATGAAATCCAACTTCATAGCTAATTGATTCCAAAGGTTCAGGGTACAAAATCTGATCAATATGACATTATTAGCAAGAAGACACGTGTTACTACATATAGGATATGCTGATGGAAAGAAATGATAACACAAAATTGAAGTTGGTGAAACATTTATGAAAACTAAATTGTGCTAGTTGCCGAAGAAACTACATGTATCTCACACTCCCTAGAGACATGGTGGCAAACCTAGAAGAAGTTGGTGACATTCTCGCAGGAGCGGATGCAGAACAAATTGGCACTAGGGCTGGATAACGAGACAGCTCGGCTCGGCTCGTTTCAGCTCGTTAAGATAACGAGATAGCTCGGCTCGGCTTGTTATACTAACGAGCTGAAAAGTCAGCTCGGCTCGGCTCGTTAGCTCGCTCGAGCCAGCTCTTTTAGCTCGCGAGCTGAACATGTAATACAAATATTGACAAATAAATAGTCGTTGATGTTTACAATTTCATATAAATGACATAAACACAAGTACACAATCATCCACATGGTGTAGATAAGGTCCAACATACAAGTATGCAAATGAACACAAATACACAATCATCATATTATCAGACTTGCAACTCGTTGAGCTACAATATTGCAGCTCGTTTGGCTCGCGAGCCAGTTCGTGAGCAGCTCAAACTCGCTCGTTATACTAATGAGCTGAGATGGTTGTTCGAGCTGGCTCGTTAATAAATCGAGCCGAGCCGAGTTTGTCACAAGTCGAGTGAGCTAACGAGTCACGAGCTTTTCGTCCAGCCCTAATTGGCACACATGTGGCATCGTCCTCTAGCGGAGTTAGTTCCATTGTTACTGAGGTGAGGAAGCGAGCTACAATAAGAATTACCATCACAAGTGTGAGCACAAGACTCCCTTCCTCAATTGTACCGTTATTAGATGGTGTAGGTAGCTGGTCAGGTAGGATGCCTAGTCAATGGAAGAGCAAACATCGACGTAGTCACGGTGCCAATTGTCATCATTGAGACGTTGCATGGAATACTACATTGCAAATTGATCAAACTATTCAACTCCATTTGATTGAAAAATAAAATTAACAAACCAACTTGAATTTATTCACAACATATAGACTTACTAACTAGATAGTAATTTTTGAGAATGGAGAACAAATCATAAATGTGAGAGGAGATATCAAACTTTAGTTGTGGACACATGATTTTACATTCAGGTGTATGAACATTCTGGTATTTATATCTTATTGACAAATGTATATCTTTCAAATATTTGACATTCAAAATATATTAATTCAAGAAAAACCTTTTTTCCTATCTTCTTTGTTATATAGCAAAAAAAGTGATTGCTGAGAGGCTAGGTACATAGGCATTTAACAAGTCAGTAGAACTCTTTTTCTGATTATTTTCCTTGTGAAGAAAATGGTCTTAAATAATAGAAAAATGATTGTAACATGAGAGAAACAATCGGGTTCCTGGTTCAAATACATAATAATAATTCTAGAAATGTAATAGATTTTTGTTGGTTCCATTTGTCAAAATACCAATGCCCTTATATGATAAATGTTTGTAGATTGATTCATCATTATACATTTGCACTACACTAAGAGGTGGTTACTAGTATAGAAAAAACATCTAAAGCCTGATATTTTTCAAGATACTTCTAGACAAAAGATATTTCTCTATAACATAGAGTGACATGGTTATATAGCAATTATCTAATGACTAAAGTAGTAGGCTATAAATGTGAGACTTCTCATATAAGGGCATAGTTATTTCAACACAAGCAAACAATGCAAATCTATTTGAATTGCTAGAATCCTTGTTCTATATTTGAACCTCGATAACTGCTCCGCTTCTCTCATGGTGCAATCATTTTCTTATTACTTAAGACCATTTTTTCTTCACAAGGAAAATAACCTAGAAAATAGTTCTTGGTAACTTAGTTTCAACCATTTTCTGAAAGCAATGGAATATGAGTAAGGTTGAATGTTGTTTTTTGAAAAGCTTTTTGACGATTTAGTTTTCACAATTTTTGAGAGGAGTTTCTGACAACATGCTAAATGCTGGGATTCTAGGCCATTCAAGAATAATCACTTTTTACTAAATAACAAAGTAGGTACCATGGAAGGTTTTCTTAAACTAACATTTTTTTATTGCCAAGTATTACAATGACACATATTTGTCAATGAAACAAAAATAGTAGAATGTTTGTACACCCAAATGTAAAAGCATGTGTCCACAACTGGTGGTACATGAGGCTCATTATTTATTAGACCATAAAAGACCTTGAGGGGGACTTCATCCATGTCTGCTCCCTTCCTCCTTCATTGGCATATGATACATCCACAGATCAAAGTACGGATTGAATCCGATGTCGCAATTGATTCCCCATCTTAGAGAGGGCGAGGGCGACCAGATCCTGGGTGTCATCCTCCTCTGCGCCATCCAAAATCATCCTATGATTCGATCGAGGGGGAAGAAATCAGAGCACCTGACAGAGTTGAGCACGCGTCCGCTTCGTGGCACTGGGCATGTCGCTCTCTCCGACATGGGATTCATGGGTTGCAAGATCTCTCTTCATCTTCGCCACGTTCGTGCCGGGCATCCCCTCCTCGCCGCTACACTCACCAAGGCGCGATTTGGGGTGTGCAGGGTCCATCCTCACCATCGCCACGCCCTCTCCGATGGGACGCGAATGGCCTGGGTGCCAGGATTGATACAACCCGGGAGGGGTTAGGGCAGAGGGACATGATGGGAGGGCTGGGGATTGATCGGGGAGGCAGGGAGGGATTAGGGCAGGGGAGGCCGGGGATTGATTGGGGAGGGAGGAAATTTTGAGGCGGGGAAGGAGAAGGAGGGAAGAAGTGGCGTAGCAACGTCTACGGCTACGACTATGGCTATATTTATTTTTATTTTTATTTTTCAGCGCGCAAGCGGGCCGAGAAGGAGGATGTATCGCTGCGAGTGGGCCCTTAAGAGAGTGCCTGAGTGGGCCATCGGAGCAACCTCAAATCTTATAGCTTCCACTAGTTTTTATTAGAGAAAAAAACCCTTTCAACCCCTTCAACAATCAATGCAATTTGATATATGCCTTTTAACCGAAAAATGGACTTTCAACACTCCTAACTATTGAAACCGTCCAATTTGTTCTTCTCGGTGGTTTCGGAAGGCGGTTTTACCGACGTGGCGCCATATCAACGGTCCTACGTAGCATCACGTCAACAACAAGGGGATAAATTGACCTGTGTTAATAATTCAAGATTGTCAACTGGACTTTATCAAAAATAGTTGCAAAAGTACTTTTTCTTAGAAAATATATGCAATTAAAAATCCTAAATTTTGTTCATCATAAAAAAATCATATAAGTTCCTTTTAGGTAAAACATATATGAAAAAGGAATTTCATATTTTTTAAAAACCATGCACTATCTTCATGTTCCTAGTTTGTTGTTATTAGATCTTTCAAAAATTCTTTGATTACGATCATTTTTATTTCTAAATTAAAATTAGGCATTTTAACAAATGTCAACTTCAGTTTGGCTTGTTTAACTCATCTAAAGTTGAGGCCAAAACAATACAGGAAATGATAATAAATAAGCTGAGACTACTTAAAATAAACAACAGAACCAACTTTTAGCAAAAAAGAAATTTAAATATGACTATAGGATCTAAATGTTTTTTAACTGGGCACTATGAATAGAGCATGATTTTAGAAAAAAATAATAAATTAGTTTTCTATTTTGTGAGCTAAAATGATTTTTCTGAGACTAAACTAGATTTTAGGACTGTTAATCACATATATTTTGTAAGGAAAAATATTGTATAATATTTTTGTGATAAAGTCTTGTTGGCCCCTTAAACTATCAACACAGTCCAATTTACCCTCCCCCTTATGGCTAGTGTGGCGCTACGTAAGATCGCTGATATGACGCCACGTCGGCAAAACCGCCACTCGAAACCGCATAGGGGGTAAATTGGACGGTTTCAATAGTGGGGGTGTTGAATATCCGGTTTTTCGGATGAGGCGGCTAAATCAGATTGTGTTGATCATTGGGAGGCTTGAAAGGGGTTTTTCCTTTTTATTAGTCTTTACTGAAAAACTAGTTTTATCATCAGATGAATCGCAGTGTCTGAGATTCATGCGCGCAATGCAAACTGTCGCATCTCCTTTGCCCCCCCTCTCTCTTTTCTCTCACGCGCACCGCCACCCGAACATGGCGCGCGAGGCAGGGCCGCCACCCGGCGGACATGGCGCATGGGGCCGCAGCCTCCCGCGGACACGGTGCCGCTGCTCCCCTAGCCAGGCACCGTGCTTGTGCCTTACCTCACCGTGGATGAAGAAAGAGAGTGGAAAAAAGGAAGGGAGAGAGGAGGAAGAAATGTCATGGAGATAAAGGTCGCGGGGGGTGGACAAGGTACGGGAATTGGCTGTGCTCGTGGGTTCCATCCACGTCTTGTGTCAGAAAGATGCTTTGCCATTGGATTTCTTCGTGAGTCGCCTGGTTTTCTCGTTCAATGGATCTCCATCCGACGGTGATGGAATAGGGTTGCTTGCATATGTCATTATGCGCAAAAAAATCATCTCTTGCTTCCGAAGCATACCTGAGAAGATGGAAGCATCAGTAGAGAAGTTAATTTTCCACCTGACTTACTGTTAGCATCAAAAGTTCCGTTGTCATTTTTTTAGAAAGGGTTCTTCCGATTTCTTCCAGGTTTTAGTTTTTACTGGTTGAATCAGCTTGCAGAAACGGTTCTTGTTTAGCTCCCCCTGATTTGATTAAACGGGCTTTTTGGAAGCCAAAGGAATACATAGTTTCAGCATATTTTTGGGGCTGAAAACAACGGTTGGGAGATAAGAAAAAAAACTGTAACTTTGTGCTGGATTGGCAAACATTCAGAAACTTTGTGCTGGATTGGGAAACAGAGCTGACTAAGGGGCATTTGCTTTCTCCTGGTTCACAACATTCCTTTCCGACCACAGCATCTAGAGCAACGTGGCCAGCATTTTTTGCATTTCCTCATGTTGGCTAAAGATAAAAAGCACAACTTCCTTAGCTGACTGCATGTTCAGCAAATGCTTTCTCTGTTCGTCCATTTGTGTTTCCAACCAGCATGCTCTAGTAAACTTGCATCCGAAAAAAGCATGGCCACCATCCTCGTCGAGTCTATAGCATTTTTGTCAACCAGTATCAAGGCCAATACCTCTTCTACTGATTTTCATTCGCAAATTTAGACTATCATGTACCAGACGCCTGATAAACATTTTAATCTTCATTGGACAGTGCAGTCCCCATATCAGGTACTTAATTATTGTAGGAAGAATAATTATTGACCTAAGAAATGGTTAATTCCTTTTGAAGTTAAAGAAATGGTTAATTCCTACAATAGAGGATTTATCGTTGGAACTAACCCTAAACCATTCAACTAACCACTCAATTTGCTCTTCTGCTGATCTTGACCTGACCATTATTGTAGGAATTAATCATTCAGGCATAAATCGGCAATTTATTGTAGGAGCTATCTCAAGTTTGTGCATTAAGCGGCAGTGCTCACAGTTTTGTTTGAATACTTGTTTATCATTGCCCCAAAAAAAGAGAGCTATGAATACAAACTGTTCAGGCCGAGATGCATGATGACAGTGAGCTAGGGAAGCATGCTTTTGTTCCTAAACGTTCTACTATTCAGAACTTGCCATCATCGCAAACTAAATAGCAGCCTAGAACATTATTGCTATGACAGTTTGCAAGGAACAATGGCCGTGAGGTTGGTAATTACTTTTTCTTCAGGTGAAATAGTAGCTAAGAATTATCTGGAACTCAGAAGTTGAATAAGAATACTACTCCAGCTGAGAATGACCGGCATCTACATATGTTTTTAAATAACCTCTTAAAATTATGAAAACCATGGAGGCTCCCTAGAGCCTCCCCAACCATTATTATCAGCCCCTTGATCCGCCCCTTGTTGATCGGGCATCTCCGATCCACCTCTGCTGTCACTGTGCCACCGAGCCACCATCTCATCTCTTGCCAGCGGTCGTACTGGGCTCTCAAGTAGCTCCTCATCCGCTCCCGCTCCGGACCCAGCTCCTCCTCCTCCTCGTCGGAGTCGGACACGGGAAAAACCCTGTGGCTGGAATTGGAAATACAGAGCAGGCCGTCCTCGTCGTAAACGATCCGGAACATCCTCCTCCTCCTCCCCCTACCCTGCTCCTGCTCCTTGTCCTTGTCGTCGTCCTCCTCCGTGGGCAGCTGGTGGCGGCAGAGAGGGCAGGCGGCGTTACGGCGGAGCCACCCAAAGATGCAGCTTTGGTGGAAGGTGTGGGAGCAAGGCATGGCCCTGAGCTTGAGGGGCGCCGTCGTCTCCGGCTGGAAATCGAATTCCTGGAGGCAGATGGCGCAGCAGTCGTCAGACTCGTTGGTTGCCGTCACCTCCGGCAGGCCTTGGATGGCCTTGCTGGACGCTTGTTGCTGGTGCGGCTGGAGGAACTGGGAGGAGCGGCGGCGGCGGCGGTGGCACTGGCATGGCCTTGATGATGGTCGTCGTTGCCAGGTGGGGGCGGCGGCGGAGACGGGGACGCGGGTGGGCTTCGCGGGCTGGCTCCTGCTTCGTCAGACAACGGCGCCGGCGACTCTTCTCCTCCGCCTGGGATTATCACCTCCCCAGTCACCCACTCCAATTCCCCAAACTCCCACGCTTCTTCTTCTTCTTCTTCCACGGGAAGGAGGGAGGGAAACAAGAATTGAACAAGACAGAGACGATGGATCGATGGATCAATCGACTGGTTACGATACAGGCGGCGGCGGCGGCGGTGGCAGAAGATTGGGAGGACGGCAGATGGGGGGATGGATTCTGTTGGAGAACGGAGGCGGAGGCGGGGCTGGGGGACCGGGAGGAGAGTAGTTACTATTTATACACCGGAACCGGACCGGAATTTGGTCGCCGCCTCCCAAATCCTTTCCGACTCCGATTTCTGCTTCGATCCAGTCGGACAGTTCGACTCCGACTCCGATCCGGCATCCTTCGATCGATCCATCATCGGCTTGGTTAGCTGAGCTTGGCACGTGGACACTGGACATGCGTGGGGGCGGCGGCATTGCCGTTCAGAGTTACGCAGTTCAGAAATCGCAAAGCACGTGCCGATGTGCCACCATGTGTGGTCAGAGATCATTTTGCACAGAGCTCACACTGCTCATGCACGAGGTCGTATCGAAATCATCAGCCGGAGAGCAATTCCCTTTTTATCTGAAGCTTTCTGAGGCGACTGCAATTGATCCACCAAGAGCTTGCCTTGTTGGCAATGGAAAGCTCCTTAAGTGTAAAATTCGCAATTTATTTGTCAGGCGAGCGGAAGTAACTACTCGTGTAAAGCTTCTAAAGTTCCTGGTCACAACTCACAACCAAAAATCGACGTGATGGAGCACTTGTTCAAATTGGTGTGCAATCCAGAAGCGCCCCCAAGACCTCAAGGAAGGTTGCAATGCACCTTGCTTCTCTGACGCTGTACTGATATCTGATCGATATTTTTTTTTCAGATTGGTATCTGACCAATATGTGTCCAATAGGCTGCAGTACCACCCCTTCGACGCACGCCTTGGTGACGAGCTGGTTCAGACTGTATGCATCGCCAACAAGAACAACATTGGAGACCAGGGATTCAAGTCGATGCAGCAGAGAGCAGCATGCCCTGTGATCCAGTCCCTCTGTCGCTGAAAACAGAAACCAGCAGGCATGCAAAACGTCCAGCAAAAAAAGGCCATGCCACCGTATCGAAGAGCTTTAGCAACAATTTTGGTAGTATTACGCATTTGCTCAGTAGCACCGTCGACCTTTGAACATACTTGAGTTGAAACTGCCTTGGATAGATCATCCCCTAACAAACGACGTTGTCTGATTACGGCTGACCATCTCACACAAGTGTTGAGCAAGTCTGTCGATTTTCAGAATCATAATAAAGACAGTGGAAATTGGGAAAAGCATCCTCACAATTGCAGTACCAAAATATAATCTCACGTACTTCTCTGGATTTACAAATTCGAATGGTCAGAGCCTTGATCGAGCTGGGTGAATCCTTTTCGGGGAAGAGAACGGAGAACCGTTCCCGAGTCGGTGTCCGAGACAAACGCCAAGGCGGCGCGTCATCATCTACTGGCCGCTGACTGCTGCTGCATCGGATTCCAGCAGGCTACGAGTCGGATTCAGTGACGGCATGTTCGGACTCGCGCGCACCCATAAATCTCGTCCTCCACGTCCCTCGATTTCCCATCAGCTCCTCAACCCTAACATCTCTGCTTCGGCTGCTCTGCTCGCTTGCGACGCTTCTTGTTCGTTTGTTGCGCGTCTCCCTCGAGGCCACGATCAATGGCGGTGCCTGTTGCGCGCTTGCACCTCGCCATGGCACACGCAGCTCTCCCCGGGCTGCTCCCGACCCCGCCCCGGTGCATGATGTTCCCGCTGCTCCCAGCGCCGCCGTGCGCCATCGTCTTCCCCAACAATTCGCCTCCCAAGCCCAGCCGCGCCGACGCCGCGGGGAGGTGGGACGCACACAAGATCAGACCAGCACCCGGCAGCCCGGCGGCGTCGGCCTGCTCGCGCTCCTCGTGCGAGACACGGGACAGCAACAAGAAGAGCGTGACGCCGACCTCCTCGCCGATCAGAACCAGCCAGGCGAGCAGCAATGGCAGCAGCCGCGCCGACTCCGAGGAGAGGTGGGACGCGCACAAGCAGCCGGCGAGCCCAGAGGCGTCGTCGTCGTCCATGGCAACAAGCAGCATCAAGACGAAGACTTACCACATCAGCAGGCGCCCCAACAGCCGTGCGTCGTCCTCGTCCGCCGAGCGCTGGGACGCGCACAAGAAGGCTCGGGCGCCGCAGCGAGCCGACGAGCTCGACGACGTGCAGCTGGATGCGCCACGTCAGCAGCAGCCGCCGCGCGGTCATTCTACGCTGGGCCGGGCTTCATCACCGCGCCGGAGCCGAGCATGCTTCCCAAGCCATCGTTCATGATCCGTGTTGCCTAGAAGAAGCACGCACACACCCAAGACTGGCCAAGAGTGTTATACTGAGTAGTGATGTAAAACCAAAGCTTGTAATGTTTGTTTCGTTAATGGAATGGGATGGGGCTTAACTATGATTACCGAAAAATATATGTACTCTTGTATGTTTGGTTCTATGCAAATTTAGTCATCTTCTACAAACTGCAATATATGATCGTGAGCACACGTCTTCCGTTAGTAAAGCAAAGAATCATCACGTGTTGATGCGGCCAAACCTGGAAAGCATTTTGCAAGCCGAAATGTAAAAAATATAATCATCTGTATGAAGTAGCTAGTGTGTTGCTTGATTTTGTTTCTACTTGTGCGTAAGATGATTACGTACTACTTACCTGCTGGGACGTGGAACCATCACAAAAGTGTTTTTTGTTTTTCCGACAAGGAAGTCAAGCCAAGAAAACAACTAGTATATATAACTAGTCTATCAAACTGTACAAATTTGGGAGACATCTAAAATTCATAAAAAAAAATTAGAACTGATAGTTAATAATCAATATTATTTACTTTGCCCTTCCTCTCATTAGTTAAGTATTTTTTTCACTTTGTATCGCAGCTCTATAATTGTTCCATATGTGTTTAATTGAACCCTCAATTTGATCTACTCAATTGACATAGAAATTGGTACTCTTTTGTTCTCCATACACGTACCAATGATCTACATTGTGATCCACATCATGTATGTATGCATCAATAAGTTAGTATTTTTATATCAACAATGGTAAAAAGAGATAATCTAGAACTATATATTGATTGTAATTTACGTGCACGTTTATGATTTGAGCTACATGTTTAACATGGAAAAATCTATGCTCATTGCTTTCCTTCACATATGTATATATGGTCTATATGATGACACACATTATGCATGCATACTTTAACATAATATTTTCTATATTAACAATTAATGATAGATTTAAATAATTTAGAGTCATATATTAGTGTAATTCTAATTTGGGATCTCTTTGTAATGGCATGTACATATATTTTTAATAATTGTGGATGTAGGTAATTTAGATGCAAAAATAGTGGTTGTTTTAAGTTATTGTTATAATGGAATATGTGGTTAATTTAGATGAATATCAAGGGTTACTAGGTTATTTTTATATGGCAGAGGTGGATAATTTAACTATGAATTTAGGGGGTTACTTTAGATTATTTTTATAATGGCAAAAGTTAGCCTTTCCTGAAAAAATGGCAAAAGTGGGCAATGTTTCTATCTAATGGCTACGACGATCAGACATCTAATGTGACTTTTTTGATAATTTCTATTATTTATCTATTTTTTGCGCGTCATAATAAATTAGATGGCCCTCGGTGTCCATTTTTATTATTTATGGTAGAAAGTTGAATTTCCTGTCCTCATGTCCATTTTTATAATTTATTTATGGTGGGAAGTTGCATTATTACAGCAGTTAAAAGACGTAAGTTGCATCTTCCCTAAAAATTCCCTAAAAAGAAGAATGCCCACTCTAGGCCGAGGACAAGAGCACAAAATCGCTCCGTAGTCATTGCCCCATTGTTTAACGGGAAAAAGAATCCCTGTTCCCAAAAAAAATGGAAAAAGAATCCCCACTCTTTTTTGTGAAAGACCACTACAAACGCAGACACTCACGCACGCAAATCTTACCCTATGAGCACCCCCCGAGAGACTGGACCGGCTGTTCTGATCTTGAGATTGACGAAGTCACCACAGGCGGCTCGCCATCGATAGGCATGTCGCCTACCAGTGAAAAAAAAAGTGCCGGTTAAATCCTGAAATAAATTCAGAAAAAATTGTGACACCCGCGCCGAGTTAGGAACTTGAACTCGGATGGACAGGTTCCACCACAAGGAACCTAACCAATAAAGTACGTTTTTTTTCACGAATCCCCACTCTCTATTGTGCATCCAAACTTGCAAAGTCGTGACACTACTGGAGAGATGCTCATCGGTCACGGTTCGTAACCCTCATAGGTACCGGTTCTGGAACCGGTACCGCGACACCGTGACTAAAGGGGGCGGCCTTTGGTACCGGGTCCAGAACCGGTACCAAAGGGAGCCTTTGGTACCGGTTGGTAACACCAACCGGTACCAAAGGACCCCCCCGCGTAGGCATGCGGGGGAGGGCCTTTGGTACCGGTTGGTGTTACCAACCGGTACCAAAGGCTGTTTTGGTTATTTTTTTTAAATGTTTGATATTTGGGTTAGTTATATACAAATCTACGCGTCTACGTGTCTGCTCGTCATATGTCATATGTCGTACACGATCTTTCACGCAATAAGATTGAAGTCGTCGCAATTGTCAATTGATTTTGACCCGACTTTGATTGCATTTTTTTCGAACATTCACATATAAACATTTGAGATCGGCCAATACAAAGTTAGAGCATTTAAAAGTTATTTACAATTCACGAGCAGAACTGGAAGAAGGAGCGGAAAGGGAGTCCAATTGAGCGATAGCGGTTCCGTCATGGTGGTACTCTCCCAGTGGACTTATAACTTGGTCCATAATGAATCCAAATAGTTGGTCCGCAATAGCTTTTGCTTTTTCTCTCATTGGGAGCTCTTGATGGTAAAACATCCTCTGCATTAATCAGAAATGACAACATTCATTCATATAATAAATAAATTTTGCATGTAATCATTTCTAAACAAGTAACTAATAATCATTCATTCATATAATAAATAAATTTTGCATGTAATTATAAAATATCCTAACACATTCATTTGTAAACAATAACTAATAATCATTTCAAAACAATAACTAATAATCATTTCTAAACAATAATCAATAACTAATAATCATTTCTAACCAAGTAACAAAGTTTACATGAAATAACAAAGTTTACATGAATTAACAAAGTATACATGAAATAACAAAGTATAATAAATATATTCATAATAATACACTAATAATCATATTTCCATATACACTAATAATCATATTTCCATATACACTAATAATCTAATGTCCATATACACTAATAATCTAATTTCCATATACACTAATAATCTTATTTCCATATACACTAATAATCTAATTTCCATATACACTAATAACCTAATTTCCATATACACTAATAATCTTATTTCAATATACACTAATAATCTAATTTTCATATACACTACTAATCTAATTTCCATATACACTAATATTTCCATACTAATAATCTAATTTCCATATACACTAATAATCTATTTTCCATATACACTAATAATCTAATTTCTATATACACTAATAATCTAATTCATACCATGAGTTCTTCTTGAGTCGCTTTTTTGGGAGAAACAAAGGTATGGATCCACTGGCAGACGTAGTATCCGCATAGATTCGTCCCTGCTTCCTGTCTGGCACACTGATAGTGGAGAAGAATAAAGTTAGACGTAACAACTATATATTAGTGTGATTTTACGAGATATGCGGGTACACCAGCCACGTACCTGAAAGTCCGTCCTCACATCCAGTTTTTGTTTGAAATTTCCTTTTTGTTTCGCACGGAAACGTGTCCATGCCATGTCAATCAAGTCTAAAACTGCTTGGTAATCCGCTTGTGGTTTCCGCAGTGAGTCCATGACAACAATTTGACCGGTGTTTATGATTATCACAAGCAGTATCCAGTGGAAGCTGTATATATATATATATATATATATATATATACATGCACAAGTATTGACAACAAAGTCTTAAAGTTATACATACATAGAGAGAAGTACTCACTGGAAATTGTATGGCAAAAGAATGTAAGTCTTGCTGCTTTGTCTCTCCAGGTACATGTATATGTTGTCCACCGTCTCTAGTGGGTTACTGTCTACAGTTACGGCATTTACCATCAATGGATCCATGAAGCCGACATCATCATACGATTTTTCACGGCATGTATGGATCTCCATCCTACATGACAAGAATAGATTGTTATTGTTGAAAATTATAATTAAGAAAGCAAGTATTGCGAGAATAGATCAGTGAAAGAAACTTACACAACCCAGCAGCTCATCAATGAGAGTCTATGGCATCTTGACGGTACAAATCATACACATCCTTGAAATCCAAAATCAAGAGACTATGCCCACGGAAGTAATCACGGTCTTTTATCAAAACATTGAGCATCTGTCTACCCTTTTTGGACGCCTTCATGTACCACTCATGAAATCGGAATGCTTGACTGGTTAGGGACTTCAAAGAATCTGGGGGCAGCATTGGTTTGCCATATTCAAATTTCCAAATTTCCACAGGTGCTGCCACAGGAATTGCGCCCGTGCCCGATAAAAGTTCTGCCGCTGAGAGGCCTGTTTGCTCGCACAACAACGCAAGCTGTTCGTCGTCATATTCCTGTTGCCCTTGTGTCCTCCTAGCCGAGCTCTGACCGACTTGTTTCTTCTTAGGAGTGGCCGCCTTCTTCACCGAGGATCCACTGCTGGCTTGTTGTTTCTGCTTATCATAAGACTTTGCAAGCTGGCGGTCGTAGTCGGAGGGCAAGAATCTCTTCTGATTCGCCGCGCTCATTTTTGTGAAAAATGTCTTCGCTGTCGGATCTATGGGCACCGGCTTCTCTGGCTCATCTGGTTTGAAATGCTCTTTGACCTGGGCTGCGACCACCAAAGCAGTTTCCTCGTCAGTTTGGTCGTAGGCTCTTTTCTTCCTTATGGCGGCCAACCTTTCTTCGTCGGTAGGCTCTTTCTCCACCGTTTGGCGCTTCTGGCGAGTAGTCCGCCGTGGGGGCGGAGCTTGGCGCTTTGGGGGATGCCGTGCTGGTGGAGGAGGAGACCTGTGTGAGCCGGCATCATCCTGACCTGGAGGTAGGGATGAAAACGATCGGAAACGGTCGAAAACGGTATTGCAAATTATGCAAATGTAGCTGACGGCCCTACCTGGAGGTGGCAGCTCTGGGTCATCCTCGGCCCTTCCTGAAGGTGACGGTGGCTGCGGGGGATCCCTGGGTGGAGTAGCTGACGGCCCTTGACTGCGAAATTTGACGTAACGCTTCTTCCATAGAATGATACTGCCGTGGGCAGCATCCGCTAACGTCTTTTCTTCGTCGCCACTTGGGATGTCGAGCTCCAATTCATCATATCCTTCACAAATCTGCTCGACCCCCACCTTGCAGTAGCCACTTGGAATCTGTGCCCCATGAATGGTCTGCCCTTGCTCCACCGGATAAGCCATACCGTAAGCCACCTTAGTGGATAGGTTCCGGCTTGGTATATGAAGCTCACATGGCGTACGCAGAGTGATTTCGTCCACTGGATAGCGAGCACTCTCGTCCCCGGCATCGGCAGGTGGGAGCTCTGTGGAAGCAACACTGCTGCGACGTTGGGAGGGCGGGCTAACACCATCAGCTGATCCACCAGCTGGTACATGTACTATTCCCGGCACCGTCTGCCCTTGGCTCAGCAATGTCTGTAGCTGTCTAGACACCATGTCTGGGATGCCGGCCTTTGTCTCCCGAAGCTCTCTTTCCAAGTTCTCCACTCTTCTCTCTTGTGCGGCCTTGGAGCGGCTTCGACTCCTGTATGTGTCACTGTCCGCAGGGAATGCAGTCTTCCACGGGACTACGCCGACACCTCTAGCTCGTCCGGGATGTTCGGGGTTCCCCAGAGCCCTTGTTAGCTCGTCGTTTTCTCTGTCGGGAACGAATGTCCCATCGGCTGTCTCTTGAATGACCTTAAGTATAGCAGCGGCCGCCTCTTTTACCTCATCGCTGTATATAAGCGACCCATCGGAAAGATCCAGAGTGCCACCATGAGCGTAGTACCAATGCCTTGATCGCTCGGGCCAATGCATTGTCGCCGGCGTGATTCCCCTGGCAACCAAATCTTCTTCCATCTTGTCCCAGATAGGAATTTTCTTCTTATAGCCAGTTGGTCCAAGAGAGTGGAAGTATCTTTTCTTCGCGGCATTGATCCTATTCTGTCGCGAGTTCTTTTCACCTAACTCCGACCGCGTGTACTGCACGAAGGAATCCCAATGACCCCTCAGCTTTGGGTAATCATCGAAGTTGGGTGTCAGGTTCTTCTCGGCATATTTCTTGTACATGTTTTTCTTCCATGTTTCAAATGCAGTACACATCGTCTTTAGAGCCCAATTTTTGACTCTTGCCTCTGAACCTTGAGGCACCGCGAAATGTTCTTGCAGACTGGCCCATAGCATTTCTTTCTCTGATTGCGGCACGTATGTAGCATCATCGCAGGGTTTCCACCTCTGCAGGCTGATGGGCACGTGGTCTCTCACTAGAACACCACACTGATTGGCCATCTTTATAGCAGCTTTCTCTGGCGCAACTGGCCGACCATCTTCTGCCACATCAGTGATTACAAGTCTGCCCTCTAACTTCTTGGTCGGGCCACGTTTCGTCTTCTTCGATGATGAGGACCCAGAAGGCTGTGAGCCTGAGGGCTACATGTACGAGAAAGAAATGCATATATTAAGATTTCATGCTTGAACATATATATATTCGATATTGACAATATGTATACATATATACCTCCTCGGCCCGAACACTTCCAGCGGCAGGTTCTTCCATGCCATCACCTGACATATTCAGGTATTGGCTGCCATCGTCACCACCTGCCTCCTCGTCGACGTCGAGAAGGTTTGTGGCACGTGCACTGCCTTTTGCGATTTGTTCCATCATATACACGTTCATTTCCTCTTCTGTCATATCCATTTCGTCTTCCGTCTATCAAATATACATGAAATAACAATTATATCAAATTCGATCAAATTCGATCAAATTCTACCAAATTCTATCAATTCCTATCAAATTATATCACATTCTATCAAATTCTATCAAATTTTATCAAATTCTATCAAATTATATCAAATTGTATCAAATCCAACCAAATTCGATCAAATTCTATCAAATTCGATCAAATTCTATCAAATTCTACCAATTTCTATCAATTTCTATCAAATTCTATCAAAATTCACCAAATTCTATCAAATTCAACCAAATTCTACCAAATTCGACCAAATTCTATCAAAATTGACCAAATTCTATCAAATTCAACCAAATTCTATCAAATTCTACCAAATTCTATCAAATCCAACCAAATTCGATCAAATTCTATCAAATTCGATCAAATTCTATCAAATTCTACCAATTTCTATCAATTTCTGTCAAATTCTATCAAAATTCACCAAATTCTATCAAATTCAACCAAATTCTACCAAATTCGACCAAATTCTATCAAATTCAACCAAATTCTATCAAATTCTACCAAATTCGATCAAATTCTATAAATTTCTAAACATTTCATACTAATTTCTATTCTAATAAACTAATTTCCATACTAATTTCTATTCTAATAAACTAATTTCCATACTATCAAATTCGATGAATTTCAAATTATATCAAATTATATCAAAGGGTGTTTTGCGCGCCAAATGAAAACCCTAAGGTACCGGGTGGTGTCCCAACCCGGTACCAAAGGGCCCCCGATTCAGTTTCCCGCTCTTCTTCCTTTTTAGTATATACTCTTTCTTTCTTTTTTCTAATAATCATTTCTAATATAGTATGATGTCTAAACATTTTCTAATCATCATTTCTAAACATTTCTAATAATCATTTCTAATACACAAATAATCATTTCTAAACATTTCTAATAATCATTTTCATTTACACTAATAATCATTTCTAAACATTTTCTAATAATCATTTCTAATATAGTATGATTTCTAAATATTTTCTAATAATCATTTCTAAACATTTCTAATAATCATTTCTAAACTTTTCTAATAATCATTTTCATTTACACTAATAATTATTTCTAAACATTTTCTAATAATCATTTCTAAACAATTTCCTATATAATCATCAATGGAAATTACATAGAATGAGAGTCAATGGAAATTTCCAAACAATTTCTAACACATTTCATAGTCAATGGAATCAATAATTTCTAAACAATTTCCAACACATTTCACATTCTAAAATCCTATCTAATCATCAATGAAAATTAAAAAAACACAACACACCCAGACCACCACAATGCACAGCACACAACACATGCACACACATGGACGGCGGGGCGCCAGGGGCCGGCCAATGCAACCTGCAGGGATGGAGGCCGGGCGGCGGGATGGAGGCCGGGCGCGGGATGGAGGCCAGGTGCTGCGTCGGCGGCACGGGGGACGGCGCGGCCGAGGAAGGGGACACCGGCCCACGGGGGCGGCGGTCGAGGAAGGCACGGGCGGCGGCGTCAGGGAAGGGCGGCGGCGTCGGGGAGGGGCGGCGGCGTACGTCGAGGAGGGG
>CM014277.1:6220591-6240325 GCA_004135705.1 Alloteropsis semialata | reverse complement strand
CTAAACGTCAAAAGAGAGAGGATAAAGTTGCTAACCTTCTAGCGGACTTGGCTTGCAAAATCTCCAAAAGTTATGGAAAAATCGGGCATGAGCTCCCCCAACCCGAGGTCAATGGAGGATGAAGAAATGAGCCATGGCTCGGGCTGGGGGAGGAAGAAGGCCCCTTTATACGCAGGGCCCCTTTGGTACCGGGTGGTGGGCCCCTTTGGTACCGGTTGGTGTCACCAACCGGTACCAAAGGCCCCGAGGCTCATTGGTACCGGGTGGTGACACCACCCGGTACCAATGTTGCCTCATAGGTACCACCCGGTACCAATGAGCGCGCAGAATTATTGGGGATTGGACCCGGTACCAATGCTTCCATTGGTACCGGGTCCAATCCAACCGTGACCGATTAGGGAGGATGGACAGAGAGTTCTCTGGTAGTGTGAACTCCTGTTATCCTGTATCGGCACCTTCTCTCGCTGCAAATGCCATCTAGAGACTATATCCTGATTGTGTGCAAATTATTGGTATACTTTTAAAAAAAACTTATTTAGTTTTATTTTAATAATTCTTGGGCTGTTGGGCATCCACTTCCAACTCGTATTTTGCAGGTGCTCTCAGAAATGACGTCATGTTCGTATGGTGGCTAAAGATTACCTTCATAAAAATTCAGGTTTATCCTTATTTTAATATACTTTTTTTACATCTCTTATTGATACCAAGTTACCAACACTTATTTTGAAAGCAATTTCCATCCATTAACTTTCAAAATTTGGGATTAGTCACCAGTACGTGGCCTGTTTTTGCCGGTCAGCCGATTCCGAGTCGGGGAATCCGTGGACATTACGGGAAAGAGAACGGACAGCCGGTTCCGGGTCGGTGTCCAAGGCGGCGCGCCATCCACTGCACGCCGTGTTCAGAGTCGGACTCGCGCGCGCACCAGTGGCCATGTTTGGTTTTCTAGGCCTGATTGGTTTCCTAGCAATGCTAGAATCTAGCATTAGAGCTGGACAAAATGCTCGTGACTCGTTAGCTCGCTCGGCTCGACCCTGCTCGGCTCGGTTCGGCTCGTTAGCCTAACGAGCCAGCTCGAGCTAGGTATTTTTGCTCGTTAGTATAACGAGCGAGCTCGAGCTGGCTCGCGAGCCGCTCACGAGCTAAATGAGCCAACGATGTCAGCATTGAGAAGGGCCACGCAGAGCAGCCCAACAACCAAAACACGGCCCATTGCTCCCAGCAAACTCAACCCTAGGCCCGTCACCACCACGAGTCCAAGACTACTCGAGCGACCCATCTCCCTCCCCTACCCCTTTTGCGCCGCCACAACACGGTGCAGGCTCGTCGTCACAGCCATAGGGGCGAGCTTCACCGCGCGAATCCTTTCCGCCTCCGTAGCCCACTGCTACTCCCGCTCCTGCGCCTTGAGCCACGTGCGGCGCGGCCCACGCAGAGGCAGCTGCGGTGCCAATCGCAGGGCCATAGGGGCGCTGCCGGGTGGATCCACTCCATCCCCCTCCGAACCCAGACGTCGCCTCCCTAGCTTTCCTTCGCCGGAGCCACGAGGTATGCGCACGCAGAGAAGACACCGGCGTTATGGATCTCATCCTGACGAGGAGTCAAGGAGTCGAGGAGTCAAGTGAGCAACATGCTAATCCAAACTCCGGTGGCTTATTAGGCTTAGATTTGCATTTTCGTTGATATGTACCAACCCTGTCCGTGTGTGTGAATCCAGTTTCTCGTTTGAGCTGATTTTTTCTTGCATCTTCGCTTCATCTTGTTGCCTTTCGTTTCGGGATGTTTACTGGTCATTTGCTCACGAGCTGCTCGAGCTTGCTCGCGAGCCAGACCGAGCCGAGCCGAGCTTGATTTTCTACTCGTTACGTTATCGAGCCGAGCCGAGCTGGCTCGTTTAGATAACGAGCAACCTCAAGCCGAGCCGAGCTCGCTCGTTATCCACCCCTATCTAGCATCTAGCACGGAGGAAATCTTTCTTGCATGGAGTACTAAATGAAGTCTATTTGCAAAACCTCTTCATGGATGAGCGTAACTTTTCGAGACGAATCTAATGAGCCTAATTAATCGATGATTAGCTACAGTGATGCTACAGTAACCATCCTCTAATCATCCTCTAATCATACGGTCAAAGGTCTCATTAGATTCTTCAGGGTTCCTAGTGCAGGAGTTCTGGAGTTAGTTTTATAAAATACCTTTATTTAATACCTTTAATTAGTGGTCAAAGTTGGCTTTTCTAGCATTGCTAGGAAACCAAACGGACCCTAGTCTAGTATCCAGCACGGAGGGAATCTTTCTTGCATGGAGTACTAAATGAAGTCTATTTGCAAAACCTCTTCATGGATGAGCGTAACTTTTCGAGACGAATCTAATGAGCCTAATTAATCGATGATTGGCTACAGTGATGCTACAGTATCCATCCTCTAAACATCCTCTAATCATGCGGTCAAAGGCCTCATTAGATTCTTCAGGGTTCCTAGTGCAGGGGTTCTGGAGTTAGTTTTGTAAAATACCTTTATTTAATATCTTTAATTAGTGGTCAAAGTTGTGAGCAGTTTCTAGCACTGGAAAACCAAATGGGGCCAGTATATCTGGACCTCCACGTTGCAAAAACATTCATCAGCTCCTCCATCCCGGTCTCTCCGCTCCAAGGTTTTAAATAGCGGGCTAAGACCTTTAGCGGTTGATTTTCTAGAGGCTAAGAAAAGGCTATAGCGGGCTATAGCCGTAGCTAAATCATTTAGCGGTTTTATAAATTGTGTTAGAACTTTGAATCATTTAGCTCCGGCTCCTCTGCTCTCACTTCACGGCACTTCTCTGCTGGTGCACCTCCGTCGTCGATCCATGGCGATACCGGTGGCGCGCGCAGGGTTCTGGGATTCGGTCCGAAACGACCGAATTTCGGCGAAATTCGCCTATTTCGGTGAGGACCGAAACGAAATCGAAATTTTATCCAAGTTAAATTTTTCTATCGTCTCAAACATTGATATAAGTCCACATTGCTCCCATAAGTATAAAAATGTAAACAAACCTTGATTATATATCTGCTTCGTGCCTCTATTGCCTAGTAATGCCTAACAGAAACAATAACAGCGTGTTTTCACCGTCAAATTCGTTGGCTCCCCCCTTGTTTCCTCGATTCCATGCCTAGATCTGCTCTAGAAGTGTCTAATCTTCAAATCTCCATCAAATCCTATCCAAATTTATTCAAAAAATAAATACTTTGACTAGTCAAACAACTGAATCCCGGACCGAATTTTCCGAATTTTCCGAAATTCGCCCATTTCGGTGGCATCCGAATTTTTTTGCATTTCGAATCCCAGAACCCTGGGCGCGCGTGCACCTCGCCATGGTGCACGCGGCTCTTCCGGGCCTTCTCCCAACACCGCCCAAGTGCATGATGTTGCCGCTGCTCCCGGCGCCGCCGTGCGCCGTCATCTTCCCCAGTCCGCCACCCCCCAGGCCCAGCCGCGCCGACGGCGCGGGGAGGTGGGACGCGCACAAGACCAAGCAGGACGGCGGCGGCGGCAGCCCAGCGACGGCGTCGCCGTCAGCTAGCCAGTGTTCCTCGGACAGAAACAGCAGCAGCCCCAGGCGCGCGTCCACGTGCGAGAGCTGGGTCAGCAACAGGAAGAAGAGCGCCGCCGGTGCCGCGACGTCGTCCTCGTCATGGAGCAGCGGCTTGTCGGTGAGCGGAAGCAGCGGTTCGTGGAGCAGCGGCGACCGCTCGTGGAGCAGCGGCGACGGCTCGTGGAGCAGCGGCCGCGCCGATTCAGAGGAGAGGTGGGACGCGCACAAGAAGCCGGCGAGCCCGGCGCCGGCGTCGGCGTGGTCCTCGGCAAGGAGCAACAAGACGAAAACGTGCCGCATCAGCAGCAGGCGCCCCAACAGCCGCGCGCCGTGTCATTCGTCCGCCGAGCGCTGGGACGCCCACAAGAAGCCTCTGGCGGCACCGCAGCCGGCCGACGAGCTCGACGACGGCGTGAGCAGTACTGGAAGCAACGACGTGGAGTTGTTGGAGACGCCGCGGCAGCCGCGGCAGTCGCTCTACGCTGGGCCGGATCCGAGCAAGCTTCCCTTGCCATCGCTGTTCATGACCCGTGTTAATTTGGTTGCCTAGCAACACGCACAAGTAGGGATGCAAGCAAGCGTCAGCAGCAAATTGTGTTACGCGCATGTGTAAATCGATGCTTGTATTGTTTGTTTTTCTGGAGTTGAAGAAGACGCCGGAGTTCAAGAAGAGAGGGAAGAGAAAAAACCGGTGTGAGTGAAGAGAGAATACCCGGGTATGATATAGCTTTCCCTTTTTACAAATGGAATGGGGGTAAGCTCCAGCGTTCTTGTTGTTGGCCCTGACATGATCAAGGTCTTGCAATGTTTAGTCTTGCATGATTGGTTCCATGAAAATTTAGTCTTCCGTAAGCAATGAACCTACAGTGTTCTTACGATTCTTCAGTTTTTTTTTCCCTGGATCTTCAGGTATTCTTCAGTTTTTTTTTTTTTGAGAAACACACCTTCATTCATTAATCAGGATAAGCGATACAAACGCCTTCCGGCGGATCAAAAAACCAAACATGTCTACCTAGCGAGCTATATATGGAGCTCTTCGCTAGTCTATCTGCATCAACATTTGCATCTCTCCCTTCATGTACTAGCTCAGCCTTCACAAATGTCGTCAGAGTGTCCCTGATCTCCTTGATAACGTTCCCATATGGTCCGAGGCTTCCTCCCTGAATGCTCCTAACTGCATTGATGCAGTCACATGCCAGTCTAAAAATCTGCAATCCCAGATCGCTAGCTAAAGCTAGCCCTTCCCTGCATGCCAAAATCTCCATGGTTTCAGGGTCTGTAATCCCTCCATCACTATCGTAGAAGCCCCGAAGAAGTTCCCGGTTGTATCACGAGCGACAGCAACAGCTGAAGCAACTTTCATATTTTTGGATACTGATGCATCCACATTAATCTTCATCATCCCCTCCGGCGGCGCCATCCATCGGGGTATAGGACCTCCCCTAACCGGTGCTTCCTTACCCTCCTTTATTGGTTGTCGTTGTTGTTGAACTGATGTGAGCTCTTCCATATACCGATCAACAAAACATTTAGTTGATAATGGACTCTGGTATATCTCCTCGTGAGTAGCCTGCCTCCTCGCATGCCAGATCGCCCAAAGAGTCACCACCACACGAGTACGTTGTAAATGCGAGAGTGTACTCAGCATCTCTGCCAGCCAGCTCTTCGCATCTGGCCTCTGAAAATTTTGCAGTAGCTCAATGGTCTCCTCTCCTTCTAGTGCCCAGACGCATCTGGCCATGTTGCACTCTAACAAAGAATGCTTCCAGGAATCCTCAGCACCACACAAAGCGCATGAGCTTGGTTCGGCCATATGTCTGTGATGAAGCACATCTGCCGTCGGCAAAGAATGACGAGCCAGCCTCCACAAGAAAATTTGGACTTTCGATGGGACTTTGACATTCCATAGATCAGTCCACTCTTTCTCCTCAGCTTTATAACTTGATCTGCTAGCTGAATTCTCCATCCATGCCTCCCTTTTCTCCCGGTTGTGTATCAGCATCCGGTAGGCTGATCGAACTGAAAAGATACCTTTCTTTTCGTAGTGCCATGCCCAGCAGTCCTCCTGTCTCCGAGTGCATAATGGAATACTGTAAATTAACTCCATGTCCATTGGAATAAAATTCGCCCGGAGACGCTGCAGGTCCCATTGGCCATTGGCATCAATAAGCTCGCTAACATGCTGTGGTGGATTAGCAAGCTTGCAGCATACTGGCTTGAACAGACCATCCCTCGGCAACCAATTTGTCTTCCAAATATTGATCGATTCGCCTGTGCCTATTCTTTTAATAATGCCCTGTTCTAATACATTCTTTCCATCCATGATTGCTCGCCAAACTCGTGATGGTGACGATCCCAAGCTGGCTCCCAGGATATCCCCATCCGGATAATATTCCGCTTTTAGAACACGAGCGCTCAAAGATGTTGGCTCCTGTAATAACCTCCATGCCTGACGTGCTAAGAGAGCTAGGTTAAACATCTCAATGTCCCTAAAGCCCAGCCCTCCTAGGTATTTCGGCTTTGTCATATCTTCCCATGCTACCCAGCATGTCCTTCTCTTCCCTTTCTTGCTTCCCCACCAGAAGCTGCGCAAGAGGCCATCAATATGCTGACATAAACCCCTTGGCAAACGAAAGCATGCCATGGAGTATGTGGGTATTGCTTGAGCTACCGCTTTGATTAAAACCTCTTTTCCTCCTGATGAGAGAGATTGTTCCATCCAGCCCTGCACCCTCTTCCAAACTCTGTCTTTTAGATACTTAAAGGCACCATTCGATGAATTCCCAACGTCTGTTGGCATCCCTAAGTATTTCTCACTTAGCGCTTCATTATTGACACTTAAGATGTTCTTTATCTCTTCTCTGATCTGATTTGAGCAACCTTTCCCAAAATGTATGGATGATTTATCCATATTTACCCGTTGACCAGATGCCTCACAATACAACTGTAAGACTTTGTTCACTTCCTCCGCACACTCCCTATTCGCCTTGAAAAACAGCAGGCTGTCATCAGCAAAGAGTAGGTGGTTTACAGCCGGGGCTGATGGTGCCACCTTGATTCCACTGAGGTATGATGACTCATCTCTGGATTTTAACAGGCACGAAAGGCCCTCTGCTGCCAACAAGAAGAGATAGGGAGAGATTGGGTCTCCCTGACGAATCCCCCTTGACGGCTGAAAACTCTCCAGCCGCTCCCCATTGAAAAGAACAGTGAATGAAACTGTTGTGACTAATCTCATTATCATGTCTATCCACAACTGATGAAAGCCCAACCGTGCCATGATTGCTCGTAAATACTCCCATTCCACACGATCATAAGCTTTCCTCATATCAAGTTTAAGAGCACAGAACCTGTTATCCTGGGCTCGCTTTTTCTTCATAAAATGCAGACACTCATAAGCGGTTATAATGTTGTCTGTGATCAGTCACCCAGGAACAAATGCCGATTGCTCTTCTGATATTACCTCTGGCAAGATAACACATAATCTGTTCTCCATGACTTTTGAAGCTATCTTGTAGAATACATTACAGAGGCTAATAGGTCGGAATTGACCTAACTCCTCTGGCTCGGCCACCTTTGGAATCAGAACAATGAAAGTGTCATTTACCACTGATGGGTCCTCCTCACCTTTCAAGATGCGCAGCACCATTGCCGTCACTTCCTCCCCACATAGGCTCCAGTGGCGTTGGAAGAAATGAGCGGGAAAACCATCCGGCCCCGGCGCCTTAGTAGGGAACATCTGGAACAATGCTTCTTTGACCTCCCCTTCATTAAATGGCGAAAGAAGTTTGTCATTCATATCTCTGGTTACTTTGGTGGGCACAGTCCGAAGCACATCTTCCATTCCCGTCGTGCCCTCCGACGTGTAGAGCTCTTTGTAAAAATCTGATGTCATTGTGCCTAGCTCTGCAACATCCTCAGTTACTTGGCCATCTGCTCTTTTCAGTTTGGTGATTTTGTTCTTCTTTTTTCGCAAGCTAGCTCTGAGGTGAAAAAAGCGGGTGTTCTTATCCCCCGATTGTAACCACTGTACCCGGGATCGTTGTCTCCACATTATCTCCTCTCGGTTGTTGAGCTCCACAATCCGGTCAGCAATTTTAATCTCCTCATAAGATGGCCCCGTTCTGGTAGGATCTGACCTGAGTCGCTCAAGTTCACCGTTTAGCTGCCTCAGCTCCGAACGAATATGGCCGAAAGTCTCTGAACCCCAGCTACTTAATTGGCAGGATACCGAAAGGAGTTTCTTCTTCAACTCTTGAAGCGTGTTAGCTCTCCCTTCATTCTTCCACACCTGTTCCATCATGGGGGAAAAGTCTTCATGAGATTCCAACATAATTTCATACCTGAATAGCTTCCTCTCACGCCTTCGTCGTGGTCCAGAAATATACTCCCATTGCAGTAAGATAGGACCATGATCCGATGCCGCCGCCGTGAGGTGACGTACTGTTGTTTCCGGAAATCTGAGACTCCAATCCACTGTAGCTAAAGCACGGTCCAAACGCACACGGCAAAAAGAGCCACCAGCCACTCTTTTTTCAAAAGTCCAACTGCGTCCTTCAAAACCAAGATCATTAAGGCCGCATACATCCACCATCTCCCGGAACCCGTCTATTTGCGCATGACTTCTCTCCTGTACTCCAACGTGCTCCGATCGATGTAACACTTCGTTGAAATCCCCTATACACATCCAAGGCAGTGGTGAAGTTGCCTCGATAAACTTTAGCATATCCCATGTTTTGTGACGCTCGTTAGTTTGTGCCTCCCCATAGACACAAGTGAGTCTCCACGGATCTCCACCACCAACCGTAATAATAGAATCAATGTGATACTGAGAATACGGCAAAAGCTCCACTCTTGTGTTATTATTCCAAAAAATACCTAGCCCACCACTACGACCAGAGCTACTCACAGCAAAAGCATTATCATAACCAAGAGTACTTTTAAGACCTTCAACCCGCGCTTTGTGAACCTGGGTTTCAAGAACACAGAGAACGGAAGGGGCATATTTCTTCGCGAACTCGCGAAGCTCCTTTACTGTCGCAGCATTGCCCAAACCACGACAGTTCCAGCTAAGACAACTCATTGCTCCTGGCGGCGCTCCTCGAGGGAGCCCGCCTTGCTCTTTATCTGTGATCCCGATGCTTCGTTAGAAAGCTTCTTCTGGCGCTTCAGATCCCTTGGGGGCACATACTGCGGCGGCAAAGGAGGAGTAGCTTCCTTGTCTGAAATAGCGCCTTCCATCAGGAGCTGCTTTTTGACGCTGAGATCTCCTGCCTGCTCCCAATCCCCAAAACAGGCAATGGGCCTTCAGGATATCTCGTGCTGCACTCGATTCGCCTAGTAGATCCTAGGCGCCGAGGACCTTCCTGTGCCTACTTCCTCGGAATATGGGCGAGGAGAGGCGGTGCCCGAGGGCCTGGCACCAGCTAGGCCGGAATCCTCTCCAGACACGGCTCTGCTGCGCTGCCGTGCGCGGAGAGTTGGCCGCACGACAACGCAATCACGAAGACGATGGTCGGTTCGGGAAAGGACCGGGCGAACGAGAAGCCCCCAGCTACCTCTCGCGAAGGCACGACGGCCAGTGGGCCACCCACGATCTCCGGCGGTCGGAATCAAGGACGGGTCTGGTAGGTGGCGCCGGCCTAGGACGCTCCACCGCCAGCGAAAAGGGACTCGACGGCGGAGCGCGGGGGCAGGGCGATCGTGGGCCGCGGCAGGCGGTGCGCCCCGTTGCCTGCGGCTGCAGTGCAGGTGACGGTGGCGGTGGCGCCCCGGAGGCGCGCGGTGACGACGAGCAGGTTGCCGGCGACGACTGACAGCAGCGCCTATGGGCGAACCGGGTCGGCGCCGGCGTGGGGAAGCACCCGGAGAAGGCCCCGGCGAGGAGAAACAACCGGGTACGAGACACGCCGGCGACGTTGACGAGCAGGAGCCGGCCGCCGCGAAGCCTCAGAGGCGCCGGGTAGGTATTCTTCAGTTAGCAAAGCAAAGAATCATCACGTGTCCTGTCTCATATCAGACAAGTCCATGGGCCGGGCCGCAAACTGGTAGCAACCACAGGCGCGCGGATCCTCGGACGTCCGAGTTCCGACCCACCGGGACACAAGTTGCGTGCTTCTTCGTCGGCCGGGCTGTTGTGGCGCCAGCAGCTCTAGTTGAGCTGGGCTGCACTGGCTGTGGGCCAAGCAGCGGTATCCCTAGCATCGGCCTCCTGCAGAACACCACATCCATTGTACTGCTGTGAAGTGCCAATAGTGTTGATCACTCGAACCATCTATGTTGTCTAGAAAGAAGAGATAATGCATATTCTGTGTTTTCTCTTTTAGCTTATGTCTGTGTTGATCACTCGAACCATTCACCCTCTTGTATGGTCGTATAGGATCTTATCTCCTTCTTTTTCTTTTTACACCTAGCTATGTTTTTTTATATTCATTATATTTGATATAAAGCAGCATTTAAATTGCAGCTTTGATATTATCCATACACAGTCTGCAACATAATTGTGCACTAATTAAATTATTGTATCCCATATCGTGGTTTTTTTTCAATAATAGAATAGTTGGATATGGTGAAGCATGGCTAGTTTATGTGCAGATATAGCTGTATTTTGGTTGATTTTTTGTCTAAAGTGGGTGATTTATATACAGGTTTGCAACTATTTTAGGTTTTTATTAACAATTGCAAGTAAATTTTCTTTTTTTTACCTCTCTGGCTCATGTAGTCATTTATTGGCATTAAGCGCCAACGTTAAGGCTCCTTTTGTTCACTAAAATGCCAAATTACTAGGAAAATATATTGAGTTCAAACTAGTCTATCAACCTGTGTTTCCGCATGGGCTAAATTTAGAAGATTTGAGTATTAATATTTCATAAAAATCTAGATCCATAGATAATAATAAAAATTATTTACATTGTGCTTACTCTTATTAATTAAATGTTTTTTTCACTTTACTTCATTTGGTTTCTCCCCACATGTATACATAGTCTACATGGTGACACTCATCATTCGCACTGCATGTGTAGAAATAGATAATTTAGAATTATATGTTGGTGTACTTTAGAATTTTTTAATGACATATGCAGGTAATTTTTTTATGCAAGTTTAAAATTTGAGTTATGTGTTAAGCATGAAAATATGTGTTTCATCGTTTCCTATATATATTTATATATGATATATATGGTGAGACACATCATGCCTACACATCTTAATTTAATACTTTTTATATTAACAATTAACAAAAACATACGTATTTAGATAATATTTTGGTGTACTTTGCATATTTTCTATAATGACATGTTGTTTTTTAATAACAACAAATGTAGTTGATTTGATGTAAAATTAGGGTGTTACTGTAAATTATTTTTATATTGGCATAGATGAGTAATTTAGATAAATATTGAAGGGTTACTTTAGTTAATTTTTCACAATGGAAGAGGTGGGTAGTTTACCTATAGATTTATGGGGTTACTTTAGGCTATTTTATAATGGCAAAACAGAGTAATTTTTTAGAAAATATAATAGATCCAATGGGTGTGATGATTCATACCTATAGATGGATGGCCAGATGCTTCTGATATTTGTGAGAATTTGTAGGATTTATTTTTTTCTAGCGCGTCTTGTGAGAATTAACGCGAAGTCTTCAAAAAGAGCCTTAAATTAGTAATAGTAAGATAGTCGGATGAGATGTTGGATTTGTAAGTCGCAACGGATAGAGCATTTGCCCATGTTAGGTGCATGCCCTTGGGTGAAATCAGCTTATCCCCTAGGGCTTGTTTGGGAACTAGTGTTTTTTTTTCCACCACAGGCGAACACGAAATTTCATTACTGAACGCAACGAAATTACAAAGTTTAGCGAAACGTAGTATTCAGTTGTGCCGATAGAAAGGAAACTAAGCGAAACGGCAAGGGCAAGGAACTAGTGTATTGAAGAGGAAATTAGATTATTTTCTTTCAATCCACTTCATTCCACTCCAATACACCTCTATCCAAACAAGGCCCTAAGGAAAAAAAAAACTCCCTTGTTTTGCCTTAAAAGAGTGGAGTATTCAACCTCGATTGAGGTACTCACTAGACCATCAACCCGTGCTCCTACACGGGCTAATATTTTTAAAAGCTATTGTATTTAAAATTATTCAAAAATTAAACCGCTCTAGGAGCCGCCGGACGTTAGCCCTAGCTAGGTGAGCACCCCGGCCAAATTGCCGCTCCCTGTCAACGGCGCTCCGCCGCTCGCCGTCGTCCCTCGCACACCGGGCGTCGTACCGGCGAGGCTCGCCGGAGTGCGCCGCCAGGCGCCTGCCCTACCCCATTCAAGCCCGGCCGTCGGATCGTAGAACTACGGTCAAGATCTAATCTGAGTTGCATATAGGCCTCTGCTTGCTATATTTATACTTGCATATATTTTTCTTTTTAAATCTAATTTTAACGAATTTTATATCAAAACGATCGTCTCGATGTGTACTATCTGTTTTACAATCTGGGCACTTGATGCATGGTCGGTTGTTTCCCAGTTTCTTTGGAAAATTTATATGTTTAGCTTCTACTATTGTTTTTATTTTCTCTGTACATTTATTTTACATAAACTTGAGGTGTTTAGTCAGCATGCCCAATGTGTTTAACATGAACTTAGTACGATATGACTTCATTCTTTTTTTCTAAATCCCTAGGTATCATGGATCCTACCAAGAACATGCAACTAGTTCTGAAGTCCGTGAAGGAGATGGACGAGATGATTAGGAAATTTAAGGAAGACCGAGAGGATCTGGCATTAGAGAGACAGATTTACCGTACCGAGTCTGACATCAGCATGACAAAACAACGAAGTGAAATTGACCGGTTCATGGTCGCTGAGTGTGCCCTGTTGGACACATCATAGCACCAAGAGCATGCTGCGTTTGTCAACATCCTGGAGAAACAACTGGTACACATGATGCAGAAACGTTTATCTGAACAACGTGCTAACTTTGTCCAGAAGATAAAGGAGGACCGCGCTGTCTCCCACATGTCGTATTCAAAGCTTATTTCTCTTAATGAATCCTTCAAAAACAAAGAGCGAGAAAAAATGGACTCCATGAGTATGCAGCTGATGACACGATTGGAGGTGTTGGAGAATGAGCATGCAAAACTAAAGTCCCTGATTGAGTCCTGGATAGCGCAAGAGAAGGTCAATGCCAAGATGAATGTTTCTCGTTCCCCCAAGGTGAGTATTGGTTCCTCTTTCAATGTTATAACCATTGCCCATGCATCTATGTTATAACAATTCATGAACTTTCAATGCATACAGGGTATTGAACCTGGGCGGCCTGAGAAGAACCATTTGGAAGTTGGACAAGACGACATTTCACATGCGAACAAGAAGCAGAGGAATAGTAGCGACGGCATGTAGGCAGATGGACACATATGCATAGTTTTAGTTTGCATTATGTTAAGCTTGGAAGTTTGACTATGAGTTTTGGATCATCATATTGTGTCAATTACATTTGTTTGCCTCAAATTTTAGTGCGTTTGTAATAGTCTTGGCCATCATGTCCTCGCCGGGCCTAAACACGGCCGGGTTCATCCTGGTGGCTTCTTTTGGATGTTGCAAGTGCCGTCTCTCTGATGCCAATGCTATTCCTGTGAAGAAGTCAGTTTTTGATCGTATTGCCTTCCCCAGGGTTTCTGTTTTCGACGGGTTGCTCTTCAGAAAAGCTGAACGTCCTAATCAGTCAAATCTTCAAGCGTCCCAGCCTCTTGTTGCTAAACAGGATTGCGTTTCAGGGTTTCTCGGTCGTGGTCTGATCAATCCTCCTTCAAGAGTTGCCATTCAAGGGCAATGGAAGGTTAAACCCTCAAGGGAGGGGATGAACTCGAGCAGCTCTCGTTCAACGGATAGTAATAATGACTCTGGTTTACAGCAAGGTTTTTTTTTTGGCAAATTCACCATCAATGAGCTGCCCTAATCGCGAAAGCGTTGTCAGACGCATTTGCTCGCGGTGTCTTTCCCACAGGCACGCGCGGCAAGCATGCAGAAATAAAGGGGGTGTTTAGTTGTCGTTATGCATAGTATTTTTTGTATTGGGTCGCGTGCCACAGAGAGGAAAAAGTACATTGGGAAGCGCGCGTTATGGAAAATTCTGGATTCTGGTGGGAACTAAACACGACCAAAATTGGAAACAAAATTAAGTGCAACGCTTGCCTTGGTTGGGGGCACGTTGCCCTGGATTGCCGCAAGTCAGCTGGGCCTGCCCGTCTAGCGCGCCTGCGATCCTCTGATAATTTCCAAGAAAGATTTGTGAAAGATCCGGCCTCTGGTATTCTGCTCTCGCTCCCCAGGTGGCTGAACAGTGGGCCCGGCACGGCATAGTCCCTATCTTTGGTAAGTTTGGTGATGTCCACCAAGCTTTTAACGCGGCGCAGGCAAAGGATTTATCTAAGGGAAGGAGCCCGATATCGGCGGTAACTGCTGTTTCAAGAACCTGGAGTCACTGACAGAGCGACCGGGTTCTAGTGGGCCACCAGTTTTTCACTCCTTTTCGGATTTTCACAAGGTTATTTTAGGAGCGCCGGAAACTGTAGCGGTTCCTTCTTCCTCCTCGTCTCCACCACTTCATGAAAACCCCAGCCCTCGATGAACATTAATGGAGAGAACATAAACATCCGCAAATATGCCAAGTCCATGAACATTAAGCTATGTGATGGGCTTTTCTCAAGTCATCTCAGAATAACTCGTCATATGGCAGACATCAAACATGTAGCAGGAGTTCGACATCAACTGGTATCATAGATACCGTTTATTCATTTAACATTACTACATAGGGTAACTCGGACACTTTTCAGGATAACATGACAGGCGCTGACGGTGCGTCTCACATCCTGCTCACGGCGTACTTCACCCGGTTGCTGAAGCACCGCGTCCAGAGGTCGAACTCATGATGAATGCGGCATTCGGCACTGCAGTACCGGACGATAAAGCTGCACGGCCCGTAGAGCCTGCAATCCGCCCATGTGCAGACGTGGGGATCCTCCACGATGATCTCCGGTGCATTGTCGCGATGAGGAAGCCGGAAGCGCTCCGCAATGCAACGTAGGTCCTGCAGGACCCAGCCGCGCAGCCGCGGCAGGCCGCGGCTCCCCCACCGGCCGTCAGTGAGGGATGGCCCGCCGCAGATTCCGTGGAGCAGCGCCAGGGCTTCCGTGTCCGCCGGGTTGGAGCGGTACCGTAGCATTGCCGAGAAGCAAGCCGCGGCGGAGTAACCGGCGACAACCGCATGCTTGACGAGCGCGAACCCGACGGCGGATTCCCACTTCGTCATCATCCTCTGCATCCGTCGAAGTATACAACCCCCATATGATTGGCTAGGCGGAAGCGCTACTCGAAGCGCAACATCACATCCGGTCAGAAACTCCGGCAGTGATCACGAACTTGACGGAACGACAAGCGCAGGATCACCTCTGGGGAGTCGCAGATTCAGCGGAAGGCGACGCAGACTTGACGAAGGTTGAGATACTGGATGGCCGCCCTTGTTTCGCCCCCATCCATGATGTATTGAACGAGGATGCGGGCGATGAGATCTTCAGGCAGGAGCATGATCAAGAATGCCATCGCGGCACGGGGATGCGCCATGGCTTCTTCTCTACGCCTGATTCTCCATGAGCAAGAGGCCTTGGCCATGTCACCGAGCATTTTTGTTTCTTTCGTATGAAAAGCGCCAACAATAACTGGAGGCCGACCCGTCTTTAAATACTTTGTAGCTAGGCGTTGATTCGCACCTGAACCACCGAGGAACCGCCGCCATACTGCTCTGAAGCAGTGCGTCCGTCGACGAACCGGTGGCGTCCTTCTCTGTGCGTCCTTTTATCTTTGAATCGTCGCTTAAGGGTAAATAGGGTAAAAGCTGGACCAAAGGGGCCATAATCCGGTGCTTGGAAGCATAAGTTTATTCAGATGTCTGCCAAAGCCCAGATGTAATCTCCGGTGTACTCTGTCCGGTGATTTATCGGGTCATCTGATGCTACACCTGTGCAGTCTCACTTGGGTCCGAACAGCGCCAAAACATAAACCGGTGATACTATCCGGTGAGCACACTGGATCGTTGGGTGATCAAGCATTCAAGTTGTATGATTCTTCTGCTTCAATCGAACTAGAATGCACTTAAATTGTCACACTATTATTCAGAAGCATTCCCATTTCAATCATTTCGGCTAAAAAGAAGAAGAAAAGTTCCTCTGTGGAATCAGTAACAAGGAGAACCAGGCTACCCCTGGGAGGCAGGGATGGAAAAAGAAGAACAAAGGCAAGAAGTCAGATGAAGATCACAACAGAGAAGGAAGTGAGCAGCACCTCGAGCTGCAAGATAGGCTCCAAAAACTTCTCTCTCTTTCTTCGTCTCTTGATTTGCCTCTCTGTAACTCCAAACTGTTTTTTCTCTCGTCTTTAATATATCTATATCCAGTAGGGGCTTTGCCCCTCCTGTTGCCTCAAAAAAAAAAAACTATGAGTTTACAGTTTCATCTGGAAACAACCAGAGGCGACAACTACTATCCGCTCAATAGTCCGGTGATCAAAGTATCATCCGGTGATAACATGCAACCAAAACCAAGACAGATACCCAATATAATCCGGTGACGCTATACGGTCATATCACCGTACCATTCGGCGATATCCGTTGGCCGCGGTCATTTAATTTGGCACGCGCGAGTTGCCTCCAAACACGCGCGCCAGACCAAAAATAAACGTTAAGTTTATTCTCCGACCCGTCGCGCGCGAGCGCGACCGCGCGACGCCGCCGCCGGCCGACCCGGTTAGGGTTCGGGGTTGCCGGGGGGCTGCTGTTGCCCCCGGACCTCGATCCCGGGTGGGAGGTCGGCCCGGCGGTGGGTGGTGGTGGTGGGTGGGTGGGACGGTGAGGCGGCGCGGCGCCACCGGCCGCGGGTGGTGGGTGCGGCGGTTGGGCGGAGCCGGGGCGGGGGATCGACGGCGACGGGATTAGGGGAGGGCGGGATCCGAAGGGCGGTTGGGCGGAGCCGGGGCGGGGGATCGACGGCGACGGGATTAGGGGAGGGCGGGATCCGAAGGGCGGCGGTGGAGGGTGGGCGGGACGGCAGCGCGACCCGTCGCTGGTTAATCCAGTCCAAAAATAAAATGAAAACGCACAAAAATTGAGGCCAATACCGATAGAGGATTGGACACCTCCACCTATGGCCTCGGTACCCCGTGAGTTAACCAACCCAGCTACAAACGTTTGGTGCAAGATGGAGATCCGACAGCCAATTTAATAAGGCCAAATAGGGTAAACTCTACCCTAATTAATCACTCCTTGGTATGCTAGGGTGTGTTTGGTTGACCTTTTGGCTGTGCCTTTTGCTTCCAATAGCCAAAGCTGGACCAAAGGGGCCAAAATCCCATAGATGCTTTTGCTTAGTGTAAATCCAAAAGTAAAATAAACGACTTGCTTTCTGGGTTGGAGGGAGTATGTTGGTTTTTGATGATCTATAATGGCATATGAATGTAGTCATGCAGCCCTTTCATTAATTAAAAGTTATATTGTGAAATATTTCCGTATACATGTAGCACTAGGCAGATGAGAGAGATGGCCTTGTTTGGTTTTCTAGCATCTAGCATTATTAGAAGGGAATCTTTCTTGCATGAAGTACTAAATGAAGTCTATTTACAAAACCTCTTCACGGATGAGCGTAACTTTTCGAGACGAATCTAATGAGCCTAATTAATCGATGATTGGCTACAGTGATGCTACAGTAACCATCCTCTAATCATCCTCTAATCATGCGGTCAAAGGCCTCATTAGATTCTTCAGGGTTACTAGTGCAGGGTTCTGGAGTTAATTTTGTAAAATACCTTTATTTAATACCTTTAATTAGTGATCAAAGTTGTGAACAGTATCTAGCGCTGGAAAACCAAACGGGGCCCAAATCATTTGAAAGTATATCTGTATATGAGTTGAAAAAAAAAGATTGACGAATACACAAATGCACCGAGTGTCCGGTGCTGCAACTGACCATCCGGTGAGGTGTCCTGTTATGCACCGTACTATGCGGTGTGAGTGAACGTTACAGTGCCAAAAAAAATTAAGGTCTTGTTTGGTTGGGGAACTTTTTAAACTTTTTTGAATCCGTAATTTTAAATTCAAGATTAAGAGAATCAAATATGATCTAATTATAAAACTAATTAAACGGATGGACGGAAAATCACGAGACGAATCTATTAAGTCTAATTAATCCATCATTAGAGATTGTTTACTGTAGCACGACGTTGTCTAATCATGGCCTAATTAGGCTCATTAGATTCGTCTCGCGAAGTTACCGGAGGTTATGGAATGGGTTTTGTCATTGTTTACTACTTTATGCATGTAAGATTTCCTTTGATGAATAGTGAAGTTTGAAGTTTGAAGTTTGAGGTGGAAACTAAACATGCCCTAAGACACCAATACCGATACACTCACCGGTGGTGAAAACCGGTGACAGCACCGTCTAATCCGGTCAGCGGTCCTTGGAATCCCAACGGACGCGATATGTTGGGTCACCGGACAGTAAATGCATCTGTGGCCCACGCGATAATTAATGCATATCCTGCCACGCTGCGCTCCCGTCCCATCGGCTCTGGCGCGTTTGCGCGGGCTTTTGCGCGGGCGTTTCCGATCCCTGGTGGATCGTGCGCCTGGTGCACGCCACCAAACGAATGGGGCGGCTGTGGGGCTGGCGCCTGGCCACCTGGCGGCCATCCGCTTCCTCCACGGTGCGCCGCGTGCATGGGGATCCTCTCCCTTCTTCCCCGTCCTTCCTCGATAGTCCCAACGGGCGCGCCTTCTCCGACCCCGGCGTCCCCGTCCTTTATAATCCCAAGTTCCCAACCCAGCGCCCAATCCCCCGCCTGACCTAGCGCTCCACCAGCGACGGCTCGCTGTCCATCGCCCTGCTTCGCCGCCGCGCTCCTCGCGCGTTGCCGCCGCGTCCGACCTCGGGCGCCGCTGCCACACCCGTCCTTGCGCGACGACGACGACAACGGCGATGGATGCGCTCCCGACAGAGGTGCTTCAAGAGATCGCCGGACGCGTCGCTGCTTCAGCAACGCATCCCCTGGACGATCTCGGCAGTCTCCGGGCGACTGCTCCTACTTGCGCATGGTTTGCGGCTCCGTGCACGTCGGCCGGCGCATACCACTGCGGCGGGTTCTGGAGCGTGGAGGATGGCAACCCTACTACAACGACGAGTTTCGCGCCATCCTCACTGCCCGCCTGTCCAGCGTCGGCACCCCGAAGGCCCGTTTCCTCACCGGGATGTGGGTCGTATTTACGGAGAACCGCGGCTCGCTCTCGCCGTGCCTCGACATGCTCCGTCGCGCCATCACGGCGGGGCATGAACTGGCGGCTTACGTGCTTGCTCTCTTGCTGTATAGGCCCTATAGCAGCGCCGCCGCCGCCGACGAGGCGAGGCGGCTGTTGAGGAAGATCGAGGGTGAGGAAGAGGGGGCGCCAGCGCCCGCAATGTTCTGGAACAAGAGATGTGCGGTGATGCGCAAAAATGCCCTTCTGCAGTTGCAGTACGAGGTGCCGCGCTCGGCGTGGGGGCTTGCGTCTATCGTGGCGCGTCCGGTCCCTCACCATGAGGACGTTCATTAGTGCGGAGGTGGCGGCTGCACATGCGCAAGGGATTCTTAGGATGGCAAGATTGGGGTTGGTTTTGCAGTGAGGAGTGTAGGATTCGCACCGAGTGCGTTACGTTCTTCAGAAGTGTGTGGTGGACTATGGGAAGAATGATTTTGTGTTATGTCGCAAAGCTACATCGGTATCCGTACGCTTGTGAATTTATCTGTGGTCGTTAAAAATACCAACATTATCCAAAACTGTTAAAGAGACAGCTTCGAATGGCAGGTTGGTTCATAGGTCAAAGGATCTGTGAGGGCTCTTTAGCAAAACACGTAGGCTAAATCGGTCAACGGAGATCTGAACACGTTCACTAGCAGAAAAAAGGGCTTTGGTTCGGGACTTTAGTCCCGGCCGAATTTCGACTTGGGACTAAGGGTCCAATAGGTAGAGACAAGATGGACTCATTAATCCCAGTCGGTACATATGTTCACAACCATTTTTGTCCCAGGTAGAGCCACCAACCCGGACAAATAACATTAGTCTCGGTTGTGGCTCTATCCGGGACTACAAAGAGCCTCAATAG
>CM014277.1:6181945-6203930 GCA_004135705.1 Alloteropsis semialata | reverse complement strand
GAGGATGATGGTCCCCTTGCCAAATATGCCAGTTGTGTACATATTGTCTCGTTACCCATGAGCTTTTGTCGCAACCAACCAGCGAAAGTTTCTATGTGATGGCGTGTAATCCACTTGTCTGACTTTCTTGGATTTTAGTAGCATATTATAGTCTTGTGCTCCTCGATGTAAGGAGCCACCATGGTTGATGACTGCAATACAGTGTAATGGGCTTTCATGAATAAATCGTAGTCGCTACATCTTGTTTGTTTCCTTCCTAACGTGCCATTTCCAAGTAGTCTCCCCTCATGGCGTGACTCATAGCCCAATCGGTTTCAGTTCGGGGATATAGTCAACACAGAATTCAATGACCTTCTCTGTTCTGTATCCCTTGGCGATGCATCCTTCTGGAAGAGAACGGTTACGAACATATTTCTTTAGAATAGCCATGAGCCTCTCAAAAGGATACATATTATGTAGGAATACAGGACCAAGAATACCAATCTCTTTGACAACATGGACCAGGAGATATGTCATAATATTAAAGAAAGAGGGAGGAAATATCATCTCAAGGCTTACAAGGCTTTGGGCCACATCATCCTGCAGCCTTGCTAGATTACTGGGATCGATTGCCTTTTGGTTGATTGCATTGAGGAAGGCACATAGCTTCACAATAGTTGTTCGGAAATTAACGGGTAGAATTCCCCTTAGCGCCATCGAAGCAATTGTGTGAGCAGCACATGGCAGTCATGAGACTTGAGGTGTACGAATTTCTTCTCTTTCATATTTATTAGACTCTTCGATGAGTAGCTGGACGGGACCTTAATACTATTCAAGCAATCAAACATGCTGGTCTTCTCCTCCTTGCTTAGAGTGTAGCTAGCAGGACGTAAGTTCCAAGTTCCAACGCCCTTTTTCTCTTTTCTCAGGATGCAGGAGATCTCGTTGTTTCATACGTTGCAGGTCCTGTCGTGCTTCTAGCGTATCTTTTGACTTTTCGTAAGTACCAAGGAACCCTAGCACGTTTACGCAAAGATTTTTAGTCAGGTGCATCACATCAATTGCGTGGCGGACATCTAAGACCTCCCAATATGGTAGGTTCTAGAATATTGACTTTTTCTTCCACATGGGTGCCTTTCCATTTTCACTTGCCACTGGCTGGCTGCCAGGTCCCTTTCCAAAGACCACCTTCACATCGTTTACCATAGCAAATACATATTTTCCATCCCGATGCCTTGGTTTGCTACGAATTTCCGCCTCAAAATGCTTTCCTTTCTTTCTTAGTGGATGTTTCTCAGAAAGGAATCGACGATGGCCCATATACACACACTTTCTACAATGTTTCAGGTAAATGCAGTTACTGTGTTCTAGGCAATGTGTGCATGTTTTGTATCCCTTGTTTGACTGTCCCGACAGGTTACCAAGTGCAGGCCAATCATTGATGGTCCCAAACAGTAATGCTCGTAGGATAAATTCCTCTTGCTTGTGCTCATCCCACGCCTTTACACCATCTTTGCCCCACAACAACAAAAGGTCCTCAATCAGTGGTCTTAGATACACAACAATGTCGTTGCCAGGCTGCTTTGGCCCTTGGATTAGCACTGGCATCATAATGAACTTCCGCTTCATGCACATCCACGGAGGAAGGTTGTACATACAAAGAGTCACATGCCAAGTGTTGTGGCTACTGCTCATATCACCGAAAGGATTCATGCCATCCGTACTCAAACCAAATCTTATGTTCCTTGCATCTTCTGCGAAGTCTGGGAATGCTTGTCGATTTTTCTCCATTGGGACCCATCAGCGGGGTGTCTCAACATATTGTATTCCCTCCGATCCTCTTTGTGCCACCGCATCAATTTAGCATGCTCTTTGTTTCTGAACAAGCACTTCAGACGTTGTATTATAGAAAATACCACATCACCTTGGCAGGGACTCTCTTCTTGGGGGGCTCTCCCTCAACATCACCAGGGTCGTCTCGCCTGATTTTATACCGCGAACAATTGCAAGGCATCCAAAGATTCATACACCTTGCCCCGATAAAGGATAAATTCATTGGGACATGGCGTATCTTTTGTACTTTCAGTCCTAGAGGGCAAACGATTTTTCTTGCTTCGTATGTTGTTTCGGGCAATGTGTTGCCCTCTGGAAGCATCTTCTTTATCATTTTCAATATCTCTCCAAAACCCTTGTCAGACAAGCCATTAGTTGCCTTCCATTGCAACAGTTCCAGTGTGGTACCCAACTTTTTTTGGTCCTCTTTGCAATCTGGGTACAACAATGTTTTGTGGTCCTCCAACAAACGCTTCATCTTCTCCCGCTCTTTCGCACTTTCGCAGTCTTTCTCTTCATCACGGATCATGCCACCTAAGGCATCATTATCCTCATCTTCTGCAACTGCTTCACCCTCGCCCATTGCTATATCATCTGCAAAGGCACCGTATTGTGCAAAGTCCGGGATGTTGTCATCACCTTCTTCATCACCTTCTTCTAAGAATATCCCCGCTTCGCCGTGTTTGGTCCAACAGATATAGTTAGGCATGAAACCACTCCTAAGCAAGTGTGTGTGAACCACCTTCTTCGAGATGTGATAATCCTTCTCATTCTCATAGACCTTGCATGGGCAACATATAAAACCCGAGGTCGAGTTAGCCTCTGCCACGTCGAGAAATTGATGAACGCCATTAATGAAGTCAGATGAGTGTCTATCCGCGTTGTACATCCATTGCCGATTCATCTATTCACAAAATACAATGAAAAATTCAGCCCCCAATATGAATTTCTAAAGTTCGTAATAAACCTAAATAAAAATATCATTTATAATCTCTAAAAGCCCTAATAGCCCTAAATATCAACATCATTTGATGCCACCAAAAAGATGTATTTATAAAGTTCGTAATAAGCCTTAATAAGAATATCTTTTATAATCTCTAAAAATCCTAATAACCCTAAATATCAACATCATTTGATGCCACCAAAAAGATGTATTTCTAAAGTTCGTAATAAGCCTTAATAAGAATATCTTTTATAATCTCTAAAAATCCTAATTACCCTAAATATCAACATCATTTGATGCCACCAAAAAGATGTATTTCTAAAGTTCGTAATAAGCCTAAATAAAAATATCATTTATAATCTCTAAAAATCCTAATAACCCTAAATATCAACATCATTTGAAGCCTCTAAAAAGATGTATTTCTAAAGTTCGTAATAAGCCTAAATAAGAATATCATTTATAATCTCTGAAAATCCTAATAACCCTAAATATCAACATCATTTGAAGCCTCTAAAAAGATGTAATTCTAAAATTCATGATAAGCCTAAATATGAATATCATTTATAATCTCTAAAAATCATAATAAGCTTAAATATGAATATCATTTATAATATCTAAAAATCATAATAAGCATAAATATGAAAGTCATTTAAGTTTCTACAAATAATCCAAAAATCTAAACAATGTCTAAAAATTTGTGCATCATCTCTACACATGCAACAACTAACTATATAGTGATTCTCTATTACAAATTCATAATAAAAACGAAAATTAAATCTAAAATCTCTTATTTCAATCCATTCCATAAAACACAAATTACTCAAAACATAGATCATGAAATAGACCATACTAACCGTCAAAAGAGAGAGGATGAAGTTGCTAACCTTCTAGCGGACTTGGTTTGCAAAATCTCCAAAAGTTATGGAAAATTTGGGCATGACCTCCCCCAACCCGAGCTCAATGGAGGATGAAGAAATGAGCCATGGCTCGGGCTGGGGGAGGAAGAAGGGGCTTTATACGTAGAGCCCCTTTGGTACCGGTTGGTGGCACCAATGTGGGCTCATAGGTACCGGTACCTATGAGCGCACAAAATCTTGCATTGGTACCGGGTCCAATCCATCCGTGACCTATGAGGGTGGACGGATGGAGCGTTTTCTGGTAGTGTTTGTAATGGCTGGCCTTAATTAATCCGGCTCAAGCGCATGAGGCCATACCATCAATGGGCCTCACCCACTTCAACCGAATTAATCATACAAATCTGTCGGGTAACGTCCCGATAAAACCACCGAGAATCTGATCGAAACGAAATAGCAGCAAGTCTCACACGAAGGCGAGCATAGATGGCACATTTCATCACATATTTTACATCACAGTTGTTCACATGGATGAATATTACAAGCCAAGTTCTAGTACTTAAAAATGCTATTACATAACAGAGTTCATATGCACAGCGGAATTTAAAACATTCAATTAAACGATGATACACATGACATCATAGTACAGCCTGATACATGACATCAATCATCATGGCCCTTTCCCGAAGAGGGCAGTTCAAACCCAATAGACCAACCAGGAGGAAGTGTACACGGACAAATTAAAGCAGCTATCGGATCGTAAGCATCATCATCATGAGAAAACAAAGCCACAAGCAAGTTTGAGTATACTAATACTTCACAAGACTTACCCGACTAGT
This sequence comes from Alloteropsis semialata, assembly GCA_004135705.1. NCBI lineage: Eukaryota > Viridiplantae > Streptophyta > Magnoliopsida > Poales > Poaceae > Alloteropsis > Alloteropsis semialata. Next base: position 6,199,482 of record CM014277.1, on the reverse strand, counting down.
GGTATATACTTAGCCGACTCCTACATATGCAAGGCTTTTGACTGAGGGGTTTGTTTTGCCAAAAAGCAACTAAGATTTCCTTACTTTCAAGTTTTAGCATCCATATTAAAATGAAGCTAACCATTAACTAGGTTTGCAACTATCCAACATCAAACAATGTGGAAAAACAATTAATTAGGCAAACAACCATACTCATTATCATTGTTCTTCTTCCTTACTACAGTGTGATGAGAGATCAAGTAGCTTCAAATAACCATGAAGGGCGGACAACTCGAGTTGATTTTATCCATGCATGGAAAAACCTAATCGCACGCCACATGAGCGACACCTAGGCCCTCACACAGCAACCGTTCCCATTGATTCCTGCTATTTGCTATCGGGTCCCACTCCCCCCGAGTAAGCAGTCCCAATGATCCCCGAATGACCCAGGCAGAGCCGTGTCGTGGCCACTGACAGACCTAACACATGATTCAGAGGGAGTGAGCTATTGTCAGACATCAGTTCACGTAGGTACATAGGTTTACTAGTTTACCATATTTTTCGGCATACGATTAGTATGTTCAAAAAACTTGACCAACTGACCACACGCTTCAGCCTTAGTAAAATTTAGCTATGCAGATGGGGCAATCAACCAACACAGGAATATCGCACAGGCCCTGCCCGCCGGCCTTATGATTGCAACATAAGATAGTAAAGCCCCAATATCTCGTGAGTGATAGGCAGTCACTCCACTTTTACCGTGTCCTTATTAAGCATGGCAGTTCTAGCGACCTACACATACTAGTATAAAAACATGGGTACCTGGGGATCATGCATCTAAGGTTTCAATAAACTCCTCAAAACTTAAATGCACAAGTAAGGTAAACATAGCAAACCGAGTTATAGTTTTAAAATTAGAGTTCATACTCCGGTGCTTGCCTTCCTCACAAGCCCTAGGCTCTTCCGGACTTTGGTCTGGGTCTTGTGGGATCTCGGTCACGTCGGCTTCTAGCAGCTCACTCATGGATCGGGCCACTAGCTCGTAGACGCCGTCAGCTAGTGAGTTATCACAGACTCATTTTGGTTGTCAGCTCGGGCGGAGGAAGACCATAGGGGGCTGCCCAAGGTGAGGGGCTTCGGCAGTAATGGTGGCCGGAGTTCGTTGATCCCCGGCGAGGGAAGGTGGGGCTCGAGAATGTCTAGTGTGTGGAGGACGAGGTGGAGAGGCTACTGGTGTGAGGAATCAAGGGGAGGTGGAGGGATTGGGTCAGATTTTGCTGCCATAGAAACTGCTGTTCTCGGAAGCAATGGAGTTAGGAGAGTGAATTAAAGAGGACAGGCAGGTGTGGCGTCTGGACAAGGAGGAGGTGGTGTCGTATGAGCTCGCCCGCTGGTTGGGCAGCGCGGCGGTGGCCCGGCCTTGCTGGCCGCGTGGCTCATGATGACTGACAGTGGTCGGCCACTGAACGGGCCGAGCTCGATACAGTTTCGAATTTAAGTTTACGAATTCGTCCGATGTTTGACCGGCTATAACTCCAAATCTTGTGCATAACTCGACTAAGCTCCAATTAACAAAATTGTAGAGCAAACAACCACTACAACTTTTATTATAGGCCCAACTTCTAATTCTCAACCAATTGAGAGATACAACAGCGCAAAGTTTGGGAAAAAAACACAACTTTTCTGAACTTCATTCGAATCCATGGTTTGACCAGACTTTGAAGAAGTTAAACTCAGAATCAACTAGTGTGTAGCATACCATTGGAAAGTAGATAGAATGAAGTTTCCATTTTGCTACTTTGACCCTACATGCATTTGGTCCCAATAATTTTAAAACCTGGTCAAAGATAGCTACTTTGAAAGTTTTCCAGACTTGGACAGATTTGGACTTTCAAGCATCCAAATGTAAACTTGGAACAATTCACTCAAGCAAAGGTGTTCAACAACCAAATTTGAGTTGTTTGACATCTTTGACATGTTTTGCACTGCTTCACATAATTAAATATTTTATTTACTTTAATTGCATTTAATTTGGGAAATTAGCATTCAAACACCAAAAATAGCACATAAATAGGAAAAACATCATCACACGTGTGTCATAGCATCCAAAAATTCACAAATGCACAAGATCATGATGTATGCAGGCTAATGCTCAAGTTTATGCATAATTACATCTACGTGATGTCAGAGCCCTCCCCCTCAAAAGAATCTCATCCCGAGATTCCGGTGCAAGTATTTAGTGTGAGAGGTTTAGATACCTTGTTTCGGAGTTTAGGAAATCCAGATATTTAGAGTCAAGATAAGATTCTTGTTCCCATGTAGCTTCTTCCTCAGAGTGATTACTCCATTGAACTTTATAGAACTTGATAGTCCGATGTCTAGTCACTCTCTCTCTTTTTGATCAAGAACCTTAATAGGTTGTTCTTCATATGTGAGATCCGGTTCGAGTTGGATTTCTTCTTGTGCTATATTTTTAGTGGAGACTCGAAGGCATTTCTTGAGTTAAGATACATGAAAAACATCATGGACGGCTGCAAGGTGTGATGGGAGTTGTACCTTGTACGCAATCGGTCCACACGTTTTGATGGTCCGATGTAGCAAGGAGTTAGTTTCCCTTTTATGCCAAATCTTTGAAAACCCTTAGTTGGTGATACTCGAAGGTATACATGATCACCAACCTCAAAATATAAGGGCTTTCTTCTCTTATCAAAATAGCTATTTTGGTGAGATTGAGCGGTGTTGGCGGCGGTTAGCGTGCCAAGTTGTGAGCCGCAAGCGCACGGATCATTGTAGCCTTTCCCATAGAGTATTCCCCCAAGATTTATCAATCCATGGATCGACAATGAATTTACTAGGGTTTTCCATCCAATCTAACAGATCTAGCCTAACATGAGGCGATGATTGCATATAAAGGTAAACCTAATAGATATGAATGAAGTATAGGTTGATCTCATCCACAAGCATAGGCAAAGATATAGCTCAACCAAAGGGGTCACTGAGTTTATCGCCTTCTAGTTGTAGTTCTAGCCAACGAGCAAGCAAAACATGCATCTCATCCAAAGCAATCTTTAATCTCCTGCCTCCAGTCAACCTCCCAAAAACGCCCACCTTACATGGGATCAGACCCTGTCACGATCCTCCCTATCGGTGTGGGTAGTCTAAGCGCACGCCCACAAGTAAACGCGTTTTGAAATCATGAAGGGTCAACATACTAGATCTAATCACCTTAATTACATAAAACATGCTATGTAGTCTAACCTAGCATTATACAAAAGAACAAACATATTCATGATAGGTAGAAAGCATAGAAGGAGACAATGCGTCGCTAGTAGATCGGACAACATGAAGAACATTGCTCCCATAATAGATGTATTAGACCATCACCTCCGAGCACATACCATCGATGATCCACTACTAGCTCCTGAACTCCGCTATGGCACAACCGCGCAGGGAGGCCATGACAGCTAGGGTTGGCCTAAGCCATCTCCTAGACAACTCTGAAGACCTGCGGCAGCCATCGTCTCCCTTTGGAGTTTGCCCTAGGTTTCGTCGAGTTCTGGTGGATGGATCTGAATGGGATCCCCTTGGGGTGCCTAAGGGGTTGTATTTATACCCTTGGAGAGCCTTGGGGCGTGCTCCACCTTCTCTTACACGAGATCCTTGCTTGGGAGTTAAGCAAATTTGGTTTCTATAAGATTTGATTTGCCCAGGTTTTCCTGTTACGCAGCCCTTCCTTTCGAACGCCATATCTCCCATGTCTAGACTCCAAATAGGGCAAATCCAGAGTCTAAATTGTGTGGCACGAAAAGATCTTCAACTTTGGTACTCATTACTTTCCTTGGAGATGACTTTAAGGTCCTCAAAATTGTGTCGCAAGATAATCTATCTGATTTTGGACTTCTCTACACAGTATGTATTTCTGGGGCCATATCTCCTAGCTCTATAAACCACATTATGCTTTCCATATAACCAAATCGAATCTCTCGATGAACTTTGGTATTCAACGTTTTGTCATTAGAGGTCGTTTAAGTCTCCAAATCTACACTTGAAGATCATGCGTCCTGGGCTGCGTGAATATCTTTGGAGTTGAGTTGATCTCCTGGATGACTTTTTGAAACTCCAATTCCTTCATGATTAAGTCTCCCAAACCCTAGGTTCATTCATTGTTGACACCTAGGATCATGAGTTGGGCTATGAAAGCCCACATGGTCCATTAGTAGGTTAGTTGGGCTTCCTCCCCTAGGCTTGATTCCTTTGGGCTTGTCGTCTGTTTTGGACCTTGAATATAAATGCCCTAAATTGGGCCATTTTCCTGCAAAAACACAATATGCTCTAAAACACAACACACATACAAAAATGAGGTTATTTCACGTGCCAAGTGGCGGGTTAGTATATGAGTTAGTCCAAAAATTCCACTTAAATGGCACTAAAAGGATGACAATAACGAGCGCCAACAAGCGGCTCTAAGATTTTCTTGAATAACCCTTACCTTCTCTTCCGCTTCCTTGACTAGGTCATGTCCAAATACTTTCTGTTCTCCGGATTCGGACCAATTCAAAGGAGTTTGACACCTACGGCCATACAAGGTTTCAAATGGTGCCATTTTCAAGCTTGCTTGATAGGTATTGTTGTATGAGAATTCGGCTAGAGGCAAGCATTGATCCCAATTTTTGTCATAATGTATGACACAAGCTCTAAGCATATCTTCTAGGATTTGATTTACTCTCTTAGTTTGTTTGTCGGTTTGTTGATGACAAGTTGAAATACAGATGAGCTTTGTGCCAAGGGAAACTTGTAAGTTTTACCAAAAGCGAGATAAAAATTGGGTACCTTGATCAGAGATGATGGTCTTGGGAATTCCATGAAGACAAACTATTCGCTCAATGTATAACTCGACATACTTCTTAACCCGATATTTGGTATTAACCAAAAGAAAGTGTGTCATCTTGGTGAACCTATCAACAATGACCCATATAGAATCATGTTTGCGGACCGTGGGAGGTAATCCACCAATGAAATCCATGCTTATGTCTTCCCATTTCCAAGATGGTAGGGGTAAAGGTTGAAGCATTCCTGCTACCTTCAAGTGAATAGCTTTCACTCGTTGGCATGTGTCACACTCGGCTACATATTTAGTAATTTCTCTCTTCATTCTAGTCCACCAAAAATTTTCTTTGAGGTCTTGGTACATTTTATTGCTGCCCGGATGAATAGAGAACTTGGATAGATGAGCTTCATCAAGAATTTGTTTTCTAAGCTCAAGATCCTTGGGAACAACTAGGCGATTTTCAAACCAGAGTATGCCCTTCCAGTCTCGTTGGAAACACTTATATTTAGGCATGCCTTGAGCTAACCCTTCTTTAATGTAACCGATTCCCTTGTCCTTTAGTTGAGCCATAATAATTTGATCTCTCAAGGTAGGTTGAACAGAGATGTGATTTAAGTTGCCTTGAGGAACAATCTCTAGGTTGAGCTTGGCCATTTCATGACAAAGAATGTCACTAAAGGATTCCGTAGAGAGGCAATTGCATTGACCTTTGCGGCTTAATGCATCTGCAACCACATTAGTTTTTTCCGGATGATAATGCACCTCAAGGTCATAATCCTTGATTAGTTCTAGCCGCCTTCTTTGGCGCATATTTAGATCGACTTGGGTGAAGATGTATTTGAGACTCTTGTGATCAGTATATATATTGCAATGAGCACCCATAAGGTAATGCCTCCAAATTTTCAAGGCGTGAACAACGGCGGCTAGTTCTAGATCATGTGTTGGATAGTTCACTTCGTGAGGTCGAAGAGCTCAAGAAGCATATGCAATGACTCTTTTCTCTTGCATAAGCACACAGTCAAGGCTGGTGCCTGAGGCATCACAATAGACATCAAAAGGCTTGGATGTGTCGGGTTGAGCTAGAACCGGTGCTGAGGTTAGGAGCTTTTCAAAGTGTGGGACGCATCTTCATATTTGTCACTCCATACAAATTTTACTCCTTTCTTGAGCAACTTGGTCATAGGTTTAGCAATTTTGGAGAAGTCCGGAATAAAGCAGCGATAATATCATGCCAATCCTAGGAAGCTTCGGATTAAGAATAATATGGTTCCACTTGTATTGGAATACTCATAAGTGAAATGCTACAACGGTATCCGTGCGCTTATGGATTTATTTGTGAACATAAGAAATAACAACACCCAGACCAAAAAGGGAGACCCAAAGTTGCCCATGGGATGGGAATGTGCATGAATTTTTTGCCCGAAAATTCCCTGGATTTTTTCAGCCCGGCCCGGCCCGAAAAATGCTCGGGTCTACTTCCATGTTAGTTCTTGCTGAGCTGTCCTGGAAGCCAAGTTCATAAGAGGTATTGTATTGTACTTGATCTTAGGGTTCTAAGATGTAGAATATTATTAAATATCTACTATTGTACATCACTAATGTGTATATATGTACCCATACACATATACCATTCACCCAGCCATTGTGAAGGAATCAACTATTTGGAATTGCAATCGACATGAACATGTGCATGGCATAACGGCAGCACAGCAGAGATGCAAGCTGCAGATCTGGTGTTCGACTCCCTGTTCACAACCAAAAAAAAAAAAATCCCCTCGGGCATTGCCCTGGAACTGGAAGTCCTGGCAGCCCTGTGGTGTCCACCTTGTTTTGCCTGGCTGCCCATGCGCTTTGCCCAGGTATTGATGCACCTGTACGAGAGTGAAGCTGGAGTTTAGGGACTTTTCTTTGTCAGTATGGTTGAGGTTCCTACCTACAATACATTCCCTTGGGAGGCTTTCCCCGAAGATAACAATAAAAGATCTAAATAACTCCTAACTTGGCAGTTGAAGATAGAACATGATTTTAGAAAAAATATGAACATGGTTTCATATTTTTTTTCAAGCTAAAATGATTTTTATGGATTTTCTAAGACTAAATCAGATTTTAGTATTTTTAATTGCTTATTGTTTTCTAAGAATAGATATTTTTAGGAAAAATTCCAAACTACCCCCTCAACTTGGCTAAAGGTCCAGTTAAAGCCCTAAACTATGTTTTGGTTCAATTTACTCCCACAACTTTGTCAATTGGACCAATTTACTCCCTAATAAGATTTGTCTTTTTTGTTTCTCCACGCACAAATGGAGTTTTAAGTTAAAATTTTGCGGGATGATAGCGAACATCATAAATTATGTTTAAAAAAATATAATATAATTTTTTGTACATATTTTCTATACAGGTTAGGATTAAGTTATTATTAGATGTCTATCCTACCAAAATAATGTTGAAAAATTCGTAATATATTTTTTTAATATAAGTTATGATGTCGACTATCACACTGCAAAATTTGAACTTAAACCTCCACTTGTACGTGGAGAAACAAAAAAGGCAAATTCTATTAAGGGGTAAACTGAGCCAATTGAATTAGTTGTGCGAGTAGTTTGAACTAAAAAATAGTCTAGGGGGTTATCCAGACTTTGGCTATAGTTAAGGGGGTAATTTAGACATTTTCCATATTTTTATAATATTTTTTGGATAAAGTCTAGTTGACGCCTCGAACTATCAATGTGATCCAATTTACCCCACGTCTACAAAAACCACCGTCGAAATCACCAGAGGGGTAAATCGGATGGTTTCAATGGTTGGGGGGGGCTTAAATATCTGGTTTTTCGGTTAATGAGGCCAAATCGGGCGACGTCAATAGTTGAGGTGAGTTGAATGGACTTTTTCTTTTTTTTTTAATGTGTACTATACATTATTTTTCATGTCTGTTACTTTATACATTATACTCCAATTACAGCTGACCAATAATAAAGAGCCTCAAACATGTTTTTTTGCACATATTTCCCGGTTTAAAGGAGGTGGCCCATAGATGCCTTTTAGTCCCGGGTGGTAACACTACAAGGTACTAAAAGGTGGCTTTAGTATCGGGTTGTGTTACCATTCGGGGACTAAAAGCATCCATGGAATTTAAAAGGAAAGCATCTCTTACCTAGGTTAGATTTGCTGCGTAGGTGAGATGATAAAGAAACTACATGCAAGGTGAGAGGCCCAGGTTTGAATCCTACGCACCACACACGCTGGAATTTTCTGGACGAACAACGTTTATCAACTGGTACCAAATGCAGCTTTTAGTTCCGGGTGTCGGAACCGAGACTAATGATTGAGACTTTTAGGCCATCCCCAACCCTCCTAGTAGGATGGTTTCCATAGCATTAATGAAAGTGTCATGTAAGCAATTTGGTAATGTAGCAAGAGAGTTAATGAGGTGAGAGAAGGAAATGGTTTCTCATGCAAGAAACCATGTCTACACAAAAACCAAGAAATGAAGGAAGGTGATAGGGTGAGAAAAGAGAGAGAAGAGAGGAGATTGGATAATAATTTATTTTGAAGAAACTATGCATTGGGAGGGTAGTTTTCATGGTAGTTGAAGGTGCATCTAGGCCCCTAATTCGATTTTGGAGATTAATGACAACATGATCATTGCGACTAACGTGTGTTTTGCAGCGGCATTCAAATAAGTTAGTGCAATGATGGGTTTTCATGGTATTCTTGGCCCCCATCATGTGATTTATGTATCTCGGATCAAAGGATATGCAAGAAGCGTAAGGACAAGCTAGTTCCAAGGGCCGTTTGGAGTTGAGAGGCACTTGGAGTAGTTTAGGTCTTTATTTTCCTTTAGCCGTACTATAAAGGGGGGCAAGAGTTGTAGCTTGACCTAAATAAGACTAGAGTATAGAGGTGATGCACACTTGTGAAATTCTAGCACTAGATAGCTTAAAAGAAGCCATGGAAGCTAAGGAAGAAGTTATAAACTCAAAAGAATTTGAATTGGACGAGTTCGATAACTTGGAAGTGCAATTCTGCACCCCACCGACTGTTGCGGTGGTGACCAAGATGGTCACCGCAACAGTCGGACATGTAGGGCCGTTAGTGCCAGGACAGGCAGAAGCCACCGACTGTTGCGGTGGTACCACCACCGCAACAGTCGATCATGAGTGGGCCAGGAGGCCCCAGGGTCAGAAGACCACCGACTCTTGCGGTGGGACCACCGCAACAGTCGGTCCCGCAGGCCAGAGTCCAGTTCGTCTCTGGATTGACGGACTGTTGCGGTGAGGACGGGGTTTTCACCCCACCGCAACAGTCGGTCATGTGTCAGTGACCGTTGGAAGTTGTACTGGAGTGCACCACCGACTGTTGCGGTGGTGGCATCCATGCACGACCGCAACAGTCGGTCGTTTCGACTTCAGCTGCAGCTGAGCCCCAACGGCTAGTTGCTTTGCTTGGGCTATATATACTCCATGGATTGGTTCATTTTGGCTCTCTTGCGACCTGAGGAAGTTCATAGTCATATTTGGGAGCTAAGAGCAAGCAAAGCACTAGAAGTGATTGAGAAGTTCTTGATTGTGAAGATTAGGAACATCATTAGTGCTTAGAGAGTAGCAAGTGTGCATCCACCTTTGTCTCTTGTCTTGTGCAGGTCAAGTGAAGCCTTTGCTTGTTACTCTTGGTGATCGGCATCACCTAGACGGCTTGGTGGTGGTGTTCTTGGTGATCTCTCAAGGAGGCGACTTGTGAGAGGGCCAAGAAGGTGTACACGGTGTTTGGAGTCCACCATTCCGGAGGGGACAATCGACATCCACTAGAGAGCACTTGATCCTCGTGTTGGATCAAGGGGGAGCAACACCCTCGTGTTGGGTGCTCCAACGAGGACTAGGGAAGAGTGCCGACTCTTCGATACCTCGGGAAAAAATCCGGCTTCCTAACTCTCTCTTTACATTTGGCAATTTACTTTCCGCATTTACATTCCCGCTTTTACATTCCTAGAATTGCCATGCTAGACTAGGATTGAAACTAGGTTGCAAAACTCTTTTTCCGATTAGGTAGTCACACTAGCTAGGAATAGGCACATGGGGTGAATTGGCTTGATTAGGTGTTTAATTCCGCAAAAATTTGTTAGAAGCCTAATTCACCCCCCTCTTAGGCATCTTGATCTTTTCAGTAATATTTATGTGACATGGCAACAATGAAAACTACGTGGTAGTGTTTTGGGTTGGGGATGGCCTTATAACAGAGGGACGCGGTCCCTAGGGCTAGAGGTCCGGCCGATGGACGACCCACTATGGTGGGAGGCCCGACCAGCAGCCTCGCGTGGACGGGGTGCGATGTCCGGCGGCGTGGCCACCACGGCAGGAGCGGCGCGGACCCCGAGGTTGGAGGCTCAACCGCACGAGAGCCCTCTGCGGTGGGAGGCCCCGCCAGCGGACAACCCCCTATTTGGCGCGAATCCAACGACGCGACCACCACAGTAGCAGGCCCCCTTTTTTTTAGTTTTTCCTTACCATTTTCGAATATGGACATGCGGAATGATTTGTTTGCGATGGTGAAGGATCTTATGATTTAAAGTTTGGAGAGACTAACTAGCAGATTGTGATTACAGGCTTGATTTTGTGATTCGGAGAAGCCGTCCTATCCCCATGGGAGCCGGCGTGTGGGCTGGCAACCCATGCGGATTTTTTATTTCTAAAAATTTACATTATTCCCCGTTGAAAAGCTACCGGGACAAATACTTAAAAGCATTGGAAAATTGAGACTAAAGCCACTTTTTTACTGGTGGAAGGACACTACAAACGAAACAACAACACGGGGAAAAAAACACACCAACTTCACCTATGCACAAATACCTAAAGCAAGCCAACAACTTGCTGCAACAACCATATAGGGAAGTGGAAACTCCACAGTGAAGCCTCCAAAGAGGCAACAGCATCCAAAAAGGCCGCCAACACCAAGATTTTCCAACCAGAGAACGAACTCCAGGATCGATGTGGCTACAGATCGATCGATCTCACAACAATGCCTAGGGACAAAGAATGGTTAAACAAAAATATACATATTGCGCTATATATATAGGTACATGGATCCAAATTTCATACTAGGCTAAATTCCACCAAAGATCAGCACATTCTTGACACTGACCTGACAGCATAGATCAAATAAGATGACAACCAGACGGCAGATAACATGTTGCCCTTGGTATTGACCCGAGGCCGAGGGACATGATCGTCATTTGTACAAAGGCCATCCTCTTTAACACTTCTAAAAAGAGGAAATGGCCTGGTGAGGAGGGCGCTCGGTGTGGTCGGGAATTCCCTTCATTCTTCAGGCGCTGGCAGCGCGAAGCGGCAGAGCGGGCAGAAGTACTCATCGGCTTATTGGCCCCCAAAGGCCCCAATAATTCATCAGCTAGATAGCTAGGTCAAGATTACATAGCAGGCGAAAACATAAGAGAATCTAATAGCCAGGAAGGTTGGCACATGCTTCAACATTGTGCATGCGTAGCTACCTCTCTACGTACCTTAATACGTACAAAGATATATACGCAATTCTCTCACATATATTATACGATAATAAAGAAAAGAATCTCAGTCGCCTTTACATCCAAGTGCTAAAATCATCTTTCCCGATCCAAACCAGAGCTTAAGCCGATCAGATAAAGGTCCTCGCCATGGCCGTCGTCGTCATCCTCGTCCTCCGTGTCCGCCTCCACCTCATCATCCTGCAGCGCGAAGCGGCAGAGCGGGCAGAGGCGGCTGACGGCGAGCCAGGCGAAGATGCAGCGGTCATGGAACTCGTGCGAGCACGGCATCGTCCTCAGCGTGTCCCCCGCCTTGTAGCAATGGAGGCACACCGAGCACTCTCTCTCCGTCGCCTCGTCGCCCTCGCCCACGGTCGTCTCCGGCAGAGCAGCCACGGCCGAGGCCGCCGGAGCGCCGCCGGGCCCCGGCCCCGGCCACTCCACGATCCGGCTCTGCACCAAGTAATAGCCACCGGCGGCCGTCCTTTCCGCGGCTGGGACCGCCATCGCGCGAGGCACGAACGCCGCACGGCGGCGGACATAGGGCGCAACCATGTTCATGGGCTGCGCGCCCGCATGGGGCTCATCGTCGGCCATCTCGGGGAGACGTCGCACGAGCGCCGAAGCTGCAGTCGCCGCCGCCGCGCCTTATCTCGGTGCGTGACAGCAACCAAGCCTCGAAGAAAAGCCGATCGAGACGAGGCGATCGCACAGGTGGTATTACCAAGCGTGCAAGGAGCGGTACAATATAAGAGCCGGCAAATCCGGTTCCGAGTCGGGTTCCCATTTGACTTGACGATCGCAAGTTCGGAACAGGATCGGATTTCTGCAGTTTGTTCTCGCTCCCCTCTCTCTCACACCCTGTGCGGCTGTGCTGCGCCAACGCTTTTGGGCTGCTGCTGATCCAGGAAATTCAGAAAAAATACTAGTTACTTTGTGATTCAAAATTTGTACTGCGATTCTTGTCCTTGTTATCTCGGTATGTTCTCATGCATTCAATAGTTAATTAGCACCAAATATAGCTGATAAATAAAAACAGGTAAGATCATTTAATATTTTATTATTTATTTATTCTAAACCATACGGTTGCTCAAACAACACAAAAAATAAACTCATCATTATTTGATTTAAAGATGTATTTCGAGCTTGAGACCCAAAATAATTAATCACCCACACATCCGATCCCTTCAACAATACTGTGCCACATGTTAATTCACACGATTGGTTGCCTTGCTCCCCATCACATGTTAGCCATCCATCTAATATAGTACTATTATCAAACACTGTAACATACATAACTAAAAGTTTATAAAATATAGATATAGGATACCAATATGTGATTTTGTATTATTTGTTTTCAGAAGTAATTAATAACCAACACTCTGTTTCTTCTCTTCATCTTACCCATAATTGCAAGCCCACAGTGCGTCACCAGCAGAGGATCTCCACTATATGCTTACCCACGTTACATTTCTTTTTTTCTTTGGCTCCACAATGCCTTTTCTCTTGTCTTTTCTTTATGTTTCATTTTCTTCCTTGACTTTACAGTATCTTTTATTTTTTTCTTTTCCGTTTTTATTCTTTAGTCCCTTTGTTTTATTTTCTTTCTTTCATGCAGTAAACACCTCGTTAAATTGTATTCCAAGCCATATTCTCCTTTATTTGATGTCACACAGAGTCTCTTATTGGGAGTTGGGTTTTCTGTTGATTACCTGAAGGTTACTATTTTGGATCCGGGAACTGAAGGCTGTTGATATGCGTCCATGTTCTCATTAGGATCATTCATCTGTTGGACACATGTCTTGAGCAGTCGAGCCTATCCTTGTCTAGCGCGGTGCCGAGGTCGTCTCAAGTAGTCCGTCCCATTGAATGGAATCTTATTATCTACTGAAAATTTATTCTGATTCTATCTCTCATAGAATATTCCACCAATCTGATTACATTTGAGATTCTGAACGGAATTGAATTGGCTAGAAGGTGCTCCACATCCTTTTTTTTTTCTTGTTTGGCTAAACATGGAATTGGTTTATGTGAGTAAAATTTAGTTAAATGGTTGGATTACCTGACAATCATATATTGAATGGCTATCATCTGTCTCTATATAGATGTGGAGACACGCTCCATCATTTTTTTATCCATGTCCATCTATACAAGCACATTCAAGCGTCATCTCTCTCCATTTCTCGAATACGTACAAAAGATTTAATATTATAACTCATACTATGGTAACAAGAATACTAGTTGCAAGTGGATAATGGGACACTGATTTGTAGTCTCTACACTACCGGAAAACACCAGTTCGCCGTGTGCCCGAGGCACACGGCGAAGGCCTAAACACACACGGCAAAAGGTTTGCCGTGTGTGGCCCACGGCGAAGCCCCGACGGCGGCCAGCCACGACGGCGAAGCCGGCTTCGCCGTGGGCCCTTTGTCGGGCACACGGCAATGCCTTTGCCGTGTGTCAGACAGGGCACACGGCAAACAAAATGGCGAGACGGCGGGGGAACGGCGAACGGCGACAGGAGACGGCGACGGCGGCCGTGGGCCCACGGCGACAGGAGACGGCGACGGCGGCCGTGGGCCCACAGCTTCGCCGTGTGCCCATATCCAGGCACACGGCAAAGTTGCAAACTTCGCCGTGTGCCTGGGAAAAGGCACACGGCAAAGTTTCAGACTTTGCCGTGTGTCTTTAGAGCGGCACACGGCAAAGTTTGGAAAATGCACACGGCAAAATCAGGCACACGGCAAATTTTCGTCCAGAACCATCAGGTTTGGTCGCTTCGCCGTGTGCCATGGCAAAAACACACGGCAAATGCCATCTTTGCCGTGTGCCACACACGGCGAAGTGACCAAATTCACCATTTTTTTTGCTGTTTTTTCACGTAAAAAGGTCCCCTCTCAAACAAATATCACAGACATATATTTCATGACAAGCAGCATCACAGGCAATTGATATAGCATTACAGGCACATAATATAGACAAATTCACAAATGCATTATACGTTTGACAAGTTCGCAATGTCACAAGTTCGCAAATCCAAAGTATGTCACAAGTTCATTATTCCAAAGTTCAAATTCACGGTGCTGGGGGGTACACGGGTACGGCAGGGGGTTATCCGGTGGGAACAACTGCTGCGGCTGTAACGTCGGTGAGATGCCTGGCGACAAGTCCGGCGTATTCGATGCCGCGGATTGGTTCTGCAATATTGAGAATAGATTGAATGTGAGAGAAGATTCAATTTCTCCTAGTTATAATCCTTAACATTCAAAATTTAATCTAAGTCTCTAAGTGACTCTAAGTTTCTATATTCTCTAAGTCTCTAATAATTGAAACGAATATACAAGGAATTCAAGTCACTCACCGCAGGAGTTTCTGGAGCCGGAGCCGCCGGGAAGACCATCTGCGGTAGGGGTAGGGGCTGACCAATCTGAACAGAAAGAGCTCGAATGTAGTTGTACATCGCGCTCAGCTGCTGCTGGTTCTCGGCGTGCTGCCTGGCCTGTTCCTCCTCCCGTATCCGCCTCTCTTCGGCTATCGCCGCCGCTATTGCCGCCTGGTGTGCTTGCGCTTGTGCCTCTAGCTGGGCCTACAATTTTTCATCATAATGTCACAATTCAAATCAAACATATATAGGAAATGAATGAACAATGAATAAGACATAAATAACCTGAAGTTCCTGCACTTGGAGCTGTGATTGTGTCAGGCGTGGGCGTATGGCCGGGCTACTGCTGGTGCTCCTGGCTCGAACCTGGGGGAGAGTGGGAGTACTGGCCGTGTCTAGAATACCGTCGCCCATGTAGTACCAGCCATGTTTCTTGCCTCCTCCCACCCTCATGACGAGCTCTCCATCCAGGTCATGGGCGCTCGGATCCCACTCTGGCCCATGGACCTGTCGTCCCGCCTCTGTGTACTCGGTGATGCGGGTGTGGATGGAGGGATTGGAGTACGCCGAGGGCGGGTCGTCCGGGTTGTAGGTGACCTCGGACGCCTTGCCCTTGTGCGCCATAACCCATCCCATGAACTGGGAGCACTCAGCGCCTTGATGTGCTGCGGACTGCAAAACAAAAACACCAATTTGATGACAAATGAAGCAACATTGAGTAGTTTGATGACAAATAAAGAAAATGAACCAACATACCCATTTAGCCCTGTATTCGTCGTTGGTACGGCTGCCTTGATGGTGTGTGGGACCTGGCATCAGCAAACGCCGCTCTCGGCCAGCGTTGTGCTTCTCCTCCCACTCTGGTGTGAACCACTTGTCCACTATGCGTTCCCAGCACACCATATCATTGCGGCACCACCACGCAGGCACCTACACGTGATCAAGTCAATGAAACGTAAGAATATCAAAATAAACGATGTTCTTAAGTCTGAAAATATATGAAAAATTACCTGCAAGTACTGCTCCCGGGTCAGCTTCAAGTTTCTGGCGGCTTCTTTCTTTATCTTCTGGCCCATGAACAGAGCGCTGAAGTTGATGACACACTGCACTTGCGCCTCGTAGTGCATGTCCTTCACCAGCTTCACGCATCGGTTGTGAGCCACAACCGCCGCACGGGCCTCATACCCATCCGCACACCTGTAGAAATCCTGCATATAAACACGATGTATCCAGTCATTATTACAAATGAATGCCATGTATCGAGTAGTTTAGTGCGAGGAATACTTACCCACAGCTCGCCCTTGACCCGCTCCGCCTTGTTATTGAATTTCCTTCCTTCCCGATCGAAGTGATCTGGGACGGTGACGTAGTGCTCCCACGTCCAGGCCGGCTCCTGCCTTCCGCCAATGGTGACCAGGCCCGGGAAGTGCTCCCTGCACAAAAGGCCGAGGATGCCGTTGACCTTGCGGTTGTGACCACATTCGATGAGTACTCGCCAACCCCTGTCAAAAATGATTAAGATGATATATTGTGAAATCATAAGGTATTGAAATGAAAAGGTATTGATAACATGTAAATTTACTTACGCTTGCCCAGAGGGTTGAATCATTGGGCGGGAAGCAAGAGGTATCGGCCTATCCGGAAGTCTCGAGGGACCTCGCAACCAGACAGCCGGGATAGCCCCTGTCGTGGCCTCCTCCTCCTCCTCCTCTGCATCCGCCTCTGCCTCCTCCTCCTCCTCCTCCTCGGAAGGAACGTATTCGTCCTCCTGCCGCTGCGGCTGCTCCTGCTGCACCTCCTCCTCCTCCTCCTCCTCCTCCTCCTCTGGCGAAGGTGGCTGTACAGGTCGACCCTTTCGGCCACCCTTGGGGCCACCTTTCCCTCGACCCTTCCCTCGACCCCAAGTCGAGGGCCCCGACGCAGAAGGGCTTGGAAGAGCTCTTCTGAAAGCAGACACACATTTTCGTGCTACACCGCCGCCCACCATCTTTGTTCAATCACCTGCAATTAAAAACAGTAAACCAATCAGTACATATTTAAGAAAGAGTAACATAATTACAAAATAAACATCACATAATTAGAAACTAACATGTATTAAAAATAATCATCTTGATCAGGATTAGCTACATCATAAGTCTCATCATCTATTAAAAATAATCATCTTGATCAGGATTAGCTGCATCATAAGTCTCATCATCACTATCT
Organism: Alloteropsis semialata; assembly: GCA_004135705.1. NCBI lineage: Eukaryota > Viridiplantae > Streptophyta > Magnoliopsida > Poales > Poaceae > Alloteropsis > Alloteropsis semialata. The sequence goes on along the minus strand of CM014277.1, from coordinate 6,182,574 downwards.
TGCATATCGAGTTCATATTCAGGCCCGTGCTCCAAAGGAGGACTGTCATCGTCATCAAGCCCTAATTGTAATCACTCAAGCAATTCTAAATCCTTCGCATTATAAACCTCATCTCCAGCGTCCTCGTCATGAACCGTTTCATCATCGTCAACTTCCATTCCGATCGCTCCAGTTAAGTCTATCTCAAAATGCCCTGGTAGCCCATCTTCTTGAAAGAACTCTCCATCATACGTGTTTGGATCTATGTTATAATCTTCATTGTTTGGGACAGGTAGTTTGCCGTGTGGCGACACCTTGTACACAACGTCCCAACCCTGAAGACGTTTGTCGGTTTTGCACGGGTATGAGAGATAATAAACTTGTGTGGCTTGTTGAGCCACAATATAGACATCGTCTCCTGGATACACGGATGACTGTCGAATTTCGACTAGTCCAAGATTAGGGGTCCGTCGCACTTCGTTAGGATCAAACCAATGGCATTTGAATATGACCGGCTTAAGAGGTTTGCAACCATGAAACGTTAGTTCGTATATTTCTTCAATTATGCCATAATAATCGACCCCATCATTGGCTGTCGTACAAACTCCGCTATTTGTGGTTCTTCGATTGGGCCGACTCTGCTCGTGGCT